>JANCMC010026410.1:6354292-6525439 GCA_024363005.1 Charaxes varanes
CTTAAACACCGTATTAAATTATTTCTAGTGTAGTCCTTTGTGCTTTTAAACGGGGACGGGAATGGGAATAAGTAACCCAACGTTGGGGCAGGAAAACGTTTGCCCGGTTCGCTAGCAGGAAATAAATATTGTCAATTGGCTTTGATAACCGGCAAAAGGCTTAGAACCTGGAATGATACTGTAATACAGGCATTTATACGAAGTAATCATCGTGGCTATAACGCTTTGTTACATAAGGGGAAAGCTGTTGTATATACTTTATTATACCTTCTATATCTTCTAAAAGTCCAATTTCCCTGTTACACAGACCTAAAGTACATTAAAGCGGAGGAAATAGTGGTCTAATCAGCGGTCTACATTTCAGACGATAGCTAGGTTAGGTAGATGTTGCTGTGACCGCGTGATAGACGGGTGACCCACTCTAGGACTGGTTTATATATGATATCCGATCTCCTCCGCGTTTCGGAAGGCACGTAAAATAGTGGGGCCCAGTTAATGCCACTTTGTGATATTGGCACTTGCCTGAAGGTTTCTGACTTATTCATTGATCAATAAACAATAGGTACCAGGTAAGCAGATTCTTGCTTTCTAGATAAGTAAAGTTAGGTACGTATTAAAAATACCGGTTATTAGTTAGAAGGTGTACATATACATAGTAATTACCTATAAAACTACACAGCTATTAAGTCGAATCAATTCGAGTTTCCTTTGACACAAAAAAGACTTTACATTAAACCTGTCTTGCGAACTGCCTGATTAAAACAAGTCAATTTTTCAAATGATTGCGTAGTTAATGGTAATATATAATATATAGTATTTCTCATTCATATGCAGATAATAGTATGTATATAATAATTATATATTTTTAAGCCAAAGTTCACATAACTTGAAATCTCAAAAAACGCGGGACGTTTAACGATGAAATTTAGCGAGGACGTAGATTATATTCAAATTGAAATGATACTTTATTCAAGTACACTTTTACAAGCTCTTTTGAATCGTCAAATATTTTACAGCTACCACTGATTCGAAAGTGTCGAGCCATGAGAAGAATCAGCAAGAAACTCGTTAGTATTTCTTTTAAAAATAGTTCTTACAGGAATGAGGTTTTCATATTTTTGCATGTTAACTAACAAGTACAACGCTGGTGCGATTCAACTCCAAGTAGTTTTATCTTTAACATAGTCTTCGACTGTCTAATACGCATTACGAATAGACGCAATTTTAGGATTCCGTATTATTACAAGGAACCCTTATAACATCGCTCTGTCAGTCCGTCCGTTCGTCTGTCTGCCCGTAAGGCGCCTCCTCCCCCTAACATTTCTAAACTATTAAACATAGAGACTTGAAATTTTTCATGTCGATAAAACGTGCTAAAATCTCATTAGGAAAATTATTTTCAACGAAATCGTACAACTTTTGAAGTTATTTCTTTATCTTATTATTAAGTATGTTTAACAAACACGTTTATAGAGTATCAGATACGGAACCCTTCTATGTAAGCGTGTCTTGACACGCTCTTCGCCATTTTTACTAACATGTAGTTTAAATTTAACTTGAGACAAATTTTATATTGCATCTGGATATAGTAGTATACATCCTCCAAGAAAAGATTTTACCAAAAAAGATTGATTTTTTTTATTAAGTCGCTGTCGAGGCAGTTTATTACTATGCAATAAAATTATATACTTTAATAACTCATGCACTTTTATTTAGATCTTTTAAAGATGAACAATTTTGTCATACATGACTTTTGCGAATCTTTAACCATTTACGCAGCGGCGGCAGCGGAAGCTCTCAAATGGGAAAAAGAGCCCATGATTGTGATACATTTTTCATTGATGCTCTGCTCCTATTGGTTTTAGCGTGATGATGTATTATAGCCTATAGCCTTCCTCGATAAATGACCTATCTAAAACTGAAAGAATTTTTCAAATTGGATCTGTATTTTCTGAGATTAGCGCGTTTAAACAAACAAACAAACTCTTCAGCTCTATATATTAGATATAGATTCTATATTGTAGAATAATATTAGGAGCACCGTGTTACAGGGGGGATTACAGTACTCCTATTTGTATTAAAATCTCGTTGCCAAGTTTTAATGTAAGTTGATATCACTCTCAACTCGTCCGCGTAGAATTGGGTGAAAAAATTTAGCGTGACGATACCCTATAGCCTTCCTCGATAAATGGGCTAATTAAAACTGAAAGAATTTTTCAAATCGGACCAGTAGTTCCGAAGATTAGCGCGTTCAAACAAACAAACAAACTCTTCAGCTTTGTGTATTATTATAAGATTATATTGTTTTTATTCTAAGTGTTGTTCCTGTATAGCATTATATTATTTCACAGTCATAATAATAATTCTTTCACCTCTTTTTTTGACCGCAAAATGCATTCTAGAAACAATGAGCTTGCCTCAACTGCACTTCAAGATAATAATCGACAAATATTGTCATTATTATTGATACATTGCTAATACGCCATCACTGAAATTATGTAAATAATGTACAATCAGATAAATATCTTTACGACAACACTAACGGCGACTGTAACATATCATCAATTGAAATAAGTCTGAATGTATGAATGTTTAAGCGTTTTGTCGGAGGAGGAAATATGGGCATTTTAAAAGTTTCAAAGCGAATATAGGATATTGTACTTTTGATATACGTATTTGAGGTCCCGAGATCATGAAATTGACTAATTTAATAATCTATTTTTCTGACCAACAAAAATAATTCGGAATATTCTTCTTACAAAGTATTACAATATGCACAAATACATACAGCAATATTAAAGCTTGATCTTAGATCTTTCTTAATAGAGACGAGAGACGAACGTTTTAGCATTCCATGGATTCACCGTGCGGGTGCCGGGTCCATCGCGTTGCAGAGGAAAGAACCATAGCAGTGCCCGGGACTTGTGACCCAGGTGTATTGTTCTAGCTCTATTTCTATATCCATTTGGTCTGAACCCACCTTTAGACGAACATTAGAGGAGAAAAATCCATTGCGATAATTGAAACCTTTGACATATTTCACCAAATGTTTATGTTCGACTAATCGTATATCTATAATATACACTTCGTTAAATATACATAAAATAAAATAAAAATGTCCGGGTTTTTAAATTGATCTTTATGCGATCTGTCATTCTTGTTAAATTGAGCTTTTTTAAAAGAAATTTATGTTCCGTATTTAATAATGTAAATACTTTTTCTCCTCTTCTTTAATGTTAACAATGACCAGGGGCGTTGGTAGCCACTCAGCCTGACTAATCGTCCCCTTCTTCTTGGCGTTTTAATGACAAATCCTAGGTATATTTGGCCATGTGGTTAGGTCTTATATTTGAGAAGATTAATTCAAGCGTAATCGACTGGACCGATTTCATTAATTCTTTTTTGTGGTGTTTTTTAGTTTCAAGAAAATGGTAAAATTTAAGATTTTTTTTTTGTAATTTAATCGTAGTGCTTTTGACAATTTATACTTTTTTAATGCGACCATAATATTATAGTCTATAGCCTTCCTTGATAAATGGGTTATCTAATACTGAAAGAATTTTTGAATCGGACCAGTACTTCCTGAGGGTAGTGCGTTCAAGCAAACAAACAAACTCTTCAGCTTTATATATTAGTATAGATTCAGTTCTACATTTTTGTAACGATGAGCCATTACTGTAAACAGAATTGATACTTTATGCAATTACTTGTGATTTTTTAAGACAAAACAGTCCTAGTTTTTATCTCTTAGGAATTTCTATATACCTTTACTATATATTAAGTAGTTTCTTTCACCTAGGTACTCAATTTCTGAGCATATCGCAAAGAATGTCCTATTTGTTATGATGTTGTTACAGTTGGATCCGTGATTGTAAAATCAATCATGTTTCGCTATTGACCGTTCAGTCCTTCTAAAATTTATTGCGAGAAAGACAATCATTACTTACTTTTCTATAATAATATTATTTAATTATTTAAAAATTTTCATCTCATTAACTTTTACCTCTAAACTAAAGGTGAACCGCCTGCTCGTATTCCCCTTCTCACATAAAAAAAAACATCAAGTTTCATTTTATACATGTATGCGTGATATATGCTATTTTATCGTTTGTTATATGATTTACAGACATGCTAATCGAATGAATATTCTTTATGCTGTAAGTACATAATTTCATACCAGCATCATGGAGAATTTTTATTGGTAAATTCATTGCTACCATCATACTACGCCGCAGTGTTCTGGAAGGTAATTAGTCAATTCATTTACTATTGCTACCATTATACCATACCATTTGCCTACACCAGCGCAATTCTGATTGGTTTTAGAACTACTAAATTGTTGGATATTTTTCAACTTTTTTCCCATAATGCCGGCGCCAGACTTAGCTTTATTTGAATAAACATTTCAATGATCATGTAGTGTGATCGGGGACTTTGTGTAGCTGCGCAAAGTTTTCTAGAACTTTGTAGTCTTCAAAGAAAAAATGTACAAATACTTTGAGCTATGTCTGGCTTCGGCATAAGAGATATTACCCCTTATTGTGTTCTCCCTAGTGTATACTTAACAAGGGGGAGGGGGACTACAATACCATCACTTGACGTGACAGCATTGCCGCCACTTCACGCCGTTCTCATGTCAGAAAGAGGTACGGTACCCTGACGCGACGGCCCAATTCGGCTACAAGCGTGGCGCTACCTCTAATTATAAAGATATACACGCAGCATGTGGAAAGTACAATTTGAAAACTTTATTAATTACGATAACATTTCCATTTCCCGCACTATTTTAGATTTATACAGCATTTAAATACAATCTAGTCTAAAAATGTAACATCAGCATTAATGGGTCAGTGAAAAAAAACATTTTTTTAGTCGGCCATAAAAATGAATGAATGGGGAAGAAATATTTTTATACTCATTATATTTCCCTCTAACTGAAATGAGTCTAAGCTTTTACATTACATTAATGTATACAAGAATGTAAAAGCTTACACAAATAATTAGCAAAGAAAAAATTATTTTCTACTTCAATTTTAACGTATCAAAAATTTACTCATAATACTATAGTGTAAGTAAAAAGTGAGAATGTGATCTTTATTATACATTTTCATCTATGCTTATATATAAAGCTGAAGAGCTTGTTTCTTTGTTTAATTGAACGCGATAATCTTAGGAATTGCTGGTCCGGTTTGAAAAATTCCTTCAGTGTTAGATAGCCCATTTATAGAGGAAGGCTATAGGCTATATATCATTGCGCTAAAATTGAACATAATTTATTCACCTAATTTTGTGCCAAGGAAGTCGCGGGCACAGCTAGTGTCTTATACAACTACTTATAAAAATCTACCAATCATCAAAATTTTACGTTGTCAAAAAAGGGATGTACTATGTAAGAAAAATAAAATACTGCCATAATAAACTACCAATGTATATAACAATATCTGCAGCAAAAACTTTCGGCGCCAATTTACGAAAATAGCGCGGACGGAGGAGAATGAAATTTAGCACAATTATAAGCAACATATAGGAGGGTGTGTAAATCTTTATAAAATTTGCATTATTAATACAATAAATTACTAATTTAAGAAAGAAAGAAGAAAGAAAGAAACTTTATTCAGACATAAAAAAAACAACACTATATCTAAAAACTTAGGTCTACTACACACACAGAAATAAGTAAAAATCACTAAGAAATACTTAAATAGATATAGTGTTGCAATTTATCTGAAAGGGATTATTACTCAGCTTCAATCAGAGTAAAAACTCTAAAACTGATTTTCAGTAGTTCCCTTTAGACAGACGACATCAACACATACTAAAAATAAAACACAGTTAACTAATGCATCCGATATTTTAATTTAGTTATTCCTTATTTGTAATTAAAAACAAATATAAAAATATATTTGTCTATAACAAGCGTCTGTTACCAATATAGCACAGGCATTAAGTAGTCTAACTTAGAAACACATGTCCGTGTGTCATATAGTCCTGTATATATTTATTCAACGATTGATTTTATATATTTAAAGATTTACTACGTTTGTTATCATACTTTTTGGATTCCAAGTTTTCCGGTAAATAATATAAAAATCCACACAGAATGGTGGTTTCTAATGTCAGTACCAATTGCAAATGAATACTGCTCAATAATATCTCTGTTTAATAGGTTTAGCTTTCCAAGGGACACGAAAAAGAATTCTTACAATTTAGACATAAATTTTGTATGAAGCCATATATATATATATATGACTAGGGATTCCCGCGACTTCATTCCCGTAAAATTAGTTAAAAAAAGATTCAACTTTAGCATGATGATAGCCTATAGCCTTCCTCGATAAATGGGCTATCTAACACTGAAAGAATCTTTGAAATCGGACCTGTAGTTCCTGTGATTATCGCGTTCAAGTAAACAAGCAAACGGACGCTTCAGCTTTATATATTAGTATAGATTAGTACAGATATATGAATATTCATGGCACCTTCGTCACGCCACATCTCGTTGACAGCTCCTTCAAAGCCTCTCATATCTAAATTATGTATTGTGTTAGAATTTTTGTAAACTTGACCCAAAGGGTCATGTGACAAGTTTCGATTTGACTAATGTATTCCATATAAATGCTTAAAGTACATTCTTAGAGCAACTCAATCTGTGACCAACTTTTAAGATCGTTTTGTTATGTACTGACTTCTAAAATGATCTTATTTGTTGTTTGGTCTGGTGTGTTGTGGGTGGTGTGCCTATTTCATAAAGTTTATGAATTAGTTCTCCTGATCATCATCATTGCTTGTGGATTCCTTACGTACCAGCAATCAATCTCAGGCAATATTAATGACCAGCCCGCTAAAATTGTGATTGGTGACTTTAATAGCCGTAGTCCAAAGATGGGTTGTTCAAAAAAAGGCTCCCCTCACATCATGTCCTACATGTCCCAATACCTGCAAGCGGGAGGGCTTGATGAGCAATTCCTGTTGCTACTTTTTGGGCTTTAAAATTTAGCCAAAATATAGTTTGCCATTAAAACTAGAAGAAAAAGAAATGGCCTCCTTCTTGGATCATCATATTTTCAGGTCTAGGGTTCTTAGCCACGCCGCTACTGCGGGTTTGAAGGTGTGCTGATCTTTTATACTGCCGGGAAGACATGTGAGAAAGGGTCTGGTCTGTCGCTCCGCAATCGCACAAAGATGATGACTCACGGTGTGGTGGTCTTTGACTCCACTTGTATAGATGATGGTTTGGTCTCCCGTGGTTAGTCCAGCAGTGGTTCAGGAGTGTCCACACCTTTCGTTCTGCATCGTAGCTTCTTTGTTCTCTATTATTTCTTCTCTTTAAGATATCTAAAAAATCTGTCACCAAAACTTGATTATTAAATCAATATACTGGTGCAAAGTTTCCACTGGCAGAGACACGCAGATCTGTAAACATAATTCACAAAACAAAATGTTTTTATGCGTCTCATTTACTAGCGGACCCGCAGACTTTGTCTTGCCCCAATCCTAACTCGTATGCTATAAGCCAATATACCAATTTCCTTTAACCTTCCATAAAACGTGACACTGACAGAATGTTTTATGAAATAATTACTTTACATGACGGTCAATAAGACATATGTCATCTATTTGAATTATTCTCAAGTAGCAACATAATTTGCATTTTTTATTAATATTTTGGCTTTTCCTTTCTTTTTATCTTTTTAACCCTTGCCGGAATAAGAGGAATAAAACAAAATAAATGAAAGTCAAAATGGTTCAACATTTTCTGAGTTTTAGAGAGACTAATGAACAACTATTTATATGTATGTATATCATAAAACTTGAAATTACACCGAGACCGCTCGTTCCTCCGTCATTGTGATTTAAGACCTGCTTAAGTTCAACTAAATCACACTTGAGTTTGTAGACCTCATTTGCAATACCTACAGACTGGAAATTAAAAGATCTTTTATGAGACCTCAGAGCCAGCCAGCTTCGAAAACCAAAATCACCGATTGATCTTCACTCACTATACGAGTTAAGCTGTGACAAGTCTTCTACAAGTTCGGCAAAACAAAATATTGCCTATTACATCGTTTGTGCTACGTATAGTCGACCAATAAATTGGTTTGAAACGCTAAGGTCCAATGTCGTTTGCACGTCATATATTTAAGAGGCTTATTTTTGCTTATTATACATAACATAATTTCTAACCCTTAGCAAAATTTTCTTTGACTAGGATCTGTCATTCAAAATTGTAAAGCACTTTCATGGTCAACTATACCTGGCCGTGGTAATTTTACTGCTAATGAGACTATATATCCGAAATCAGGTTCTAAACTCATCGATCACCGATAGTAACCATCGATCTTAAGGTTGGTTTTATTTAAATATTTATTAATTCTTCTTCAAATACCTTTCCACTACTGGAGGATGGCATTCAGTTTTTAAATGCCTCTTTGTCCCTGGCTATCCGGAATAGCTCATGGACAGACTTTAAACCTGTCCATTCACAAACTTTAAGTAGCCAGGACTTCCCGCGCCTTCCCACCCCCCTTCTTTCAACAATATTTCCCATGATAATGGTCTGCAGCAGCTAATACTTGTTTTACTGCAATGTAAGCCCCAGATAAGATATTATACGCTGCTTGATGGTCTTCACAAGCTCTGTACTCTTTTGCATTCTAGCAAGGAATCGGCGTTGGTTTATCCGTTCAACTAGTATGGGAGCATCTTTCGATAAACCCACATTTCGATGCCTTCAATTTTCTTTCACAGGTCTGAAAGTAACTTCGATGCTTCACACTTATCTATACTAATACGTAAAGCTGAAGAGTTGTACGAAATCGGATTGTAGCTAGTATATATTTACTTCATTCATTTGCAGAAAAACACAATAATATCTGTACTAATATATAGAGCTGAAGAGTTTGTATGTTTGCTTCAACGCTCTAATCTCAGGAACTAAAGATCCGATTTGAATAATTATTTCAGTCTTAGATAGCCCATTTATAGAGGAGGGCTATATACACCACTCTAAAATTTAATCCACTTTTTTATACATAATTTTGCGCAGACGAAGTCGCGCGCACTGCTAGTAAAGTATAACTGGACATATGTAATATTATAGGTGTTTATTAAGGAGATTTAAAGAGATCCTATTCTGTTTTGTCATCGGCTTTCCATATATTAATACGTGATGGGAAAACTTTCGGTACCATTTTACGAAAATTAAGCGGATGGAGTATGAAATTTGACACAATTATATTTTATATGGACGAGGGAATATTTTCATAAAATAGAGGTTATAAATATATGAAATTATTAACATAAATACTCATACATACAAACGATTTATACTTTAACATTTTATTATATTTCACGTCAAGTGATGGTATTGTTGTCGCGTTTCGTTCGGTTTGTGAGACTTCCCGGTGGCCTAAACTCGTCATTAAAAATTACATGGTTCAGAACAACATAAAACCGTTTATTTACTGTTCATTAATAGCCAAATATAAAAATATCTAAATATTTTATTAATTTTCATAAATTCATTTAATATGAATTATGAATAATTGAATAATAATGACAAAAATGTAATGAAATAATCCGAAGAAAAATATTTTAAAAATACCTTACGTTTATATCAAATTGTATATGATTATCATTCTTAAATAAAAGGTTATAACTAATGTATATAAATAAACATGGGTACGTTTGAAAAACTATTTCATTGTTAGATAGCCCATTTATCAGGAAAGACTACATTATATAGGGTATAGATCATTAAGCTAAAATTTTTCACCGAATTTTACGCGGACTAAGCCACGGGTAACAACTAGTAATAAATATATATTGTTTGTTGTGAAGAAAAAAAAATTGAAAGTATTGGTTAATATAAAAATGAAAATTTTAGTTGAGTGGAAATTAATTTGGAAATTCGGCCTTATATCAATTAAAAATATACATAAAAATATTACGATATTTATGTTTTTGTGTAAAACGTGTAATATGTGTAATATTTTTGGTTGCTTCTTTTCATTGTTTTACATTTTGAACGACTTAACAACGCCGTGTTGTTACGAGAATTCCGCACTGAATATAGGGTTGTTGCAGGAAGTTTGTTTTGTTGAATTTTGTCTAATAATATAGTAATAGAATCCTAAAGACGAATTAATTAAATATCGTTCACGTAAATTTTAATTTATTTCACTATATTACAATTATATGAATATATTGAAGCCCCATTTACTATTGCAGATAGAATTTATGGCTCTAAAAGGGGGGAAGTAAAAAAAATCGTAAAATCGTTGTGACTTATGGATGAACCCTTACCAGTGAGGACATGATTATTTTGATGAAAGACACACCATCTTGGTGTTGCTAAAATATAAAATATCATTAAAAAATTGGGATAAAAAAGAAAAACATCAATGTACTCAAATGACAAGATTATATTGAAAGAAAAATAAAACTTACACAAATAATTACAAATGTAAACGAAGATCTTCAGTGGTTACACTATTAATATTTATAAATATAAGTAATTTTTGATTAACACCGTTTTTTTTTCAGTTCTGTTACCAATATGAATACAAGTCGATACTTTTTTAATAGTATAAATATATTTAATGTTATTTCCGTCAGTCAAATAAATAATTAAAGCCATACTGGCCTTTTGCATTAACAAGAATCGTGTACCTACTTCAAGTTAAGTGTCCATATCTCGATTAACAAAATTAAATTACATGGTAGTTAGCTATAACTAATGTTAATTATCATAAAATTTTACCTATTAGAAACTGTTGATCAAAACTCTTATAAGATGTAAACACATCTTAATATGTAAACAAAGTAAAAGTAGGTGTGTTGATCCTGTTTTTTTTAATATAATTAGAACAGTCAATGAGTCAACTCTTTGTTGTGATCATAGAGGAACTTAACTTTAGCTTAAATTAGTATAAACATTTAATGTAGTTTCATAAAATGTTTGTAAATAGAATGGTAAATAGCATATTGTGTTACTACCTTTAAGTTTGCGTATTAATTATAAAAAAATATATTTAAAAGTTAAAGAAGAGTTGAGAGCACAATGGAGCCTTCTTTTTTTTTTTTTTGGAAATGCAATGCTCTTGAACATCAGTCATTAGTTCATTACTGTTCATTAATATATACACTACACAACATAAACAAGGGAGAATATAAAATAGTTAGTTTTATCTCGAAATAGTAATGAAACATGAAACAATAATTAAAGTAATATGTTTTGATATTATTTTGGAAACGACACTTAAAGTTGAATGAAAAAAAAAACTAAACTAAAAACATTTTTTTATAGATTTCCCAATGACAGAGGAACAGTTGAAAATTGCACGCCTCGGGTGTGCTCTTCTCTCACTTAATCAAAGTCGAGCGATTTCGTGAACTAAAAATTACTTTTTACTTACACTAAATAAATTTATTTTATTTAGTGTAAGTAAAAACTCATTCAAAAAGTATTTCCTTGGCCGTAGAGGAGATTCAATTCCAATGCATTTTTAAATTGTTCTCTTTGTGTGTGTCACTATATTTCTGCCCTCAGATCATACGTATAATTTCTATGATCTGAGTTCCCTCTTTTTAAAAGGGTTTTTCGAAGTGAAAACTTTTTTAAGCGTATAAGTTTAAGGACAGAGGATCGATTATTCTTTTTATCGGACCGATAACTGGTTACGTCAGCTAGTACCCTTGCTGCTATTCTCACTCCTTCTATATCGTCCGTGTCAGTAGTATTCACATCCTTTTTCTCTATTCCCTTTTCTCTATCTTTATATCCTTTTGCTTCATCCGTTCCTTTACTGCTATTTATTTATCTAATTTGAGGTAACGCCGCGCTTGCAGTTCTTTTGGTCTGCATAGGAATGAGGCATTTTCAATAAAGCCTAATGTCAGTACACAGTGTATAAAAAATGCTAAACATATAAACAATACGACAAAACTTTACACTCTTTTAATATAATTGACTAACTATTATTTATTTATAAGAAATAAATAACCATGTACAACATAGCCGCAGGCTATAAAAAAGGGGATCGAGAACCACGCATTGCTGACCGTTGCTTTAATGTGACCAAATATAATTACTGCTTATTCAAGTTAATGTTTTCGCGTCAAATATGGTGTATTTTTACATCTACCGAATTTTTTGCAAAAAAATGTCACCATATTAAACTAAAAAAGGTAATCTGCTTCGTAAGTTTCAATGTCACGCGACAAGTCTCACACAAAAACTGAAATGTCATTGCGCAAGCTTATAATAAGGCCCATTCACACTCGGGCCCGGTAGATATTTTTAAGACGAAAGTGAAAATTCATTGAATTGTGGTAAATATTTAAAACCCTAACAATTTCTTTAAAAATTTACGTGTGGCCATTGGAATATAAACTGCTTTAGAATAAAAAAAAATTATATTCTTATACCATTTAAGAATCATCCTCCTTTTTTAAAAAAAAATGTTAAAAATAAAAAATAC
Source organism: Charaxes varanes (assembly GCA_024363005.1). Taxonomy (NCBI): domain Eukaryota; kingdom Metazoa; phylum Arthropoda; class Insecta; order Lepidoptera; family Nymphalidae; genus Charaxes; species Charaxes varanes. Next base: position 6,366,775 of record JANCMC010026410.1, read on the forward strand.
TCTTTTTAGAAAATGGTTAAAAATCGCTTCTAAAACGTATTAGAATAAAATTTCTCCAAATTATTCTAACATGCATTTGTCTTTTTTTACACTTAAATTAGATACAACCTAGTTAACATTAATTTTGAGGCACATCATTCTTAAAATATACTCTAAATCGAATTGGCACTTAAAATCAAGTAATTCTTATTAAACTTGAGCCACTCTTAGGGTTCCTACATAAATTACCTCACAAATTATGCCTTTGTCTCTATTTGGCGCGCTTTTGTAAAAGGGACGCCATATTAAAACCATTTGTATGTTTATATACAGTTAAGCTACCCTAATATCTTTTGGTTTCTAAAATTTAATTAAATTGTCTGTCTGTCTGTCCGTAAGGCGGTTTCCCCTAGCATTTCCGAACTATTAGACTTAGAGACTTGAAATTTTCCACGTTGATAGAACATGCTAAAAACTCATTAGAAAAATAATTTTGAATGAAATCCGACAACAATTTTTGAAGTTATTTAACAAATACGTTTATAGCGTATCAGATACGGAACCCTTCTATACAAACCGTCCGAGTTCCAGTACCTCTTTCTCACATGAGATCGGCGTGAAGTGGCGGCAATGCTGTCACGTCTAGTAATGGTGTTGTTGTCGCTCTCAGTCAAAAGATAATTATAATCGTGCAAGACCAATCAACCAACGTTTATGTCGCATTTCGCATACTATACACACCCATAGAATTAGTTGAACATAAAAAACGAGAATATAAAATAGTATTATTTTTAAACAAATAATAATTAAAATATGAAACTGCAATCACATTAATATGTTTTGATATTAATTTGCAACACTATACTTAAAGTTTAGTGAAAAAAAAACTAAAGTAAATAAAATGCATTTTTCCTAAATTTTTCCGTGCTCTGATTAACGTTTCCATCCGTCTGGGCATGGTGCGGATGATACAAAATGCATTTCGTTTAGTTTAGTTTTTTGTCACTAAGCTTTAAGTATGGCGATGGTATCTTATGTCAAAACATGTTAAGCTAATTATTGTTTTATGTTTAATAATGGTTAAGGTTTCGCAAAAGTCATGTATGACAAAATTGTTCCCCTTTAAAAGTTCTAAATAAAAGTCCGCGACAGTATATCTTTTAAGGTTGGCAGAGTATAACCTTTTTTATGCTAATCAAATTTGTTCTAAAATAATAATATTAGTTTTTGTTATAAAATAATAATAATAATATTTGTTATAAAATAATAATAATTAATATTAGTCCTCATCCAAAAACTATTTTTAAACCTCTAAGTGATAAGAATGGCACGCACGGACGAAGTCGTGGGGTACAGCTAGTATTACTACATGTTCGCAATTTTGGTGTGCCGAAAACAACATCCCGGAGCTGATGCAGTAGCTGTCATGCTACAAAATCCCATCTTTCAGGCCCGTATAAAGTAATATTAATCGTCTACTTTCTTATGAACACTTATCGAATGTATTTGGCAAAATTTTTCTAGAAACAAAAAATTTTTTCACCTGAAATGATCCACATACAGTCCTTTCAATCCGTAAATATTGACATCTTTCAGTTGATACTGCAATTTGTCCTCCTTTACGTCCAATGACTCATAACTCAGCGGATCTGGTAGCGTTTGGAGAAAACCAGGAGTAATTTCCCGGGACAGTAAGGTGGTACACTCAGCATCCGACGCATAACATCTGAACGGCGCAGGAATAACTTGAACAACGGAACAAAACTCCATTAAAAAGGTACAATATAAATTATCGTATGTTTAAAATATGACCTTAAAGATAAAAACTAATATTTAAAAAAAATGCCCAAGAGCGTGTCAAGGCACTTATAGAGGAGGGTTTCGAATCTGATATGCGATAAACGTATTTGTTAAATAATTTCAAAAGGTGTTGTACGATTTCGTTTAAAATATTTTTTCTAATGACTTTTGAACATGTTCTATCAACATGGAAAATATCAAGTCTACTTCTAGTAGTTTGGAAATGCTAGAGGGGGGTCCACCTTGCGGGTGGATGGACGGACTGAGGGAAACTATTAGGGTTTCTTGTAGTAAGCGATAAAGATTTTTGTCAAATAACTTTAAAATTGTCTAATAAATTTTTAGTATGTTTAGGAAATGCTAAATTGGAACCAGCTTGCGAGCGGACGGTAGAACCGACGGACGGAAAAAGGAAAACTATAAGGGACTGCGGAAACCTAAAAAAGAAAGTGTTTAAGAATATACACAAATATTAATAAAGAGAAAACTTACATGACCCGAAATTAACTGGAAGCCGTGTCGTGATTAATATCGAAAATATTAAAAGCTTCATGACTGCCCTGTTGATTACCGAATGATAAATAACCCGTACTTACTCAAACTTTTATACAAAAATTACGACTCGTTTTATTACCCTGTTTTAAGCAACTTATAATAAACTTTTTTTCATTTACTGTAAATGTAAATGGTTAATTAAAACAGAATTGTTCTCTACATATGAAATACGAAAAAAATAAAAAACACATACTTTTCATTAAAGTTCTGAACCTTAAATAACTGTAGAATAAGTTCTAGGTTACATAGTGTCAGAATGTAAACACATTTTAGGAAAATGTCACGTGAACAAAAGTTTTATCGCACTTTTAATACAATTATAGCCTTATAAAAAAATTAATACCTCATTTATGCTGCGTGAGTATAAAATTATATATCTACTCAATATTTTTCCAGATTCTCTTGCAGATATTGCAAATTATAATTCTATTTATTTTTTCGACACCTTTGATTGGGCGCCCCATTTCGGAAGTTTCAACGTAAAGCGTTCCGAATCGTCGGCGATCCGATTCTATCTGATCAGCGAAGCAAGATATATACAACATATATATACAGGAGTAGCCAACTTGATTATACCGAAGGTTTACTGTTTACTGACGAAACCCTATGCGATCTACCAATTTTTTCTTAATCATAAATGAATTAGTTCAGTTCAGTACACAGTTTTATTTATTAAGAGGGAATACGTTAAACTGAAAATCGTTCTTAATTACGATGCGCAGTTTTTTGTACGTATTTACATTTTGGTCCTTTGGCGCAGTTAGCAGTGTCCTTGCATCCGTTCCGTTCCGCACCGAGGGTTTTAGGTTTGATTCCTTCATCGAGTCTTTTTTCTTATATATAGTACAAGGGCAAACGAGCAGGCGGTTCTCCTAAGTGACTATCGACGCCCATGGACAACTGCAACACCAGGGGTATCGCAGATTAGTTGCCGGCCTTTGAGAAATGAGTATGCAAAGTCTGGTTGAATATGAGTACGTATTTATATATTTAATTTTTTTTTCCGTATCTGTCGGCTGTTACCTATAACACAGGTATTAAGTAACTTAAAAACAGACGACCAATAGTTTTTAGTTCTATGTATTTATTTATTTATTATTATTATTATTATTTTGGCCCTGCCACAATCGACTGGACTCATAGTCGCGATTGATATGTTGGTCACCCCTGAGCTACTGAACTCTCGAACCCTTTGCGGAAGGATGTTGGTTCACAAGGTATTATGAATACCGCATAGATCACGGCGAGTGTATCAAGGAATTATTCGGACAGCTAAATTACACCGCAGGACATCACGTCAGAACGCGAAATTTTAAGTTCATTAAAACAATAAAAGTGATTGTCTGATAAACACGACAAATTTCCAAAATGACAGATTTCTTCCTTAAGAAATTATCGCTAAATGTGAGAGCAAATTCTTATAGGTATAAAGACTTTTACAATGTTCTAATTGGAGGCGTTGTTATGCTCGATTTTTAGGGTAATCACCTAATATAAAATTAATTATGTTCTTACGATATTTTATATTGTTTTATTCATATTCAATCGAATTATGTATGAACGACATTGTTTATTATCTTAGGTCTTAGCTAATCAGTGGCCGGTATTTGAGTCGATCGCTAGCTTAAGTAGTTTTTACTACGACCGATTGATAGATGGGTGACCCGGTCTAATATTGATTTTTAAATATGCGCACACCAAGTTTCTCTTCGTGTTTCGGAAGGTACATAAAACAGTAAGTCCTAATTAATGTTACTGAGTGATATTAGTTGTGGAAATTGTGTGGGTTCCGGGGATGACGTCAGGCGGCAGTTGGTCGTGTTAACTCACCCCAAATCCTCTACAACTTTAGCGGATCCTGTTATTAGACGCTAGGTAGAAGAAAAAGAAGACAATGTCCATTATATTAAAGAATAAAAGATCGCCGGCTGGTGAAAATTCGCCCACAAAGCTTTTTGCGTACAGCGACGTATATTGTTGTATTCACAGCAAAATAAAATTTGACAATTTATTTAACATACAGTTGTACCGATTACGCTTTGGCATCATCCAAAACATGCGTGTAAATGGTGTAAATCTTCTGCCATTGGTGTGCGTGTGGTTTTATTTTAATAATTTAACATAAAAATATTGCGTATTATAAAAAAATATTAGAATTCGCACACCTTCCTCTATGTAAACAACAACCGTGCCAAATTTCATACTCCTCCGTCCTCGCAGTTTCCGTAAAATTGAACCTAAAGTTTTCGCTTCACGTATTAATATATAATTACTCAGCGTATAGCCCCAAATGAAGCTATTTATAAAATAAGAATTAGTTGAGATGAAAACGAAGTTTCTACTTACGATTACTATATATAGACCTTCCGACGAACAACTGTCGGCGAGGCGCGGCCGCCCCGGGCAACCCCAACTAGCCCGGACAAGAAGATCTTCCTTTCCGGTGGTTAAGCATATCGACCTATGCTCCCACCTTTCATTGCTCGCCGAAACCTTCCACCTTGGTGTGCCTTTCCACAAATATATTATGGAAAGGCACACCATTATATCTGATAATAATTTTCTATTAAAGGATTTATATTAATAAACGAACACTATTACTGTATAACGCATTAAATTTTCGCAAAAGTGCATGCTGCTAAATGCTAAAATGTAATTTTACGAGTTATTGAACGAACACACAACTTGATCGACATATTTATTTGTAATTGAGTTTTAAAAACTTCTAATTAATATTTTCCGCATTTCATTCGTCTTGATGAGTACTTTGTAATAAGATAATATCTATCTAGGGTCTGATGATAGAGCTGAGAGATCCCCTGCCATCCAATTTGTATTTAATAAAAGCGTGTTAAACCTTCTTCATTTCTCTAATATAAAAAGCTTTTATTAAAAAAAGTGAATTATAATATTCCTATGGAATGGTATATTTCTTATCAGCATTAAATTATTTTCAACTTTTCAGTTCATTTTAATAATAAACAATAAAAACTCGTTTTTATAGAAACTTTTTCCTCTTTATTTTTTTTTAATAACTTATAGTAAAAAAAATAAGGAAGTAAAGAATATATATGTGTCAAAATGCGTGGCTATACGAGATAACGTTGGCTTGCTTAAGTTTTGTACAGTATAGTAGTAAACTTAAGCACGTTTTGTCCTTGGGTAAAAATACAATGATTTTTGTATGAAATGACTATTGATTCACGTCATAGTTTAGTAAACAATTTAATAAATTTTACCTGTAGCGTAGAATTATTAATTTTTTTTTAAATATATATTAGGAAAATCTTATTCTTTCAACACCTGGAATGCAAATACTAAGCAGTGCTCTTTCTTCCTATACAACGCTTATTTGTCTCTTGAATATTTTTTTTTTTCTTAAAACAAAACCAACTTCAAATTTTCAGACTTGATTGAAATGGAACCACGCGAGAAAAAACCAGTTTTCAAAAAAAAAAATAATCAAAATCGGTTCATCTATTCAAAGGTAACTTTTTTCGATTCGGTTGAAAAAGAAATAAATTACTACACAATTTGTTCATTCTAAAAGAAGCAGCTAAACTATTCTATTTTCTAAACTTCTCTTGCTAAATATGTATTATCAAAGTTTTACAATGTATAGATTGCGCGGCATTTAGTTTATTTTTTTGCGAATTTATTAAGTCCATTTTTATTTTCAGCCAGTTTCTTTTTCATACATTTTATATGAAACATAATGGGAGTTATCAATTCTCTGTGGGAAATTTATATCAAAATAAAAAACAGTGCAATAATCTGATGTCATGCAACATTTTCGCACCGTTTTGGGTTCTAAGCAAATGTTATCATTAATACTGCGCAGTTGATAAAAAAATTCGCTTTCCAATTTTAAATTAATCTTGTGTAGCAAAACGTAAACAAATCAATCAATTAAATCAAAACATTTTTAGCGATAGGATTAACTGCAATTATTCTAAACGCTTACCGCTGCAGTGTGTCCCACTTTGTGGTAATAGAAGTTTACAATTGAATTAAAACATATTCACTCTTCAGCACCACAGAAAGGTGTAATTGGAATGAATATTCAAACGATTGGAATGGTCTAATTTGTAGCAGACAAAAACATCAATGGCTCCTATGTAAAGTGTTGTAAGCCACATTCGTGCCATTTTCACTATTTTATGTTTTCTACATGAACTTGATGAATTCTAATAACAATATTAATTTCAAAGTAAAACAGTACACTGCTACGTTAAAAAAATTAGAATGGCAGGAATATGGCTTACGATACTTCGCGTAGGAGTCATAGACATTCATCCAGGAATAGATTGGTGCTTTATCAGATAGTGTATCTGAATGAGGGCAATCCTTGTCTCCAGTTTATCCTACTATTGTGTCGCTAGAGGTAGCTTTCCACGGAGCTTCAGTCTTCATCCAACTTCAATTCGACGGTTGTCATATAATCATGCTTTTATTTTATTTCATTTTTTTTAAGTACAAAATCTCATAATAGTACGAACATGCGATCAAGAAGTGTCCTAATTGAAGTTTGCGCGATCGCATCATCTTCAATTAGAATACTTCATAGACAAAAATACATATGTTCGTGCGAATTAAGTTCGCTCCAATCACGGAATTCGTGTTCTATTAGGATGACGCCTATTAGTGAATAAAAATGACTAATAGAAGGTCATCCGTGATCACTACCCCAATCCTTGATATTAAATCCAAGTACTGTATCACTATAAATTAAATGAGTACTTAACGTAAGATAACAATAACAAAAGCAATAATGTAAATAAATGCATCAATAAATTTCGAAGTCAGAGGAAATAGCTAGTATTTTATATAGCAGTGTTTTGCATGCCACCAAAAGTAAAATATTGCTATTTAAAAGTCTTCTTATTTTATTTTTCTATTCCAAATTTCATCAATTGTGGGATTTTCTAGGAATTTCTTGCGTCATACATTTCTGTGAAACCAGTTGCTGGCTCACAAGCATTAATTCCTTAAATATCATTTTATTTATTTTTTGTACTAATAGATTAAGTGAATTTATTTAAAAATATTTAAAGCCCTATACATGTAATGATTTCATAGGCAACTAATAAAATAAACGAAACGATATACTCTATAATTTATAGCTACTTTGAAATTTATGGAGTGATAATACGTTTTTATATACATGCGTCATGGAAATTGAATATACTTATAAGATTCTGCGTGAGCTGTTGATGTTGGCTACAATGTTACCTGTACATATGATTAAATAGCTTAAATAAAAAAAATGGATTTTAAAATTAAAAGTCTGTTCTCATTTTTTTTTTGAGATGTTTTTTTTTCTGATCAAAGTAAAGACATGGAATCTACAATTTTGGAATACTATTGTACATTAGCCAAAAAAAAAAATTTTTTTTCGGTCAAACGAAAGATTTCGTTTGAAAAGTCGGCGGTCCCGAATGAAAATCATGGTAAAACAAATCACGAAATTGACTCTGTTTTATGATTTTTGTTGATGACTTTATTTGGTAAAATACAATTCTATCCTAATTCACAACATAACAAAAAAAATATACATATTTCCTTAATAACTTTAAAACCTATTTTTAAATTAATAATTCCTTCAAATATCTGTGTACAGCTTATTTTTTTTTAATTTTTGGCAAGTTATATGCCGGCAAAAAACCATAGTTATTCATGTTAATTGGCACTCGGAGTGATATACATATTTTTTTTATTTATCGGGTTTACCAACAGATTTTAAAAGATAGGCAATTTAGAGAGCACACACACAAAATGTTAAGCTACTTAGGTGTAAACACATACACGATACAGTTAAGTGGAAAAAAAAGAAATTAAAACAGACACACAATTTTTGTAAAATAATTACTGGAGAATGTAGGAGTATGTGTTGGTAAGCGGACCCTAATTAGATTCGGGATTTAACGCTAAGAAGAAGAAAGGAGTAAAAATTAAATTAATGTGCAGTAGATACGCAAATAAAACGGCGGGAAATCTATAAAAAGAAATAAATGGATTGAAAATATTGGACTCAGTTCGACTTTTATATAAGCGCTTTTGAACAACAACCAATCAAAACTAACATTATTTGACACTTCCGTGTGTTATAGTGTTGTCTGTAGTTTATCTATAGGTACATATAAAAATCGTATCGGCTCGTAGTGCCTCCGTAGTACCGGGCCCCCTTCAGCGATACATAAGTAAAATAATAATTTGGAACTCGAGTTTTTTTGGATATGCATATATCCAAGTATAAAGGTATAAAGTTACCGTCCGCTTAACGTAATACAGCTTTTCTTTCTTTCGTTGTTTTTAAAGTTTTTACTCGAGGGATAACTAGTGACGCAAAAAATATACATAATTCCCTAAATTCAAAAAGGTATTATCAGTAATCTGTTTAAATATAAAAACCTGCACTAAAATATTTCGGTATACACTGCCTCGCTCCACAGCCACATCCTCTACAATCTAAGCGGACCCTGGTATTTAACTGGGATAACGCTAGGAAGAAGAAGAATTAAAAACGTAGATGTCTAGTATTAGCCTGATTACAATTTCCGTTAACAACCTAACCAAATATCTGCTGGGTAAAACGGAACGGACGTGCGACTTCCAGCGAAAGTCGGTAGACAATGGTCAGTCTCTTTAATAGCGCCTCACACGCATCGGGCGAAAGTCATATTCATGTCATATTCTACTGCGCCTATTAAGAGTTTAATTTTTTGGATTCCGTACCTCTATAGAAAATGGAACTCTCATACGACCGACTACTTTGCTATCTGTCTGTCTCTCAAGAACGCGTAGAGGTTTAAAGTTAAAATTATATTATGCAATACTGTGGTCTCTATAAGCTATGAAAAAAATCACCCCTTTAAGTAGTATATGCAATCGAAAGATTTGGCCATTTGTATCTCATTTTTCATTCTTCTTCTTTTTAGCGTTTCGTTAGCAAGCATTATATTGTCGTAAACCCAACTCGTAGCCTCGAAAATTCGAAAAGAGAATCAAAACCTATAACCTACTTCCCGTTGACGTAGAATCATGAAATTGGTCAAGAAGTTATATCATAAAGTACAAGTATAGGAAACAAATAGCCAAGAGCGTGTCAAGACACGCTTAGAAGGGTTCCGTATCTTATACGCTATAAACATATTTGTTAAATAACTCCAAAAGTTGTTGTCCGATTTCGTTCAAAATAATTTTATCATGTTCTATCAACATGGAAATTTCGAGTCTCTATGTCTAATAGTTTGGAAACGCTTGGGGGGACCACCTTACGGGCAGACAGACGGACGGACGGACGGACAGAGCTTAATTATTCCTTGTACTACTGAACCCTAAAAATAGTAAAACCGTAAATTTGTTCAACACATGACAAAAAAAAGTCATTTCGACTTTCTCAAATTAAAAAAAATCCTATAAAAAGTTTGAATATTAAAACAACCTGGTAAAGTAAGAGTAAGAATGACTCTATTTACCAAACATCATACTACACGTAACCAAATAAAAAAAAATACAATTAATTATTATGTGTGTTGGTACGATTGTGGTATAGTGATGATACGGAATCCTTAGTGCGCGAGTCTGGATCCCACTTGTCCGGTGTATTTTTTATCGTGGTGTTCCTATACGTATTGTACTTCTATATTCTAGTGGATGTTCAAGAAGGCAATTAAATTGACTTCTAGAAGATCATACATGTTCATAAGATTAACTTGAGGATATTGCGTAGATTAAATTTTAAAGCTAGTAGTTGGGTAAAAACCAAAATCCATGTAACTATAGCTAACGTCAAACTTCTTCTAATGATTGATGATGATAAACGTAGTAATATAATACAACCGGTAATCAGTTTATAAATATATTTGGATTTTTTGTATTAACAGCTGTAAACAGGAAACGATGCAACTTTTCCGCTGTTTACGTATAAAAAAACTGAAATACCAAAAGCAGATCAACTAATTAAAATTATTTATCGTGGTACGTACTCGTTATAAATAGATCATAACCAAAAACAGAATTTCAAACTGGGCCTCTAATAGCCACTAGACACGTATCGATAAAACGTTGCGATTTAACTGTGCTGTGAGTTTAATCGTCGATTTTTTTTCATACACACGATCGATAAAAGTGCGCTGATCGCCCTGCACAGTTTATCGATAGTTTTACATTAGATCATCGATACGTGTGTAGCGGCCATGAGTTATTAAAACAAACATTAACAAATGTTTTATTAGTTTAATATTCGGGAATGTAACTTTGTTTTAATTTATGTCTACGTTACAAACAATTGGCAGGTGCCTCTAGGCGTCGTCGTTAACTATTTACTTTTAAATGAAATGTATAAGGAAAAGGTAATGAAATCAAGTTGGAATTACAACACTACAGAGTCACGTATGTTGTGTAGCGTCAGGTTTTTTGTCTTGTTCAAAATGACGCCATCAGGTCGGGATGTGGATGGTTATAAGTGGTGGTGTTTTTTGCAGAGGATCTGGTTTGGTTTTTTGTTACTAAGAGCGTCTGTCGAAATTGCTTCGGCTGGGGCTTTGAAAGCCACACTAGACATGCCACCAATGGCAATGTGATGTATTTTTACTTCCATTTTAGGGAACACTAAAGTTGCTTCGACTTGTTAGTGATCAATCCTTTTCCTTCATTAAAATGTAAAAATGAATGAATCCTAAACTTTAAGATTTTAAGAAATTTAATAAATTGAAAGATTAACAAACGTGGTCAAAAGTCATCTTTACCGACAGTAGTTGTTTTTATCACTATTTCATTCTTACTTGTTGTTATTGTCAGTACAGATGTAGCTATCGGTAGTCGCTTAGCGAACCCGTTCAAGGTAGGGCTTGCAAGTTTAGCTCTGATATGACAAAAAAATCATAGTTTAGAATGTCTATAAAATTTATTCAGATAAAAATCTCAAAAAGGCAGAGATTAACGAGATTTATTAGAGGTAGCGCCACGCTTGCAGTCTTTTTGGTCTGCAGCTTAACTGGGCCGGCGCGTCTGGGTACCAGTGCCTCTTTCTCACATGAGATCGGCGTGGAGTGGCGTCAATACTGTCACGTCAAGTGATAGTATTGCTGTCGCGTTTCGTTCGGTTTGTGAGACTTCCTGGTGGCCTAAACTCATCATTAAATTTCATGAGCGTTGGTAGGTACTTAGGTGCCTTCTGCCTGCTTGTTTTCCCCTTGTAACGTAAAAAAAAGTCTATACGGCAGCTAGCGGCAAAACTTCTGCTATACATGCAAAGTACATTAGTATTTTCTGCCAGGGTGCATAAAACACGCAATCAAGTCTAGATAAAAAGTACAGAAACAACGCTCGTTTCGCATGTTTACTCTCCGCTCTGAAACCAATGTGTTACGATGAATTGAAGCTAATGAATACAAAGAAAGCAATTAATATGTCATTAAGTTACCTTGTTATGGGATTATTCAGGTGGAATATTATAGGTTTTTTTTTACGATAGATTGGTTGGAGAAAGCCGCATTTAAAATCACGTGTACCTTTTTTTAAAACTTGATTAAGATTTGTTTAATTTTTAACTAAAACAATATTGTTTGCGAATAATAAATGTTCGATTTTCGCCTATCGCCTTAAGAAATTAAAATGTATAAATAAACTACTTAATGTACATAAATGTCTTCACGCTGCATCAAGTTTTAGACCTAACCAGCACATTTTTAATTTTAGAATGTCTATAATTCTTTAATGACCAGTTTTTATAAAGAGGGCTCTGTTACCTAGATAATTACCTACTTTAGGAACAGCTGGACCACCAACCTGCACTAATACTTTTTTGTACCAGTTAAGAAATATAGACGTAAGTTGTATTTGTAATAGTGATTTAAGTTGTTCCGAATCCAAAAAGATTTATTATTATTATTAATTAAAACTGAACTTCAAAAATGTAGAAAACTATTAGACAGACTATTAGAGTAGGACTTGAAATTATCTAAGTTGATGGAACATGCTAAAACCTCATTAGGAAAATTATTTTGAACGAAATCGGACAACAACTTTTGAAGTTATTTAACAAATACCTTGAACTCTTAAAATAAATATGTGTACTAAGTAGTTTAACCTGAAAATATTCTGAACATCATATCAAAAGCTGATTTAAGCTCAATTAAAAAGTATAACTGAATAATTAATTTTTATTATTAATTAATCGTTTTTTATTGATAAATTATAATTAATATTTATAATCTGTCAATAAAAAATTTAAAATATCGATTTGCGTCACAAAACTGAACTCAACGCATCAAAATAATAAATACTGTTTTGTAGAGGAGAAAATTATCTACGAATTGTATGTGAAAAGTTATATCAAAAAACATTTGAAAAAAAATTGCAAAGCAAAAAATAATAAATATTTGGAAAATCGATTGCTCAGCAATCGATTTTCCAAAGGTGCAAGGTTCGACCCTATGCTATGCGTTGAGAGTACCGGCGTTTCAACCTTTAAGCTATTAAGTCTCCTAAATAATCGGACTAATAATAAAGAGCAATATAGGGGAAAAGTATAATGGTTGAACTATTAAAACAGCATTTAATTTAAAATGCATTTTAGGTTAAATTTAAGATTAGACTATAATCTGATCTGACGCCTGATTCAGTATCTAAAATAAAATCTTTACAAATATACCGTTACAATTGTGAAGCCAATTTATTGATTTATTATTATTATTACCCAAAAAATTTACACTATTAAAGACACCAAATAAAAAGAACTGGAATATATTCGATGTCAATAAATTGGTACAAAAAGGATAGCCACCGAATTTATTCTCGATCGCTTAACCTATCCAAATTTCAAAATATTTGACGGTTCAAAAGAGTAATTTTCGAATTTAGAATTATAAAATACCTAAAGCTTTTTCTAAGTTTCTGTATCATGCATAAGGATATTTAATGAATATTAAATAAAAACTCCACTGTAATACAAATATCATTTAATTTTCAACAATACATATATGATATATTACAAAACATACAAACGTTAGTATACAACATATTTTGGACGTATTTATTTTAGTGTTGTAATGTAGAAATTTATATTGTAATGTACATATCTAAAATATATATTTATCGTCAACAAATGCGATAGGAACATGGGTAGTTACGGGGTTACATATGAAACCCATAAATTACATTTATTGTTTGCTTATTTCTTAATTATACTAAAACAAAACAAAGATATTTCTAAAAATAAAATTAAATACCTGTGTTAAAAAAGAAAGTGTTTAAAAATAAATAAATAAAAGTTTTTGAACATAGAGCAACTTTGTTATGTAAGAGGATTTGCTCTCAAATTTTTGACGGCACTTTTATGTATATTCCCTAATTTAGCGCATGAAAGAAAAGTTCAACGAAAAACTTTTTTCTTCTATACAGCTCAAATATTTTAGTAAAAATCAATTTTGTCAGCAGAATGACACGGAAAATGCTTTCCCATAATATTTTTATGATTACCCAGAGTTTTTGTTTTTTTAATTAAGAAAGTCAAAGTGCTTTTCTTAAAATTATCTGACACTACGAATATTAAAACAAAACGGACCGTAAATAAGGTCATAAAAGTCATAATTATATCAAATTCTTTTATAAATTAAACTAATTTCACTCTTTGCTCACGCTTATTGTGGCTAAAATCACACGGCAAACGGCCAAGCAGCGAGCAAAACCTGGCCACTGGGAACTCTCACAAACCGAATAAAACACAACAACAATCTTATCACTTGATGTGACAGTGTGGCTGCCGCTTTACACCAATTTTATGTGCAAAAGAGGAACTCATGCTTGTGAGGCACAATTCAGCAACAGACCAAAAGGACTGCAAGTGTGGCACTATCTCTAATTTACAATAATAATATTATTATATAAATTATAATTGACAATAATAATTTGCCTTACTACTAGGAAACAAATCTATAAGGATTGTCTCTCTTTCTGCTCATATATGGAACAAAGTTTATTTAAATGCTTACTATAGGTCTAAATTATAAAATAAAAAATTGTAACAGATTTTTACAGGTTATGATTTTGACTTGAATACAATAAACATTTTAATTTTAAATTTAGTTATTGTAAGAAGTAGAGACCATCACTTGACGTGACAACATTGCCGCCTCTTAGAGGTGCTGGTTCCCGAAATCGCCGATACAATTTGGTTGTAGACCAAAAGGAACGCAAGCGTGGAACTTTTCCTGATTTATAAGAAACTAGTTGTGCCGGCGACTTCGTCCGTGTAAAATTAGGTACAAAATTTAAGCCAATATTAGCGTGATGATATATACCTTAAAGCCTTGTTCGATAAATGGTCTATCTAAGACTGAAATAATTCTTCAACCAGTAGTTCCTGAGATAATAGCGTTCAAGCAAACAAACAAACTCTTCAGCTTCATATATTAGTATAGAAGTATATACTATATATATACTATAAAATAAATTACGAAAAAACTCCCGTTGTATTTGGTCTCGTGAATATAAAATATTAACGATAAACCATATTATTAAATGAAAATTTTTCTACAAAACGTGACATATGTTTTATGAAATAAGAATTTACATGGCTCTTTAAAAGCAACGAAATAAATCTTTGCTTTTAAGGTTTCCTTGAAATAAAGGGAATGAAAAAAAACCAAACAGAATTCAAATCAATCCAAAAGTTTTCGAGTTTTAGCGAGACAAGCGAACAACGACTGGTTTTTATAGATGTATATAGATATAGATACAGATACAGATGTTTCTGTATACAAATACAGGTATCGATATAGATAATGCAATACGTTTCTAAAAAAAAAAAAATATTAGTATAAGTTATTACCTTGCTGCATTAGATTAGATTTTTATATAAACCCTATTTCCCTTAATGCTAACGAAATATACGGCAATTGGTGACGAATTTCTTAGCATTCCATAGCGACCAATAGATGGCGCTATGTTTAGATATTCAATAGTAATGCCGACGCCAGACATAGCTCAAAGTGCTTGTACACTTTTGTCCTTGAAGACTATAAAGTTCTACAAAACTTTGCGCAGCTAAACAAAATCCCCGGACACACTATGCGATCATTGAAATGAAGCTATGTCTGGTGCCGGCATAAGAGTAAGCCAAAGTCCGGCAGAAAGACATCTGCCGGGTCCGCTAGTTATTTCATAAAAAATCGACCAGGGTCACGTTTTATGGAAAATACAAAGGAGATTGGTTATTTGGCTACTAACAGATGAACAATCCAGGCAAGACAAATCCGAGCAAGACAACGTCTGTCGGGTTCGCTAGTATTTTAATAAAAATAACATCCTTCAAAATGTAGAGGGTCTGGTAACAGTTGTTTTATTGATTAATTATTTCCAAAGATACTTACCCTTATTTTAGTTTTTAGTATTTGTAAATATATAAAGTAGGCAAGGAACTAATAAATATTAAGGCAATTTCTCTATGATTGCTCTTCTGGGTATTAATATTTGTATACACGTATACTTGTATAAAACAAGGTTATATATGTACGTATAATTTATTTAGTTCTATATGATTAGTATTTCAACCATGCTATACATATATGTAATATAAGTATTATAGGTAGAAACAGGAATAAAGTAAAGAAATAAAGAAAAAGACATTAGGGGCCTAGACTAGACCCAATGAAACATTTATTTTTGCAGTTTCTTATAACGACACTATTACTATTAAACCGTAGATAATTTCATATACTCTCGGCTTTTGTCAATGAAACAATAATTATCACTGGGTGGTTCGGCACCATCCAGTATTGCACAGAGGCGTTTGGAGCTTATACCGAGGAGCTAAAATGAAGATTACATTCCTGTTATTATAATATTTTATCAGGCTCCAATATGCAGGTGATCAATAAAGACTTGATCATTTTTATGTAATGAGATATCTAGATACTATTAACCCTATTATTAAAGGGCTTTTTTGTGAGGACTTTAGTGCTCCCAAGGAAATTTTTAAAATATCCAAAAATGTCAAGAAAGAGTGAAGCAAATGGAAGAAAACAAAATGGGCCCATAGAATTCGGTCAACTTGGTAGAAGTTTAAAAAACTTTATATAGATAATTATCCTTATTTATATCATCACTTTCATAATCAATAATGTTTCAAATTTATTTTATTGCTTATAGAACCTAATCCATCTCTGTTACGGATTGGTTAGAAGCGGACTGAATTGAATTTCATTTTTTTTGTAAGTCATGCGCTAACAATATTACAAATAATGTTTTTTCATGCCGGATACTAATTTAAAAAAATATCCTAATTGTAGATGGGGCCCCAATTTTGAATAATTACCAATTTAGATATTTAAATGATAAATACTCGAATATTACGATACAACTTAGATATATTCGAAAATTAATTTCTCAAACTCATCTATCATTTGAGTGCAGTATGATTTTTAAATATTAAAAATGGTGTGTGTGCAATAAATTTCAAAAAAGGAAAATTCGGAAAATAAAATTGCTGATTATAAAAAAATACATTAAAAATATTTCAATAACATCTTTGAAAAATTGACATAACCACTCTGGATGAAAAATAAATGGAACAGTACACTTTGATGACTGAGTTTATACAAATTTTTAAGTTATGACTATTACTGTGATTTTTTCAAATATTTTAAGTGAAACTACCTTCATGCTTGTTCGCAAGAAACACCGGTAACCCAGGGTTTCTTGGGAATATGACTGTTAAAGTACCCACGAAAACCCAGCGATGCATCATCGTACATCCGTAAGGCTTTGGTCTGTCGATTGTAATGCACAACGCAGCATTGTGCGTTACGATCAAGACACCAAAGCTTACTGCAACAGACGTTTGTTTACAAATCTGGTGCTCCGAGTTTCGAGCAAATCAAAAGTTTTCAAAGGTTTAGGCGAGGTTATAACTGGTATAAGATGCGTTAATATACAACGAGCAAGCTTTAACATATTTACAATAAGCTTCCTTTCTATATAAAGCGGACGCTTTCACTCAAACCATTAACTTCTTTCTTAGCAAAACTTTTAACCTCAAAACTATAAATAATAATGAATGTCTTGGGTGAATTTCCAAAGTGAATGAACGAAATGCAAAAATTATAATATTTAACTTTAACTGTATTCTCAAATGACTGAACCATGACTTAATGAGAATAGATGTCAGCTTCAAACCTAAACCAAATCTCCTTTATTCCGTTCTCTTGTTTGTTACACAATTACGCTATCAATTTATTTCTTATGAGCCTGGAATTAATGTTAAGAAGAAGTAAACTACAACTTAGAATGTAACAAAGTACATTTGATGGCTACAAAAAATAATAATAGTTCTTTATTTTCAGATTATAGGATCCATATTACACACATACATATAAAAACAGTTGAACTACACAGTTTGAAGTATCACGTAAACGATACACGATGATTATGTAGATAGCATCTATAAAAAGTTAACCTAATATGAAATTTCGAAAATTGCAGGACGTACGATGATAAAATTTGGCAATGAGCTAGTTTATAGTTAGTACATATCCGCTATGAAATGATTTTTGATAGGTCCATATTAAAGGGGTTTAAGGGCTCTCGCAATTTTACGCGGACGAAGTGTCGGGAAACGACAAGTAAATATATAAAAATCATATTGATCCTTATGAGTCTGAGTGAGTATATGTAGTGAGCGAGTATATATATAAAACTCGTCTACCGGACTTAGTGAATCTCGCGACCAAAGATCACCTAAGCAGAGCTAATGTTGAGATGTTTTGTAAGAAAAAAAAATTGCGATCGGACGTGCAATCAGAGTGAGTCAGCTAGCAACGTTTATAAATAAACAATTACAACAAATGGTAAGTGATAAGTATATATCAGTTTAATGGGGTTATACACACATGGAGCAATAATACGACTAGTTGCAATGACCGCCCCGAGATATGCGTGTGAATTCATAAATCAATACTATATCAGCGCTGATAGTAGATGGGTTGTGCTGAAAACTGCACTTTTTTATATATGACTAGCTTATTCCCGCGACTCCACTCGCGTAAAATTAAGCTTACAAGATTCCTTAGACCTAAAACAGGGCCTATCGAAACATCCATTTTTAGCGAGTCTCATTGTCAAATTTCATCTTTGTACGGCCCGCGGTTATCCAGATTTTATGTTAGGTGACTTTTCGCTTTTATATGTTTAACTCCATTATAAATAGCTGAATATAAAATAATTATACAACTATACTAATATATAAAGCTGAAGAATTTGTTTGTTTGCTTGCACGCGCTAATCACAGGAACTACTGGTCCGATTTGAGAAATTCTTTCACTGTTAGAAAGTCTATTTATCGAGGAAGGCTATAGGCTATTATCGTCACGCTAATATGGAATCTATTTTTTTTTACCTAATTTTACGCGGCCGAAGTCACGAGCACAACTAGTATAAACATATACAAAGATAATATAAGAATACAATAAAATGTAAGGTAAGTCGTGTCGTGACGGTGGTGTATGTGTGTCGGTCCAACCACCGTTACTATATTACGAACGCGCGCCATTCAGCAGAATTTACTGTTATAATTATAATAATAGCTTACTTATGTACATTACCAGCACTCTAAACCTGATTGTGATTGCGACTTTTCATTTTACACTGATCTAATTCAAATCTTCTATACCAATGCTTTGATAAACTTCTTCTTTTTGATTAATAACAACTCAGATAGCAGGCCCAGAACTCAGACATGGGAACTGCGTTTTGCACCAAATCGTCCGTACGGGTATTATGGCTGAAAGAACAAATTTAGAAAATCCAGCTCTTGGGGAACTCTACCACACAAATACTAAACCGATATCTTAGAATCTCCATGTGAAGTTATCTTTCATCCAACCTGTGTCTGAAGTCTGTTTAAAGATTTTCATGTTGATTACGACAATTTAAATCCAGGTGAAGGATTCTCAGAGACTGGGACATGGGATTTCTAAAATAAAGTCCAATGACTTTCGTTGTTGGGGGTTTTAGATATAGATTTCCGCAAAAGTACATATTATTAGAGTTAGCGTTACGCTTGTAGTCTTTTTGGTCTGCAGCGAATTGTGCCGGAGCGTCCGGGTACCAGTACCTTTTCTCACATAAGAACGGGGTGAACGGGATGATATTGTAGTCGCGTTTCGTACGGTTTGTGAGACTTCCCGGTCACCTGAAATCTCTCTTTATAAGCCGGACACGCATCTGCGATCCTTCTGGTTGTGCATGTGATGTTTAGAAAAAAAGGCCTTTTTCAAAAACAAAGAAGAGTTCCTTCTATTAACTAATAAACATAATAACATTAAAAAAACAAGTCCAAATGTTATTTCAATGACAGTATCTGTGTGATTAAATGAAAATATTTATTTTACTATCAAACCACCTTAAGCGTATGTCGAACTCTAATGAAAGCCCACGGCTTCTCCTATCAGCGAGTGACATATAAACAAGTCACCAAGCAATCGTTTCTTCGGTTTCCGAGCTGATGGATAAGATATGGACGGGTTGACATGTGAATATAACTAATTAGTACGACCCATTTCGTCAGAACACATAATTTAACCAAATATTATTAAATGAGTTATAATTTTAAGGTGTATCCTGCGATAAGAGTCTCAATAGTTCTATGAATAGAAGGCAGGAATGGGATTTGAGGCGTGATTGGTTTGAATACTATCACTAATAATGTATTACTAGTACTCTGCGACCTTATATCACATCAGAAACCACTGGGAAAGGTACTCCTTTAAGCTTTGGTCTATATCAGTAGTAGTTGTGCATACCTAAGCTAGGAATAGCGACGTTGTCTCGAGCACACGGGTATGAAGTTAGTTGTATCCAAGTTCCCATAGATATGTCCCATAGAGGGTGACAGCTTATGTACTGATGTGTCAGCCAGCCATTGATGGAAGCTATGCGTGGATCGGGGAACTCTACCCTACCCTATCTACCTTAAAAGCTCTGACATTAATTTAAACCTAGACTATGGTAGTAACAACTACAGTTAGTCAATCGAGCAGCTACAGAAGTCTAAACTGCCAAATTCAACGAAGCAATTTTGACCTTGACTTGTAACTCGTTTTCTCGATTTTAACCGAAGATGTTTCTAAGGCGTGTACAAAATAATGTAATAGTCGCATGAGGTTTCTCCCGATGCAGCTAAGCGGGATGCTAATGTAGCGTCCATCGGGCGCCACTTTATTACCTACCGACGCCCACGCCCAGCATCATCGCTGTATTGTACAGGGACAGCGCAGACTGGCGACTTTTTTGTCATTGTGAATGACAGTTCAGTGTTGCGGTTTAACGTTCATCGGCACCTCATCATAGTATTAAAATCATACGTCTAAGTTCAAGACCTACAAGAAAAGAAAAAAAAAACCGTTTCTTAGAGATCGACAATGTATTTACTAGTTACTTTTTTTACGTAAGATCGGCGTGAAATGGCGGCAAATGCTATCACGTCAAGTGATAGTATTTTTGTCACTTTTCGTTCGGTTTGTGAGAGTTCTCAGGGACTCAAACCCCTACTTCAAGACCAGCAACGCGTCTGCGGGCCTCCTGGGCATCTAGTGTAGATGTTTATACGGAGAACTGCCTGCCTGTTTGACACTTATAATAATGCTTTTATTATCGGTAATCTGTGATTATACGACATCTATATATCGTGTTATAGCGGCTGGCTGCAATTGATCCTTGTATCAAATACTGTTTTATGTTTACGTTTCAGTTATGTATAAGAAAACAAGAGGTAATGTATGTTCAAACCAATGCTCTGTCAAAACCTAATGCATCGTATTTCGCAGGTGCCGAAACCTCCGATGTTTTTGCATACATCAGAAACATGGGAGAAAAATTAGAGACGTGATTGTAGAATGTTCTGATGTTACAATAAACTTCAACGCGACTAAATACCTGATATTTGATCTCAAAAGTAGCTAGTCTGCTCGAGCCCTTACGGCCGCTTTAATTGTCGATCTGCCTAGACGGGATCGTATTTGTTTCGTCACACGAACGTCATTAACTTAACGCTGTGTGTGAATCATACTAATTTCAATGGGCTTTTAATAGGAAGCTTACTCAATGGTACGCGTACTCTTGGGCGGAGTTAAAAATATAATCGGAGATTGGTACCAATCTAACTCTAAGCTTATGTAAAGTTTACAAATGAAGCCTTTTTTAACCGATTGCAACCCAACAAAAACAAATCATATACTTCTTCTTCTTCTTTTCAATGGCAAAACTATATTTTGTTTCAATGGCAAGACTATATTTTGGGTGTAAAGGCCTATATTTTCAAAGCCCAAAAAGTAGCAACATCAATTGCTCGACCGGAGGCGGCCATCAAGTCCTCCCGCGAGCAGGTATTGGGACACGCAGAATTATATTAATTAAAGGTATTGTTGGTTGTTATGACGGCAAAGAGATGGAAGTTGTGGGTGCCTATAAAAGCAATATGTTAATTGTATCTGGGATTATCCAGTTAGGTCATAAAGACCAATAAAGAAAGTGCAACCACGTTTTTGTATTACTTATCATCAACGGTATATATTTTTTTTACACTCAGTGAAAATTACATCAAAACTGCATAAGCTGTTTTGCTGAAACAATAGGACGAGCAGACAGGCAGATATTTCCTTCTTGGCTCTTCTTATAGCAGGGTTAGATAAACTAAGCGTTTTATATTTTCATAAAACTTTTAAAGTATGGAAATACGTAAGTTTCATTATACGGACGTTCTTCTATTAGAAAAGGCGAGGTAACTTTACAAGTATGAATTTCCAATATTTCCAATATCGTTTTTTTATATTATAGAACTAATCTTGAATTATGTAAAACGAATCCGCGAGAATCTACCTCGAATGGCGTTGAAACCATTTTTATAGAAAACTCTTTTTGATCTTGGATTTATATCGAGCTTAATGCTCGCAAATTGAATAAATTTCTAATTAAAATATTTTTAAAATTTTCCCAACTTTATGAAGAATGATTTGTAGAAGTTAGTTCAATTTTAGAAAGGACATCTAAAGCCGCACTAGTAGGATCATACCAGATTTGGCTAGGCAGGGGAGGGAACACTGGCAGTGAAGGTAAGTGTTAGTGATCACTATAAAAAGCGCGCTCTTAAACCTACACCTGGGTCACAAGTCTCGGTCACTGCTATGGGTTCTTCCTCTGCAACGCGATGACCCCGGTGCCCGCACGGCGAATCCATGGAATGCTAAATTCGTCTCATACTTACTTACATTAATATTATTAAACATAAATCTTCTACTGGAATTTTATTGAAACTTAGATAATCGAAATGTGCCCCGGATAAATACAGATAAAAAAAACAGTTGTTTCGGCGCGGAGAACATAAGATTTATACAACGTACTAGCGGACCCGACAGACGCTGTCCAGTCCGAACGTTAGGTTCCCTACTATTTACTACATACTATTATCGTCGTGTATATATTACGGTCGTGCAGATGTCCATGGTTGCCTGCTGCCAGCTCGTTTGCCCCCTTGTAACATAAAAAAAAGTGTTCTAATATTGTCCCCGTTCCCGTTTCATAATGGTTCACAATTATCGCGTTAATGGCTTAAACATTAAAGAAACATATATGCTGTCGAGAGCTTTTTGGTAACTTAAACGGTTTTTGCAGCGCACGCCAGAATAGCTCGCAGTTGGCAGAATTTTCTCCTACTTACTTGACATTTATCGTTATATTTTGGACAATTCACATAATATCTTTAAAATTTATAGCCTCTGTATTATTCAGACGTATAAACTATATTATTGTAAAGTTTTAATAAAAGCCATGCAGTAGTTTTGCCGTGAAAGAGCGTCAAACATACATCCATATATCCATGTGTACAAACTTTCGCGTTTATTATATTAGTAGGATGGGATTAAATACCAAGAATTTAAAGAAGACAGTTATAAACTCATAAAGGGACACTTATTTTACATATATATATGTGCCTATATAAGCTATATAATAAGCAACATATTAATTTAATTTATATGGAGTAAAGGACAACTTTAGCCTACATTATACGTTGAAGGATAATATTTAGTTAGATAAGGATTAATGTTGGCCAAAACATTGCTGCGCAGATAACCCGTGTTAAATTATTACTGTGGGTTATCTCTAAGAGGTAAACATATGCTTTGCGGACTTTTCTGTAGATCTTTTAATGACATACAATTTCGCGGTATATTACATACTTTATAAACATATGGCAAGGGTTCAAACGATCAGGCAGTCCATCTAATTGACTACTGACGCCCATAGACAGCTGCTCTACCAGAATGCTACCAGATGCGTTTTTTTTTAAGGGAAACATACAGTACATGTTATTCTTAAAGTTAATGCTAATAAAACTAATACATTGACTAGTAAAGTTTCCACAGATAAATACAACACACAAGAAAGTGCAGAATTCGTTTGAGAAATTGAATTGAAAAAGTTCATAAGAATTATTAATAGATATACATACTATATTAAAAAGATTACAAGCATTCTAAGATTCGTTTCTTAAATTTAGGAACATAAATAAATAAATTTAGCAATATGAGATATTTTTTTTTATTATATTGATTGCACACTCTAAAAATATACGTGTTGCGTGTTGCCAGCACTTGAGATATAAATAATAATAATAATAATTAAATATATAGGACTATATGAGACACAGACGTCTGTTCCTAAGATAGACAACTTAATGCCTGTGTTATATGTAACAGCCGCTTGTTATACATTTTATATATATCAAAAATACACTCAACTTCTAGGGGGAAATCGAACCTACAACCCCGGTGGGGAAGGCGGGGTCACTAACAACTGCGCCGACGGCCTTTTCAATATGCGCAGATTTTGATGGTCCCTAAGTCTAATCGGCTTCTTAGCAAAGCACGCCGTTGTGGATTTTTGTACATTGTACCTATTGCTGAAGGCGCATTCGAGTTTGCGACATATCTGTATTTCCAAACGGATACGACTTAGGAACCTTCAAGAAAAGAGCATACTGATTTCTCAAAGGCCGGCAACGCATCTGCGTTCCTCCTGGTGTTGCAGTTGTCCATGAGCGTCGGTAGTCACCTAGAGTACCGCCTGCTAGTTTGCTCCTCGTTACATATAAAAAAAATAACTTGAATGTAATGCTTATACAGGAGGGCAGGGATAGACTATATAAACCAGAAATGTTACCATATAAAAAAAACCTTTAGACCTTTTTGAAATTATAAACGTTCAACGTTATCCGGCAGACGATTTGTACCGAGATTACGGACACGATGAAGGGACCAAGCCCCTAACAAAACGTTTATGTTGCGTTTATAAACATTTTTCCCCTCGTAGGAATCCCACCCTATCACGACAGGTAAGATAAATGGTCATACTGTAATGAAATATGTTGGATCTAATGAAAGTTAATCTCAGGGGCAATACCAGAAAGAGAACCCACCCTAATTAGCTATTCGTGAAATGACCAACACAATTAATATATAAATTACGCCTCACGCAATTTGTCCGCGATGGACTCCTAAACTGCTGAACCGATTTTAATCAAATTTATCTATCACCCGGCTGTATTTGGAACTGCTTAACCTAGCGATCGACTCAAATACCGATCTCTTATTAAACTACGACTCCCCCCATTCCTTGGGGATCTAACGTCGTGGTACCAGTCACCTTGAATACATCAAACTTATAACACTCGGTGTATGTCGTGAATTAAAAAAATCGCTAAAAATAAGTATGCCTACAGACAGAGAACCTTAATGGAAAATTAATTAAAAAGTTATTGCACGTTTTTGCAATGGTAACATACAATGTAGATTATAGAACGATGCGAGCTCTCGCAGGCTCAGTGGTATCGCGGCAATAAATCAGACATACCAGCTCGTAATCATTGGAGATTATGGTCCGATAATGAAGCATTTCAACATCACTGGGTAGACCGTCAATAAATAGCAATAATTCTTTCCCCCCGCACCAAAATGGCTGCCAGCAAAAACCATCAGCGGGCCTATTAACACTTGCTAAGCACTATTAAACGGTCGATACCTTTTTCAAAAAGTGTCAGGAATTTTAAACGGTAAGCCCAGGTCCTTTAGTTTGAACCGACGTGTAATTGCTTGCTTCTACTTTTTTGCATATACCCGCGTTTACCATTTCGAGTGCGTTATGGAGGATAGATGTGAGGGGAACCGTCTCATAGAATATCCTAGTTCAAGCTGTAAATAAAAATTAAAAAACCGACCGAAATGGCACTTCTGTTGACACAGGTTTGGTGTGAATGTCGGTTGTAGACGCCGTAAAAATTCAGAGTTAAAAATAATTTAGTAAATTTATATTTACTCTTTGTTTGAGGTTATCCCCAAAGGATGACAAGACCCCAAAGATAACTTGAAGAGGGATATAACTTTGTGAAAATTGTATAACACGCATAGTGATTTTAATTTTTTATTTGAAATAATTGAATAAGTATGGGTTTCAGTTAGTCAGTCAAGTGACTTTAATAGCTTTTGACGCCTTTTTAAAATTCATCCTGACGCAAAAGTGGCGCCACCACAATGTAATAAATTTGACGGACACTTTTTCACATAGAGGTGATTCTCCTTACATTCATCCTCCAAAGAGTATGTAAAGACAATAATGACAAGATCTATACAGGTCCGACACGGTGGATATGCTGAAAGGAAACTAAGCTTTATGTATATAGGATTAAGTACTCTATTTGAATGGAATATTTCGCATAAATTATATGGACAGGTCCAAATCAATTTAGGTTTTATGTCGGAATCTATTAAGTTGATTTTCACTGGACCAGCGTGGATGCTGAAAGTAGAGTATGCAACATAGTTGCTAATTGTCTCGTGGTGCACTTATCTCACAATTATGCGAAATCGAATAGAAAATTGTTTAATGTTTGGTGTCTGGTTTTCTAATTGCGAATCGAGATCTGAGGGTATACATTTGTCGGGACCTAATTTGGGTCTCTAGAAATACTACCCGATGATATTTGATTACAAGACTTCTTTTGCCATAATTGATACAGATTAACAATTATTGCAATCCCCCCCCCCCCTATAACACGGTAGGTTTATTCGAGGTTATAGGAAAATGCGTTGTAGGATTATTCTCGCACAACGCGCTTATACGGTTCCTAAGGCGCATAATACAATATCATATATATTCTTCTTCTTCTTCTTAACGTTATCCTGGTTTTATATCAGGGTCAACTTAGATTAGCTTTAATTTTGTAGTGGATGTGGCTGTGGGGAGAGTTAAGATGACCGATTGCCATCTAACGTCATCCTTGGAACCTCCACGATCTTTACAAGCTTACGACTAATATCACAAAGTGACATTAATCGGGTTCCACTGTTTTAAGTGCCTTCCGAAACACGGAAGAGGTCGGATATCAAAGATAAACCAGTGCTAAAATGGGTCACACATCTATCACCCAGTCGCAGCCAGAGCAACTTAACTTAGCGATCGAATCAAATGTCGACCACTGATTAGGCCACCACATCCTCGGAATTTTATATATATTATATATTACAGAATAATTTTAATACGTTATAAGAGCACCGTGTTATAGGGGGGATTGCAGTATCCAGGATAGTTAATAACGAATGCGAAGATTTTGAAGATAAAGATTCATTTTGTTTCCAGAAAAATCCATACAGACACATTACTTAAAATTAATACATATTTTCTTGTCTAATTCACTCTTAAGTTGTGTACCATCGTGGCTATAATATGTATACATTTGTATAAAATAACATTTATATTTCATTTATTAAAATATAGACAAAGACGCGGGTAAAAACTGTCTATTTGTAAGTATAAAGAGGTAAAGTATTGCACCGAGAACCGCAACAAAAGCCGTTCCGTTCACTTCTTATTGTTAAGTTTCTATAACTGACAGATATTCCGCCATAAGCCGCCATTTTTTGCGTCATACGTCAATTTATTGTCAACGGTTGACACTTTGACAGTTTGCTGGTTTTTCTTTGAATGCATTTTCACATTAAAGTCACCAAGATGGCTTTATTTTTTGCAAAAATAAGGAGCGGTTCCGCACGACGTTGAGAGGTGCTTTCATAATAAATCATTCGTTGGCAAAAACTAGCATTTTTCCTGGCTGTGCTCTATAGAATACTGAAAGATGCATGAATTCATTGACGAACCCGGATTTTGTATAAGGGACTAAAAGAACGATAGGAATGAAGAGTGAAGACAACAATCAATACAACATAGTACTTTCAAAACTAGGAAAAAAGAATTCATTCACAGAAAAAATTATAAGTTACATATTTTACAATATGATTTACAAACGATATATGTATATTTACTTGTATAAACACTCACTATACACTCTCAATCTTAGTGCTTATCGATTATACCTCTATCACAGGATATCTAGACAGCCAGCTCCATTAATACAACCTCATAAAACCCTAATAAAGATACCAGGTCTATGAGGCTAGGCTCTAACACACGACTATGTAATTTAGCTGTCATCTCGACTTATTGACAGACCGTCAACTCGGCCATTGTATAGGATAATTGCTGTACTGCGAACCAATAGTTTTGATACGCTAGCTTAAGCGGTCTCGTCTGAACACACCTTTAAGTGGTCTTAAGGTGTGTTCAGACTAACTGTGGTAGGGTTCCCTACTTTAAGAAAATACTGTAGCGTGGCTTCAATACTTACTTCAGTCGTGTATCAGCTATGACGCATCATACGGATTTTTGTTGAATAAAATCTCTTTTATACAGGACAATAGTCACATTCAATAATACAAACACGATTAAAATCGTCGCAGCCGTTTTTGATTGTAGAACGGGTGATGTGAATCAATACGCCTTTGTTTTATATTATATATAACTAACTGTTTCCCCCGACCTGGTCTGCGTAAAATTGCGTGACCTCCTTAATTTTACTCTATCATAAAAATCCTTCCTTTTCGGATGTCTACTACCCTTGCTAAATTTCACCATTGTACGTCCGGCGGTTTTGGAGATTTCGTGTTAGGTGACTTTTCGCTTTTATGTATACAAATAAACAATCTATGTTCCATAAAAAAAATAGTGGAATAGCATGGTTTTGTTGAGGTTTTCTATAGTATCGAAAATTCGAAAAAAAAGAACTTAAATAAGATAGAATAATTGGTCATGTGAGAAAGAGGTACTGGTACCCGGACGCGCCGGCCCAATTCGGCTACAAGCATGGCGCTACCT
Source organism: Charaxes varanes (assembly GCA_024363005.1). Lineage (NCBI taxonomy): Eukaryota > Metazoa > Arthropoda > Insecta > Lepidoptera > Nymphalidae > Charaxes > Charaxes varanes. The sequence goes on from JANCMC010026410.1 coordinate 6,395,371, forward strand.
CTAATTAGAATGCTGTATGAACAGCCTAAGCGATAAGACTTTTATTGATAAGTGGTGGTTTATGTTCGCAAGCACTAAAATTGTATACGATATTACGTTACCTATATTATAATCAGCCACTTATTCCCAGCAACGACGCCTAGTATGATGGCCTTTCGTCGTTGGGTGTGAACGATAGAACTCAATTAAAATATAAAAAAATAAACTTCAGAACGGTCTCTTAAGCAGTCGGTGGCGGATAAAACGTTAGATTGTAAGCAGCCTTATGGTTAACCGGTCGTAACGCGTACGTCAAGCAGGAAAATGCTTGCATTGATGTACGAAAGCAAATGTCCTTGAAAAATTGTGTGTACTTCAAATAAAAATGTAAAACTAACCGACTTAAAGTTGTCAGAACTGGAATATATTGAAATAAAACCACAAGAGAAGCACCAGTGGTCAGATAAAAAAAATATCATCAAAGTCGGTTCTGCAGTCTAACGTTCTGAGGTAATAGACAAAAAATAATTTAAAAAACTGCAGTCGAATTGAGAACCTCGTCTTTTTTTGAAGTCGGTGGAAAAATAGGGAAAGTCTGTGCAATGCTTAGTGAGCGATTCGGAATGAGTTTTGTTTATAAAATATACGGTAAAGTAATTGAAGACAATTCTTTCACCAAATTCATCTGTAAGATTTCTGCTGAAACTCTTCTGTCGGTAGTTACTCTGGTGAACTACTTACCCGTTTGCCCCTTATCATGTCGAAGAGAAAAGACTCGTTTCTCAAAGACCAGCAACGCGTCTTCGAGCCCTCCGGTGTTGCAGCTGTCCATTGGCGTCGGTAGTCACTTAGGTGACTGCCGGGTGCTCGTTTGCCCCTTGTTATTTAAAGAAAAAAAAATTGAAATTAATGGTAAGACCATATAATTATATTTTGTTTAAGTCTTGTTATCAAACTTATCAAAAAATCGAATATTACAAAACAGTACAAAATTAACACAAATATAACATAAATATCTTCTTTTAATGCCAATTTTGAATTTAAACAGTAGTATCCCTATAATGCTATTACTTCTTTAATCTAGTTCATTTATGCCACATCTAAACCTAGATAGAGTTTTTATTACAATTTTTTATTATAAAACCTATGTTCTTTTTGTATGCATTGAACAATAATAAACTTAACGGAAACGGTTGTTATGCTTCGGGGCGAACCAGACGAGACCTCGGAGTGCTTTAACGAGCAAACTACCAATGGTACATGATTTTTAGATTTTATTTTGTTATGGTTTCGTTCACATAAATTTCATGCAAACGTTTTTAAAATTGTTACACATTAGACAGAACTTTCAATATTTTTTCATTTCAAACGAATTAGCTATAACCAGACGGTGAGCGACTACCGACACCCAAAGACCATCAGAAGTCTTAAAGGATAGTAAAAAAAAACTTTAAGGTACGCCTAATACTATACTGCCTCTTTCAATAATAATACTTTTTTTTCAGAATGTTTTAGAAGTTGGTAGATCTTGCATCCAAGGGTTGGATCTTCCTTTTTATCTGCCTGATAACTGGTCAGATCCATCTCGGGTACGCGACATGCATTTTCATAGACGAGTCCAAATTTTTAATTAAAAAAAAACCCGACTTCAAATTGTAAAAACTGGTCAAAATTCAAACGGGACCACACAGGAATCTTTCAAATAAAAAAAAGACTTCAAAATTGATTCGCCCAGTCGAAATTTCTGAGGTAACAAATATAAAAAAAAATCAATCAAATTGGGAACCTCCCCTTTTTTTTTAAATCGCTTGAAAATGATGGTCATTCAACGATATAGTTCATACTACTATTTTCAAATAAACCTTAAGTATATTGTCATTTAATTGGTTATGCTAAATTTGTATCGTTTACTATTTTGTTTTTTTGTCAAAGTAGTTGTTTTATTATTTATAATAATTGATAATGTCAGAAAAATATCTATAGTATTCGTTTCTGTCAGTGCTAAATTCGCTCCGACTAGTGATGTACGAAACAATCTTATGAGATAATAACTTATAAATGTGAGCGAGTAAATGAGGTAGAAAAAGAAAAATGATATCGACCGAAACTCACTAACTTTACAGGAAAAATAAAAAAAAAAACTCTGGTTTTTCAATTTTATTTTATTAATTTTTTTATTTACAGACAATTTTACTTATAAAACTTACTCAATGCTACATAAACCACTGTCGCACGTTGCGTATTGATAAAACAAAGGTACACATATCATACATATCATATGAAAGGTAATTTTAAATTTTCTCAGACCATTTATTTTTATGTTTTAATATATTAAATATTAAAAAAAACTATTATTTCGTGTAAAGTGACTTTACCATATTATTTGGTGGTGGTTACATGACAAAAAGTCGTATAGTCCTACATCAATTTATAATAGAACATTTATGATATGTACACAGTAGCTGCTCTATAGACAATAATCTTCTTACATATTATGGTAAAAAAAAAATCATGAGTGAGCTGTGAAAAAAAATATATATACACTTTTATACTTTATTTCCCTTTGCTAATTTTTTCATCAGATAAGATGTAGTGTCAGTTTCCATACTAAATTTTTATTTATTTATATACCTTATTGCACGCCACAATAGAAATTAACACATAAAAAGAATACAGTCGAGAAAAGAAGTACAAAAGGCGTTGTTATAGTAAAGAGCGATTTCTTCCACACAAACTTTGGGACAGAGACATAGATGTTTTTATCTCAAGTGAAATAGAGAATATACTATAAAAATAGTTACAGGACAAACAGTCTGTCCATTCTATATTAGAGTCTGTGCTGGGTACGGCAAGCGGCTGGCCGTGGCTGCTGGCCGTGTCCGCTGTGCCCGCGGTCATCCAATGCTGTACGTTGCCGCTGTGTCCTGAGTCACCCAAATATCTCCTACTAAACCGAGGAGCTGAACTACACGCACAAAGAGGTAAACTTTGATAATAATAAAACCATTTATTCAATTTTCTTAACCTAATTACAAAATTTGCTTATAAGAATAAAACTATATGTAATATATTAAGACTATAATCTAAGAAAAAAACGAAACGAAGTATATAAGAAACTTAATTATATGCTTACTAGGCTAGTAATAAATTTTGAAGTAAAAATCCTATACGCACGCTTAACTTGGGGAGAAAGTGAATTTTACGATTTTAACCCCCGAGGTCACATTTTTGAAACCCCCTAATGTACCTTTCCGGGTATATAAATTCATACCTAAATCTATAACCACTGATAAGCGCAATGAGAGGTTCACTAAGTTCCAAATTTTTTTGTTAGACATAACCTTTACAATAATAACGAATTTATCAGAAAGAAAATCATAATCCGACGATCTAAAGTAAGAAACAAAATAATAAAAATTATTACGATACAACAAGGTAACACTTATGTTATAGGTAACAGACTCCTATTATACACAAATATATTATTTTGAAAGAAATATATAAAACACAGACTCGAGGAGGGATCGAACTCACAGAACCCGGACTGGAAAGCAGAGTCAATGCACACTGCGCCCCTGAAAAACTTCACGCACTTCGTTTTGAGGCACTTCCTGAGTGGCTGAATTAATGGTCGATACAATAGTGCACATATTGTCGCACCCACTCCTAATACAAGCTTTTAATTTAAGCTTAGTAGGAGGGGGAAAAGGGAATATTAGACATACCTAAGGAGTATTACTAATATTCTTTAAAAAAAATAAATAAATACGAGAGCTGAAGAATTCTAACGCGATAATCTGAGGAAGTACTGGTGGTCCTATTTGAAAAATTATTTTAGTGTTAGATGGCCCATTCATCGAGGAAGGCTATAGGCTATATATCGTCACGCTATAATTAAATCAATTTTTTTTACCTAATTTAATATAGTATCATATAATTTTCTCAAATGTCTCAAATTGTATACATATTTTAACGGGAATATCGGTTATAATCAAAATATGCTCATTATTCTTAATAATGAATAAATAAAGAGAAAAATTATATACACCGAGCTAGTACGTATAAAACACTTGGTTGGCAGGATAACATTAAAATATACCATTAAAGTTGGCATATGTTACAATTCATTGCCAGAAAACACCCCGTGCAAATCTGGCATGTAGAGGATGGCCTTTTATATAATTATAGAGGAGGACCCTCTGCGAATCATCTTCCTCCATCATAATGATGGTGATGCGAGGGGAATGGAGTGAGTATGGTGACTTCCGAGCACAGTTTTACAGCGTTGACAAAAGAGGTGCTGCATGAGGAAACCCGCCGAGGCGTCATGATAGATTTACATAATTGTGATCCTATGACGCCTCTCACTTTGGTGAAGAGGGTAACTCCTGGTTTTTACTAGATATTACGGCTATCAGCTGACACTCTCATACTCCCAGTCGAGATTGAGATCGGGTACAGTGTCGAGATTGAGATTGGGGTGCGTAAATGTATTTTCCAGGTTTAAAAAAAATGGCTTTAATGGACTCGCAAAGGTAGACCATTGTCGCGACTTCCTGGATGCCCACCAGTAGCCGTCGATGACCCAGCAGGCTGAAGAAAAGGTGGCGCGAAGACTTGGTAGCCTTTGCGGGAAAGTTGTGAAAGAGATTGGCCCAATAAAAAATAAAGTGGACCAAGAAATGGGAGGCCTTTTTTGCGCAGCAGTGGGACACAACAGGCTAATTAAAAAAAGTTTGTCGTATGTCTAGTAAGCATGTATAGTTAATAGCCAATAGAAAAGACTGTTTCACTCTATGGAAATAAAAGATTTAATATAAGATATTGAAATTGGAACGGCTTCATAAATCAGCTGTAAATTAATCCAATATTGCATTCATATTGATTGGTTTCATATAATCCAATATTCATATTTTTCCATGCATTGCAATAAGCATTACCGTCTGCAAAGTCATCAATCATCATAGACAGTAGATAAACTTCCTACCCAAGGCATTATTCTAGAATGAAAAAAGAAATTTTTAACGCTAAAAGTACAATAACTGTAGTCAAGGGAATAAAAAAAATAGTTTTCTGAGACACTTTTCTTCTTAATACTTTTGTTTAACTTTAAATGCGTTTTATTTATGTCGTAAGAATAATTATGTTTATAAATTATAGTAAGACTTACGTTTGCTATTGGCTCTTGACTGTTTTATAAATTTTTCGAAGCAGTAGATAAAACAATTGTAAAGGTCTTCTAAAACATTACTTGGATTAAAATTACCTTGATCGATTACACTTTACTTAAACTTGGAATTTACATGCCTTTTAAACGTGCCTGTAGAACTAATTGTTACCCTTCTACTTCTTCGTCCATATTTTCAGAGATGATCATACTAATTTTTGAAAGCTGGCAACACATTCACTTTTTAAAAGTATCTGGTCTGCGTGTATGGACACCTTACGCTCGCTCCTCACGGACGCTCATGGGAGCGTCTATGGTTAATTGTTAGCAACAGTTTTTTTTTTAGAATCATATTAGCGTCTATAGAAAATGATAATCAGGGGAACCGCCGACGAATTTTGCATTCTCGTATGTGTACAAAAACTTCGTTATCGACTTTCAGAATAAGTCCTCATAGTTTTAGTGTGAGGAGATCCCTCCGTGCCTGTCATTGACGGATGCGGCTGCACCGAGATCGTTACAGCGAGCCATTCCATCAATAGCCGTGCGCTTTAACGAGTTCAGACGCCATCGACTATGCGCTTTATTTTTAAAAAACTCTAGTGCAGTGTAGTGTGCAGGGAATCGATATTTCTTGCGTCATGTTTTAAGGTTTTGTTATTCGTTTTGAATTACAATACATTTGAAGGTCTAGTCCTTTTAGAGACAGACAGAATAACAAAGTGTTTTAAATACTGAAACGGTTATTTCCATAGAAAACATGTCACACATGTAATCTTATTTAACACTAATAGATACTTCACAATATTCTAGCACAGCTTCAGCCTAACTTGTTTCACCAATTATTAATATCTCCCAAATGCACTATCTCTATATTGGCTTTATAAGAACTACCGCCAGCCTTAATTATGTGAATCAAACTAATGGAGAGGCCACCATGATCAATTCACTTACGCTTTAACAATAATGTTAACAATAGCACATAATTTTATAATCAACGCATATATGTAAATAGACTGGCATGGTTAGCACGGCATTGCCTTGGCTTTGGCTTGACTCGGCTGGCTCCACATACGCTAAGAGCTTGTCCCCTAGATGGCGTTACATTAGCTGGCTAACCGTATTCAGGGTTTGCTCTCTAGGTGGCGTTACATAACATAGTATTTTCGTCACAGATATCGCTTATTATAGTCATATGCACTTATCAAAATAATTTTATTTCAAAGTCACAAACGATACACTTATATCTCGATAATTAAAATAACATTTAATTGAAAATTCCTTTTATAATGTAGCCAGATGAATATTTTACGGTATAACTAGAAGCATCGGTCTCCCTACGTGTCTAAAAATTATAAAATAATTATTATCGATATAAGCGATCCCTTCCACGATGGATAACATTCTACTAATACCTATTATAAACGCGAAAGTTTGTACACATGGATGTATGTGTACATACATCCAGTATGTTTGACGTTCTTTCACGGAAATATTACTGAATGGAATTTAATAAAACTTTACAATAGTTTATACATCAGAAAAACACCTATGTGCACCTATGCGCTATAAATTACAAAGCTATTGTGTGAATTGACCAAAATATAACGATAAATGTCAAGTAAGTAGGAGAAAATTCCGCCATCTGCGAGTTATTCTGGCGTGCGCTGCAAAAACCGTTAGAGTATATAGTGTATGAAGGAAATGTTTATCTTAAATAGTTTTACCAAAAAGCCAGCGACAGCATATATCTATCTTTCATGTTTAAGCCATTAACGCCAAAATAGTGAAGCATTATGGAACGAGAATCGGAAAGGGAAAGCAATCGAGAAGGTGGACAATATTATAGGATAATAGAATGTAGTAAAATAGTAGGTGTAGGTAACCGAACGTTCGGGCAGGCCATTGTCGTCCGGGTCCGCCAGTAAAATAATAAAATGAAAAAAACATTCAACTTAGAACCTACCCAGCTACGGTAACAGCGGTTATGTAAATACTCAGCAATATTTACATATTTTATTATGTTATATTAGTAGCTGTTACTCGCGACTTCGTTCAAGACAAAAAAATTAACGTTTGTCCCCGAAGTTCATATTTGTACGTCCCGCGGTTTTCGAGCTTTTATGTTAAGTGATTTCAAGTTTATAGCAAAGAAAAAGGAAGAATTTTCAAACAAATTTTTCGAGACCCCGAGATTTAAGGGGGTCTAACCCCGTTATTCCGGTGTTGTCGCAAAATGCGTTCATAACGGTCGCTTACTAACTAAAAGCTACCTCCCAGCTGAATTTCATTACTGGACTGCCTGCGGTTTTCGAGATTTCAAGTTAGGTGACCTTTCGCTTTTATATGTTATTATTATTGCATTAACTGTCCACAGTTATATATTTTTCACGATTCGCTAAAAATGTATTGACTGATGTTGATTGGCTTGTTGGCGCAGTGGGCAGTGACCCTGCCTTCCGCTCCGGAGTCGTGGGTTCGATTCCCACCTCGAGTCTGGGTGTATTCTTGATTTACTTGGGACAAGGACTTTTGATTTTCAATATAACGTTTTAAAAATTATATATTATACTAGTGCACCCAGCGGACGAAGTCCTGCTCGGCTTTTAATATTTAATATCAAAACATGCAACCATCTATTTATTGGTCGTCCTTCCGACCGCCGCCCGCGGCCGGCCGCTCTGCCCCTGCGTTTTAAGTCTCTTGTATCTTTTAAGATATTTATTTTACTGATATGCTGCAAAGGGAAATTTTGATCTGCATAAAATATACAACGCATCTAGCGTGTTTAATCGGATAAGGATTAATACAGCATCGTTTAAAATAGGTTCGTAAATACTTCATTATTTTTTTGCAATATGTAAAAGACAAAATGGTTACTGAGAGTTAACCTTAGGAGATAGTTATATACTATAACTAACAATATAAAGTTGAAGAGTTTGTTTATTTGTATGAATGCGATAATCTTGAAAACTACCCGTTAGATTTGTAAATGTCTTTCTTATAAGCCATGAATATTCTTGTAGTTTACTAGCTGTTTCCTGCCACTTCGTCTACGTTTAATTAAACTTTAATAAGAGCCCTTAGACCTTAATCTGGCTCTGTTGAAAAATCCGTTTTTAGCGAACATCTACTACTATAAGTTACATCCATGCCGAATTTAATCTTTGTATGTCCAATCGCAAGGGTGGGCAAATGTTGCGACAGTATGTAGTCCTACCGTTGGCTGCAGAAGACCAGGTAGGCCGAGGGAAATTGTAAATGCTGTTCTCTTTTCATAATTTTTAATAAATGCATAAGACTGAAAAAATATGAGATATCACACCAAGGGCGTGCGCTTCAAAAACCGTTAGAGTTACACGTATATAATGTATGAAGGAAATGTTTATCTTAAATAGTTCTACAAAAAAGCCCGCGACAGCATATATCTATCTTTCATGTTTAAGTCATTAACGCCAAAATAGTGAACCATTATGGAACGAGAAAGGGAAAAGGAAAGGAAATGGGGACAATATTATAGGATAATAGAATTTAGTAAAAAGTAAATAACCCAACCTACGGGCAGGACAGCGTCTGTCAGGTCCCCTAAGTAATAAATACACTTGTATAAGAGCCTAGGTACCGGCTATGCTCCTAGACCTATTAGTCATAGAGAGATCTTTTGTAAATGCATACCGTTTATTGTGAATTATTTCTAAAATGTGCAGGCAATTGATTAAGTATAATCTTTTCAACACACCCCAGCTAGTCATTCTGTATAGAGAAGCGAGGAAATGTTAATAAAAACTTTATAAATAAATTAAAAATGGTATCACGTTTATAAAAGAATTTCATTGGTCTAAAAGTTGGATTTATAAAGATTATATTTGTAGTCTTGAAAGACAGTACCCCCTAGTCTTGCAAAACTACCCCAAATATAAACATATGACCCGTTTTTTTTTTATTTTACGTTATTGCATTATTTATTGTACATAAAAACGTAGGATATAAATAATTATGGGCACTATACATCTTTATGTAGTATAGAGTCGCTTCCCGTTTTTGGAAGCTTAGACCTTTTAAACTAAGGAAAGGATTTTAATGCGGCTTTCACCATTAAACAGTGGAAAGTTCAAGAGGTAAATTCATATCTGTAATACATATAATTATATTTTCATTTTCTTAAAATGGCGTGTACGGTTTGTATGAGTGCCGATGACGACAGAAGGACAGTGAAAATGGTAAGTGGATGTTACTTCGAAAAATTCCACAGATTGATCACACGGTGTAGGTATATTAAACGCAGCGCATTTAATACTTATCACTTGAGATCTTGTAAATATAACCTTGTTAATAAATTGAATTATTAAAATATACTATAGTGCCTCAAGATATAATTATTTCTTTGTACAATTTTTCACGTATATACATAATTGATGTATGTAATTATTTATAGGGATATTTCTAACGACAACGACGTGACTTTTGACATATTGTATTATGAGATTTTTCTAGCGACCTTCAAACCTAAACTTCGATTGCAAATGCTAAAAACTCGTCTTACACGGATGGCCAGTCTGATTTTAGGGCCAGCGCCTATTGCGAGTTTGGTAGTGCGCCAAAACGCTGTTCGATAGAGTTTCTTCAATGGACAACAAAGTCATTTATTTTCAAACGACTTCAATAAAGGAAGAGTTTTTAAACTCAACTATATGTTTTTCTAATATTTGTTACCGAATTTTCGGCTGAAATCAATTTTAATGATTCTTGTATGGTCTGACGATTTAAAGTCACTTTTGTTTTGATAAAATTTAAATTGTAGCGCTATTTGGTACTGTTGGCAATAACCTTAATATTGTTGACAACTGTATTTTCGATTGCTACTTAATATAGTCCATGCCCAATGTAGAAAAAAGCGGGAATCAATCAGCACTTACACAATAATATATATTTAAATACATATACAGAAGTCTTGCAAAGAAACTATTTTGACCACAAAAGCTAATTTTGTATTAATTTGCAATAAAATAATTACTAATATTCTGAAACCAGTTAGGATATTTAGTATTAAATAGTTTTATTGGTACTAACAAATTGATTCTAAATTGGTCGAAATAGTTATTTACAAATTTAAAATTTTCAATTACCTACGCAATTTAATTCTGAAGGTGCAATATACAAATAGAGAACCATCCATGCCGTTCGATTTTAAAATTGCTACCAAATGCCTATACTGGCATAATACTTTTATTGTATAGAACGCTAAACGGATGCGATGTACAACACATGTGAAGCATACAACTTTTTGTCAGTTGGGTTTGTTTGTTTACTTTTGGAACCTCTTGTTGATGTTTTATTTTTGAATGTATTTATTTTCATACTTCAAAAATTCTTTACTTGTATTCACGCACCCTACACAAGTAACATCTGAGCGAGATAGCACTATCGTCGTCTCTTTCTAACAAGACGTGCCTATCTCGCTGGCTATGTTGCGTACTAGTGCCAGCCAGGATCAGTCCGTCCGACGGCGTCCACGATCGAAAACGCCGCCATACCGTTCTTGTATCATCTGTCCGTAACAGGAATATTAGACATACCTAAAAAGTATTCCTAATATTCTTTAAAAAAAAATCATTGCAAACTAAATGTTATAAATAATAGCTCATACTCAATAGTAAGTTCGTGCAGGACAACGTCTGTCTTTCCTTCTTTATGTATAAAAAATCGTCTGTACAAGCCTACTATTCTTAAGCTACTGGTGCTGTACCGATTTGGTTACAACTTTGTGAGATATTCCAAGGGCTTCTGAGATGGTTAATTTCTTTGTTTAAAGTTGAGTCTATATCTAGTACAGGCGCTGACTGAAATAAAAAACAAGGTAAAATTCTTTAGTTAAACCAGTTGTTGTTGAAAATAAATGATTTGTTATACAATAGGATTTATTTTACAAACTACACTAAAGCTCTTATAATAGGGTAATAGCCACTAAAATAAATCTTAATTTTTGTTTAGGGTAGTTGATAGAGCTTTAATTATATATTGATCATGTGGAATTACTAAAATATATCAAATTGTTTAGTATTTTGAAAATATATTTCAGTAAAAAAGGAACAGTAGGTGCAGGTAGTTAGAAAACTAATGTCAGAAAAATAATGCCCAAATTAGCAAATTATTAAAAAATATATTGATTATAATATTTCTAATAATCTAGCGCACAAAAATTTAAAAAAATAATCAACCACTAGGTATATTAAATTATTTCTAATGTTACTTTAACCCTTTTGACAATTTCAACTTTTTTTTTTAATTTAACCTTATGGCGTTTGACATAATATTGATAGAATATCGTTTAAAACAGATGCTTCGGTCGAAGTTATCTATTTAAATAAAAATGAGTTTCCAAAATGTATTTTAAAATGAACGGAACGGAACGGAACGGGAATAACATAATAGGATTATAGAATGTAGTAAATAAGTAACCTACGGTGGGACGGAACAGCGTCTGCCGGATCCCCTAGTACCTAATAATTATAATCCGTAACTTATTTATAACTACCCGGTACCCCGCAACTTCATCCGCATGATTTCAGTGATTATGTTACATTTGGAAGATTTTTATTTTTTGTGCGGAACCCTAATCAAAACTTGGCGTCATGCCTATTGTATACATCTGGAGGAAAATACAGGCCAGGTGCTTAAAAGCGTGACACGATTAAGGCTAGCCTCCTGTGGGCCTAGCACGAACATTTTTATCCTAAGTAATGTCGTCTCGTCCACTTACTTCGGTTCGAAAAGCTCGTGCTAAGCCCTCTGTTTTTTTTGTACTTAAATTATTGTAATTTAGCTACTCAACCATAAACCCACTTGAGGTTGTGTTTATGGGTTCTGTTTGCAATTAAGTTTAAAAAAAAAAAGTAAATAATCATCATTATCATTGGCCTACAACATCTATGACAGACGATTTAAACGACGCGTGGATTATTTTGGCACTTGCGTTTGTGGCTATATAAACCAATTCTGGATCCGCATTTTCGTCCACAGCACTCACATATGAGTCTTATTGGATTTGAGGGAGGTGCTGGCCAAAAAGCGGAAACAAAGGTACGCTAAAACTAACACAGCAGTGAATAATAATATATACAATAATACATTATTAGTGGATTAAAGTAAATATTGCGTAAAAGGCATCAATTGACTAAAAAGTCAAGGTTATAGCAGTATAGAAGCTGCTCTAATTAATCAGTCAAGAAAAGTCTTATACATATTTGTATAGATGACTAGATGTTTCCCGTGATTTCGCCTGTGTAAAATTAATCTTACAGACTTGGGCTTCCTTAATCCGTTCTTAGCGGATGTCTATTAACTAGAAGCTACTTCATTGCCAAATTTCATCTTTTTAGGGTCCGCTTGTATTGCAGAGGATGTGTCTGTAGGGGCGAGTTAAGATGACAGACTGCCGTTTGTCGTCATCCTTGGAACCCCCAGAATCTCATCACTAATATCACTCATTAACCGCGATCAACTGTTTTACGTTCCTTCCCAAACTTGTAGGGAGTCAGATATTTGAAAATCAGTGTTGTAATCATCCAACACCTGTGGTGAGATCTGCTTAAGTTACAACCTTCACTATCTGTATATTATATGTATACCACAAATAAAAAAATACCCTTTGAAAGCAACACCTCTCACCTGTCATGCGGGCTTCGGCAAACTCAATTGACAAGAGAATCACGTTCGAAGCGAATAAATTATATTATAGCGGCGGCGGTGTTCCGCAATGTATAATAATTTTGCCGAAAAATCGTTAAATTGAACGTATGTATTGTTACGAAGCGAACGGCCTACAACGATTTCTATGCGCGCTACGTGTTTGCTTTATTGGACGCAACATTGTTTTTACTGTTGGTCCACTATCGATCTATTTAAAATGCCGCGCTTGTTTTTTCTTGGTAGAAGTTTCGGTTTATGCTTTAGTCTATATCAGATGGTATGGTATGGTGACCACGTGAGCACGTCTATCTCGTTATCACTGCGCCACATTAATCATAAAGAAATCATAGTGTAGTGATCAGGGGAGCAATTGGTTTATCATATTAATCACTGATGGCCATCGTGAACTGTTTGCGTCCAGCGCTAGTCATATAGAGCTTCTTAACATGAAATGTGTAAGCCTAGAATTCGGATTTAAAGTTAATCGAAGAATGAAAATTATGGTTATAGATCGAGCAACAAATAATTCGCCAAAAGACACACAGATTGCCAAATAAAAGGTCGTTCCGTCCTAAGTATACCTTGGTAGTTTAATCTCGAACAACGCTGGTTGCGCTGATGAGATAAATCATCGTTCAGAAATAGCCGCGTCTTGACTGAACGAGTATCTTCGCGAAGCAGCCCCGCAAGGCCATTTCCTCCAGTCAGGAAGGGGGAAGCACGAAGGTAATTGATTCAGTTAGCCAAGAAACTACTCATATGAATATGGCGTAATAATGAAGTGGCTTAGCAGTGAACTAACGTGAGCTTAAAATGTTTACAGACAAATTTTGTAATAAATAATTCCACACTCCTTGACCGATCGTACTTCAATAGCCGTGTTCTGACTGAAAGACAGCCTCACCAGGCAGCCCCTCGAGGCAAATTCCTCTGTCTGTCAAGACATGCCTCGGCCGAGGAAAATGCGCGTGCTCTAAACGAAAAACGTTGTGGGGCAAACGTCCCACGCTGCCTCGCGAGGCTGCTTGTTCAGTCAGAACACGACTAATGACAAGAAATGTAATGCACAGGCTGAGGGAAATATGTAAAAACAAACATATAACTAAAGTTACGAAGACCCGGATTGTTAAAAAACCTTGTTTTCCTTATATTTTTGTTATGCTCCGGAGGCATGGACTTTACGACGAGTCGATAGACAAAAGATTTACGCTCTTAAGATGTGTTGGCGGCGTATGTTAAGAATTTCCTGGACCGAATTTCGCACCGACATCTCTGTACTGCAAGAACTCGGCATTAAACAATGACATTCATCTACAGTTCAAAGCTGTATTAAGTTCTTTGGCCATATTACCCGGGGTGGGAATGATTGCATTGAACGACTCGTGGTGCAGGGAAAGTTGAGGCAGGTCTCAGAACGAGGTAAATCACCCATGACATTCCTTCCTTCATCCAAATGACTTCCACAGAGACAGTGTTTGCGCGACTGACAACCAACGGTTTCCTGCTTCTCTAACTATGTCATCGGACCATCCAGAAGGAGGCCTACCAGGTCGTCTTCCACCAGTACGACGACGCCATTCCAGAACTTTTACTCCCCATCGGTGACCGGTTCATCGAGCTAAATGGCCTGCCCATTGCCAATTCAATTTGCACATTTTGAGGACAATCTCGGTGGCTCTAGTTCGTCTGCGGATCTCTTTATTCTGGAATTTATCTCGCAGCAGCGAAACACACATGCCATGGACCCACCAAATTAGGACCGTGTTAGGCGGTTGCTCACATGCGTGCACCAAACTATCAAGTAGCAGAAAGAATGGGCTAGCTATCGGTAAAAAAATAACCGTTTCTCTTGACAATGTGGCTGGGTGCTGACCATGACCGCTCTACCAAGAGTGCACCGAAGAAGAATATTCATAATTTTATCGAAACATTGTTAAATTGAAATTATTTATATTTTGTTCGAAACGAATGGTCTACAACGATTTCTATGAGCGATACGTGTTTGCTGTATTGGACATAACATTTTTATTTTATTTTTGTTCCACTATCAATCTATTTAATATGCCGCGCTTGTTTTTTCTTCGTAGAATTTTAGGTTAACGCATAACAACTACATGAGATAGCTGTAATATACTTTTTACGCGGCTTAAAATTAACCCTACAGACAGGTTGGTTGTTTTGTTGAATGTATATTATATATTTGTCAGAATTGATTTTTGTTTGATAATTCGTCTTTTACCTTAGTGTTATCTAGGATAGTTAGATATTATCTAGAATCTAAGCGGAGCCTGGTATTTAACCGGGATAAAGCTAGGAAGAAGAAATATTTCTTATCAAAAAATCGAAATACGTTTTTTTGACATATATTCCAAAATATACACATTATTCTGATAATCTTTACCAACCATAAACTTGCAAGGAGTTTCGATTTTTCTGATGAGAAGTATATTATCAAAGAACGACGACTGCAACGTCAATACACCTGTTTAACGTTAAAATTCATCTGTGCACGTACAAATGATACGTGTGGATTCCTTTGATGCAAACAAAGAGCGTAAAATATAGACGACGTTAAAAACCGTGTTGATGATCAGGAGAGGTTAGCCGAGGCATAGGTAGATTCGATACCTTTTAGAAACAAATTGAACATATTTTGATAAATTATAAGTGGTCAGGCGGCACACGAAGTCGTGAGGTGCCTATATCGGTGTAACCAGTGACCACGACCTTTCTCCTTTGTGAGCACTCGACGAAAGGGTTATGGTTAACATATAGCGAAACTATTAAAGACACGCATATTTAAACGATTATTTCTGCATTGACTAAACAACCAGATATACACTACTAGAAGGCTCGCAGATGCGTTGTTGGGCTTTAAGAATTGTGTAAGTGATTGGCCCGTTGGCCCGTTGGCGCAGTGGGCAGTGACCCTGCCTTCCGCTCCGGGGGTACAAGTTATTAATATAATTCCGTTTTCACCCGCGTGATTAATAGTGAAAGCAATAATAGCATTATTTGTTTTTTTTTATTTGCTATGGAGTTTGTAATGAGTTATAATATATTCCGCGGCCCGATATTCTCTTCTACTTCCCCTTTTCTATATGAAAACTTAGTTCGCGTACACGACGTCTAATAAAACAAGAGAAGCGCGGCTGTTTTTAAGTGACAAAGCTGACAGCAACTTAATTGTATTAAATTATCTATGAAATTGTGATTTTTGTATGCTAAATTGATATAGATTGTTGATAAATGTAAATTCATATACCTATATGTTTCCTTCTAAAATTCAACATCATTAGATAACAATATATTTAACGTTCGACCAGTGGGCAAACAGTATTTGTTTAAAACTGCCGATTTAAGATTAAATTTATAAAGATCTTATTTCTTAACTAGGCTCCATTCAAATGATTTGAACACCCATCAGCAAATGTTGGTGACGAAAAATTTAATAACTAAAGTCTCAATATTAAATGTTACTTTCATTTAAAATAATAAAGTATTATATTCTCCTCCTAGGTACTAGATATTAATGAAAATTTCAAAAAGCTTTATAGCAGGAAAAATATATGCATGTGAATCGCATTAAGATTATATTTTTTATTCAAGATAAGAAAAGCAATTGAAGGCACTTCTATATCTCAGCACAGCTTATCCCATTGAGATATCTAGGGATAAAAAATTAATCAAGGAGTTTCTTAAACCCAATGCAAATTAATTTTAAATTTGAATTTGAGGCAAGGGAGCAAAATGTAAGTCCGCATTAAGACGAGAAACTCTCTTAGATTAATAAAAAAAATGTATAAAACTGTTATTATTATAAGGTTGCCATCTTTGACTCTTAACATATAATATACCAAGTGGAGTAGGTACAAAGCGAGACGACCGCGCCTCGACTTAATGTCTTGTGCAGTCTGATGAAAAAAAAATATAAATGAATAAGAAATAAATCGCACTATTAATATCTTTGCCTCGTATTTTAACTTAAATTTTTTTTATACCAGTAAAATGAACGTTAAAAAAAAACATTATTGAGAGTTTAATGAACCGAGGCCTTTTACATTAGTTAATGTCGCAAAATGAACCTTTTATGGATCATCTTGTATTTTTTTTTTGTATATTAACCGACACCACATTTTAATAATTTATTTGCCGTAAGAGTTGTTGTGAATGTAATGGTGTAATGATATATAGCTTATAGCCTTCCCCGATAAATGGTCTATCTAACATAGAAATAATTTTTCAAATCCGTTACCCATTACAACACTGAATTTCTAATAGTCTTTGTGTTTCAGAGGGCTCATAAAACATTGAGTGCCATTAATGTACATTTTTTTTTTTAATTATACATCAAATAGAACGGCACAATGCCAATTACACTACAAGATGTCAAACTTAAACAATGTACATTGTTTTTCAAAAAATAAATTTAAAAATAAGAAATCATAGAGAAAAAGAAAGTCATATATTAGTTGGGATAATCGTGGGGAATCCGAGGATGATGTAATACGGCAGTCGCTCCTCTTAACTCGCCTGACAACCACATCCTTTGCAATTTAACAGGACTCGTGTACCATACCGGGATAAACTTACTAAAACTGCGGAACGTATAAAGATGAAATTTGGCACGGAGGTACTATATACTTGGTAGCTCCGTGAAGAAACGCCACGACTTCGTCCACGTGGGCCACCCTTATCACTTTGGGGTTTAAAAAACTAGTTTACGACCAATTCTCAGACCTACGAAATATGCGCAAAAATTTTCATAGGAACCGGTCAAGCCGTTTCGGAGAAGTTTGGCAGCAAACACTGTGACACGAGAATTATATATATATATAAAGCTGTAGAGTTTGTTTTTTTGCTTGAACGCCTTAATCTCAGGAACTACTGTGCCGCTTTGAAAAATTATTTCAGTGTTAGATAACCCATTTATTGGGAAAGGCTTATAGGCATATCATCACGCTAAAATTAAATCTATTTTTTTTTACCTAACTTTACGCGGACGTATGTGCATAAATGCTTTTTTGGTTTGTAACGGGACTTGGGATAGTCACAGATGTCGTATAGCATTAAAACTATTTCCGTGTTTCATTTATTTTGCTTTCCTCGCGGTTTTAATCGCCTTACTTTTTTATCTCTTATGCCGGAGCCAGACATAGGTCAAAGTGTTTGTACATTTTTGTCCTTGAAGACTACAAAGTACTACAAAACTTTGTGTTTATCAGGACAAGGTTGTTATGAAAGAAAAATTAAGAAAATTGTGCGAAAAATTATTTGTAAGAATACTTAACTACCATATTAAATTATTTCTAATATAACGAGAATGAAGACGGGGGAAATATCAATTTGGAGTATGAAAAATAAAAAGTATCCGATTCTCATACCAGGCATATAAAATTTTATTAAAATCAGTGAAAAATTTGATTGGTACAGGATGCTTGTTTTCTTGGATTTTGTCCGCTATATATGATGCGTCTGTAAATACAGATCCTAAGATCCTATTATAAAGTTACTAGCTGTTTCCCCCGACTTCCTCCGCGTAAAATTAAACTTGCAAGAATCTTTTGACCTATAGAAAAATCGTTCTTAGCGGATGTCTACTAAGTATATACTGCCTAGAGAGGCAGGGCAGGGCCAATTTGGCAGGGGCCAAATGTCATCTTTATACGTTTCGCGATTTTCGAGAGTTCGAGTTAAGTGACCTTTTGCTTTTATATATATTTATTTTTTTCACATAAATTTTTCATAAGTTCATAGGCTTAAATTTTTAAGATATAGTGCTGTTTTCTGTCTAAATAAAATTCATTTTTTCTATAGGATACCGGAAATTTTGTGAAGAAAAAGGTTATAATGCTACCTAAATATTCCTTGAACAACGTAAATTTGACAATTAATACACTTACGATCGCTTAGTTATAATATTGTGTCAAAACGTGTCATACGTTTTGACACAATATTATAACTAATTTTATAGTATGATAGTAGTTACCCGCGACTTTACTTTACTACGACTTACGTCCGCGTACAATTAGGTGAAAAAATTAAGCGTGATGATATATAGTCTATAACCTTCCTTGATAAATAGACTATCACAACACTAAGGAAATTTTTCAAATTGGACTAGTAGTTCCTGAGGTTAGCGCGTTCAAATAAACACACACACTCTTCAGCTTTATATAATAGTCTAGATATAGATGTGTGTGTGTAAATGGTTTGGCACTGGTGTGCGTGAGGTTTTCTAGTTTAGGGGCCAGGGTTATATTAAACTATGTAACATGATTTATATAATAAAAATTACTATTACTATTAAGAATTCTCAAAACAAGGTATGACCGCAGCATTACGGTTAAATAATTAAAATGAAAATAATCGCAGAATCTTAAAACGAGTTAAGTCTTTTATTAATACAGAATTTCACGCAACAAGCAAATTGTTTCAGTCTAGCTTTTAAGCAGATTTGGCCAGCACGCGGTGTTGTTTACGATTAGATACATACATATATGTTATCACTTGACGCAGTAATATATCGCGTAGGCGTCGATGTTGGCTTTAACGCCGACTTTGGAACCTGGTTTAAATCACGAGCGAGGAGCGGAACTACGTCTTAAGCCGGAGTCAGACATAACATCAATCAGAGCTGCTATAACACTTATACTTTGGCTAAACTTTATTTAGTGTATGAAGTTTTAACATATTTTTAGGTGGACATATAATGTCATGTTGTACGTGTCTTTGTGTAGCGCGTCGTGTGAATGTGTGTATGAGTGTGTGTATTTTAAAACAATTAGTGTATATATATTGATACGTCGTTTAAATATATTTGTTCTGCACAAGTTCCTCTATTTAACCGTGACCCTTAGGTTTAAAATAATTGTTAACGATAAGATACAATAATTATTCTAACACAATAATCGTATTTCGCAAGGAGAGAGACAAAGTGGGAAAAGATTTATTATTCAAGAAAGTTTAAGTGTCTATTGGCAGTTGTGGTTGATTGATGGTCGGTACTTACCAATGGATATTATAATTCTAACAGTATACAGTTTGCTAGTACTGGGGATTATAAACTAACTGATATTATGTTATCGTTTGATCGGCAATGAGAGTTTCTAATTCTATAACAAAACTAGCTGTTTGGGTTCGGCCACATAATTTTTCGACAGTCCTTACACTTCCTTAATCGAAAAATCCGTTCTTAGCCAATGCCTATTAATTATTAACTATTTCTTTGTCAAATTTCATCTTTGTACGTCCCGCCTTTTGTTCCTTCTTGCAAGGAGCTTCAGCGGATTTTTAGAAATATTAAATAGCACATAAAAGTTTATTTTCACTACAAAATTATCTTTTATAGATAAAAAGAAACCGCTCCAGTCGTCTGTGCCAGTACGTTGTGTAACACCCGATTGCATCCAACCCAATTTACCCCCTTCTCCCACCCCTTTTCCCCACCATCGTCAATCTCGCCTGGCGCTGTCCATGGGCGACGGTAGGCACTTCGGTGCCTACTGCCTGCTCGTCTGCCCCCTTGTAACATAATAAAAAAAAAAAAAAAAAAAGTCCGTTCTTAGTGTATTTCTTCTAATTACATCCCTGCCATATTTCAGATTTGTACGCATCACAGTTTTCAAAATTTCATGATTAGTGAATTTTCGCTATTATATGTATAGATTTTATTGGTAATATATTAAGAAAATTAATTTAGGTTGAATTGAATACATCTCAAATGAAAAAGATCATTTATTTAAGTAGACTTTACTTACAAGTGTTTTGGAATTGTTCAATATTTTAAAGCTGCCGTCAAATATCTTTAATTTACAATCATTTTAATGTCTGTAAAATACTTGTAAGTTTGGAAATAATACTCTGAAATAATATATGTGAGTATTTATGTTCGGGCTAGACAGCGTTTACGAGGTCCGCAAGTAATTTATAAATAACATGCCTTAGAAAAAAGCTTCGCAATGTCCAAGTAACTAAAAACTGAAGAAAAAGCTAAGAAATCCTATTGAAGTGACGTTAATTTCAATAAGATTCCTTGCCTTTTAAACCGGTCGGGTAATCCATCAGGGTGAGGGAGCCCTTTTAAGGGACTTCCACATTCCAGATAAAAGGACATTCGAGACGGGAAATCAGTGTATTCACGAACAAACATGGAACTATGTGGCGTTATGTGGATAGTTAACATCACTCGTTTTATCAAATGACTGCGTTCAATACAGTCTTTGTTCAACATTGTTTAAGCTGTATTTATAATAATAATAAGATAATTTATTTCTTCAATAAAACTTACAGGCATTAAGTTGTCTACCTTAGGAACAGACGTCCGTGTGTCATATAGTCCTGTATATATTTATTTATTTATTATTATTTTAACGTTTCATATTTTATCTATCAACATACCGAGAGGCCAGATGATAGAAACGTACAAGTACTTTGACCTCTTAAATTATTTATAATGAAAACTAGTATATAGAGGAGGTCGTGGCCTAATCAGTGGTCGTCATTTGAGTCGATCGCTAAGTTAAGTTGTTCTAGCTGCGACCGGGTGATAGATGGGAGACCCATTCTAACACTGGTTTATATTTGATTTCTTTCTAGCGTTATCCCGGTTAAGAACCAGGGTCCGTTTAGATTGCAGAGGATTTGGCTGCGGGGCGAGTTAAGATGACCGATTGCCATCTGACGTCATCCTCGGAACCCCCACGCAAATGCCGTAATATCAACGGCATTTTTGAAAATTAAAAACATGGTAACGTTTTGCACGCAACGTTATTGATATTCAGTATATTCACCTTTAAAAAATACACAAAATATAACGCGAGGGATGTAGCCGGAAACCTTTTTGGGACGTTACTAACGTCAGCACACCAGTACGTGTCTAGCACATCGTATGTAAATACAAATTATTATTCGCATTCTAGTTTATTGTTGTATTTAAAGGCAAAATTGGAGAACTGCCTATGCCAAAGTTTAAATAAGAATATTTTAGCTTAAATTATTTTGATACCAACTTAAAATTATGTTTACACCTTTTTAAGTACAATATTTGTAATATCTGGAAATAAACAATAAATATAAAAATAAATAAATCTAATTGTAACCTATGACCTGTGAACTGAGTTTGTGGCGTGTTCTTCTCAGTGCAGGTTACGAAGAACCTTATAAACTTAGGTTATAAGTCATAAAATTTATCACTAAATTATTAAATAATGATTTTTTAAGAAAATATGATGTTCCCAAGTAGGTACTTTTAAAAATCTCTATTAATAAATAAAAAATTGGAGTGGCTCCTAATATTATTTTAAAGAGAGAGATTCTTAAGGTAGTACACACAGTTTAGTTTTAAGCCCGCTTTATTAGTTTTAATTTTCTTTTTCATTTGTGATTTTGAACTAAGACTGTTTGCCAACGTAATAAAAAATTAATATATTTTCTTTCTTTCTTCTTTTAATTTCTTTAAGGCTAGCAAACACATCTGTGAACCTTTTGATATTGCAGTTGTAAATGGCGATTCAGAAGTCCTTTAAAAATATTTAAATATATTTTCTTTGTATAATTGTTATTGCCCTCGATCCTTGAAATAGTTTCTCTCCTAGCACTAGATACATATAGGGATGACCGATTTTCATTCATGTTTACCGAAAAATCATCGGTAAGTTCGGTACATATATCAATTTTTTTATATGAAAATCAAACATTTAAACTCTGAAACGGCGGAACGATTTTGAATTCTGTTTCGTTTGTTCCCTTATTTCTGTCAAGATTTAAAAAAAAAAGAATTTTAATTGTTCAAAGATTATTTAAATATCAAAAGTGCAGATTTGTTCGCTACTTCGGAATACTACAAAAAGATTACATTCGTAATCTTTTGATTGATGTGCCAAGTAAAATTATTAATGTTTAAAACATACGGCCATTATCACTGTTTATGGAAATGAATTAAATATTCTTGCCCATATAAAAATGCAGACCCTGAATGACACCACGTCGAGGTCCCAACTATAGAGGCGACTCGGGTCAATGATGAATAATTATTTATTTCCTAATAAAATCAGTTTCTATATATTTTCCATTAACAAATGATAGCTGTTTTTATCGAATTACAAGTCAAATAAGTCGTAAATGACGAAATGTTTTTGCGATATCCCAAAAATCTACTTTATTGAGTTAGGTCACTTTATGACTAATCGTGCGAATTATAAAGACGTACATAATAGATGTCTTTTAACAATAACGAGTTCATTTAATTAATGTATACATAAGAGTTTGGCCTCACTAACCAAACCGTTACATGTTTGAATCAAAGCTTCACTTTTTTGACAATAAAGTCAAGTTTGTAAGTAAGTAGATGTGTGTGTAAAAGTGTTATTTATAGTGCTATAAAAGTTCAGCCAAATAATAGACGTGTTTTTCGTTGGTAGTCATTTTGTCATATTTATGGAATATTGTTGATACTATATAATTTCAAAAGAAAATTAAATTATCCTGAAATATTCCCAGAGCAAGGAGTACTACAGTCTTTCTACTGCTTTTTTAAATATTTTATGTGTCTGCTTATTTAGTTTTAATTAGAGGTAGCGCCATGCTAGTATCCGAATTGGGCCGGCGCGTGTACCAGTAGCTCTTTCTTACACAAGATCGGCGTGAAGTGGCGGCAATGCTGTCATATCAAGTGATGGTATTGTTGTCGCGTTTCGTTCGGTTTGTGAAACCCGGTGGCCTAAACTCGTCATTAAGGCCGGCAACGCATCTGCTTGCCTGTGAAAAGGAGACCATCAGACTACGTTGGAAATCGGGCACTACAGCTTTCTGTCCCAGGTCGAAGATCCAGAGGCACACCCAAAACAAGATGGAAAGATGTAGTGACAGAGGACATGAAGAAGTGTAGAGTTTTCGAAGACATTTGTCAAAGATAGGGCGAAGTGGCGGAAGAAGGTTCGGAAGGCTGACCCCACCACCATGTGGGACAAACAGTAAAGGAGAAGATATATATATATATATATATATCTATCAGTTACCAGTTTCGGTAATTCCGAACGGATACGACTTAGGGACCTTCAAGAAAAAAGCATACTCATTCCACAAAACTCGGCCACGCATCTGCGATCCCTGGTTGCAGTTGTGTATCGGTAGTTGATCAAGTGAACCGCCTGTCCGTTTTCCCCTTGTTATACAAAAAAAAAAACAATAAGAACTTTACTTTCGCTGATATTATATCCTAAAGTAACACTAGCACGAACATTTCTCTACAACTGTTCGAAATCTGTTAGCTCTCGAAGCCAAGCGTCCAATGAAGGTTCGTGCTACCGTTTTACAAAACATTTTTGCTAAAAATAGCTAGCACGAATGAAATTGGAACTCACTCTTATCGACTCCTCGACGGTTTTTCGAAGTATGGGTCAGGTCAGCTTCTCTAACATTCAGTCTTAGTTATGGACGTGTACTTCCATCTATTTAGGTCATATATAAGTTCCAAACCTTAAGACAACTGTCAATAAAGCTCGTTTCCTCATTGCAAAAATGGCGGAAAAACAGTAACTGAAAGTTAGTTTATTATAAGTATTTCGCTATTCGCATTACTGTGTATGCTTTCAAAGCTCCATTCAATCCTATTGCATAATAATTTTATTGTATAATGTACTGTAGGTCTATGTAACGCCTTGAACGTCAAATAATTGTGTTCACAGTACTTTGACAATGTAGTTGGATTCCAAGTTTTTATCCAAATTTCTTTTTGGATGAAAACTTGGAAAAATAACTGGCCCGTCGGCGTAGTGGGCAGTGACCCTGCCTATCCCCTCGGGGCTCGGGGGTTCGATTTTCGCCTCGAGATTAGGTGTATTATATATATATGTATATATTTATATATTTCTACAAAAAAAATTGTGTTTAACAGGCGTCTGTTACCTATAACACAGGCATTAAGATGTCTACCTTAGGAGTAGACGGCCGCGTATCATATAGTCCTGTATGTATTTAATTATCATTATTATTTTAGCAGTGTCAGCTAGTGCACGTATCTCACACGTGTAGATTGACTAATTGTTAAATAGAATTGTTGAAATATATTTAATTCACGCTTCGTGTGTAACAGCGATTGAAATAATAATCCACTTCCGAACGCCGAAAGCACGGACTTCTCACGACTTACGAAACTTTTTTACGTCTTACCACGCCAGGGTTGTTATATATTTTACCTTCCTCCTTACCATTTCAATATTTTTCGATGTAACTAGTAGTTGATCTTGTTGTGTTGACATAAATATGAGGTTGGCCGTTGATGTGCTCTATTCTATTAGAGGAATCAACAAGCATTGGTCAGGTACATAGTTTATAATATACTTAGTAGACGTTTGTTATGAAAGGATTTTTCGTACGGCCTAAGAACTCTTGCAAGTTTATTTTTATGCGCACGATGTCGCTGAAAACAGCTAGTAGCTTATAAAACTTACTCTTTAGCCTTTAGCAAAAGCCATAAAATAATTGATTGCCAATCTTCGCCCCACAGCGCAATCATCGCCTATATTGGCGCTAACTAATCAGTGTCTCTATGGGCGTTTAGTTTTACATTGCTGACCCGATACCACTCTCCAAAGAACTTCGACAATCTTGCTCACCAGTAAGGATTAGACTGTAGTTGCCTGCAGAGTGGAGGTACATCCCTAGTCGGAATTCTTCACATCATCGTCTTCATTGTCAGGCAGCCACAGCCTCCCTTCGCTTCTGCTAGTCTTCTCTGTCCCTTGCCAATCTCATCCAACCGCCTTCCGCTACTCTTTTCATTACATTAAGAAGAAGATTAAGTAGAGTTTGATATTTCTATTGACATGGCTGGCCCGTGGGCGCAGTGGGCAGTGAAGTATGTTTGACGCTCTTTGACTGAAACACTACTTAATAGTTTTAATTAGAATAACAATTATAAAGATATTGTGTGAATTTTCTATGAATGTCAAGTAGGTAGGAGATAATTCTGCGATCGGTGAGCTATTCTGGCGTGCGCTGGAAAAACCGCATAACACGTATATAGTGTATGAAGGAAGTGTTTATCTTAAATAGTTATACAAAAAATCCCGCGACAACATATATCTATCTTACATGTTTAAGCCAGTAACGCCAAAATAGTGAACCATTATGGAACGGCAACGGAAAAGGGTAAGGAAACGGGATCAAGGACAATATTATAGATTAATAGAATGTGGTAAATAGTAAGTGACCCAACGTTCGGTCAGGACACTACACTACCGTGTCCGCTAGTGTATAATAAATATGTTCATGATATCAATGTTATAGGTATTATTTTAATTTTTAATATATATAGATTACATACATATATACATAAAACACCTAGACCTGGGGCGGGAATAAAACCCGAGACTCTGGTGCGTACAGCAGACTGCTCTTTGCCAATTGCGATTAAAGACCGAACAAAGAGAAATGGAGGTTAAATCATTAAATCTCTCCTTGCAAGAACAGAGAGCTGATAATTAAATTAGCTATTAATACTAATGGTCATTATTATGTACTACCAACACCAACACATTAGTTAACTAAACGAAAAACATCAGCGACGTGGCACTTCCTGGGGACCCCCACGGTATTATTCATTAAAATAAATAACAGCATTATTTTGGGTGTATTTCGAGTGATGCCAGTTACAAATTACGCGGACAAAGCCTCCGCGGGACACCGCCCTTATTACGAACGGCCCACCAGATGGCGGCACCGAATGGAATCTTTGTAATCCTCCCATTGCAAGGGTTTATCGTACACCTCTGTAGAGCGCGTTATAATGCTATTGCATTGTCCTACTTTTATTATTTATATTAATTATAAAAACTTTCTATCTATATACAAAAAAGCAATTTCCAAAATGTATGTCCACACATAACATCCGAACGACTACTCCAAAATTTATAGTTTTTTTGTTGTCGTGTCATCATTGTCAGAACAAAGTGTGTATAGTTTAAACATTTGGTCTATCTGTCTGTCTGTTTACAGGTAATTTCCTAAGACAGTTACACCAAATTAATAGCGAATAACATAGGCTACTTTACTTTTAGCAAAATAATTAGGGTTCCGCCCAAAACAATTAAAATCTTCAAAATATAACAAAATCACTGAATGCACACGAGCAAAGTCGCGGGTATCAGTTGGTACTATATAATTATCAAACATTCTATCAGATACTATAAGAAATAATTCTATGATCTGAGGTTTCAACCATTGGCATAGTTGTTTTTTTTTTATCACGGAAAAAGTGTTAAGCGTTTCAGATTCCTACAATAATTGCGTAAAATAAGGCTATATAGTTGTGTTCAGCTGAATGATAGAGTACGCTCAATTCTACGGATTAGATAAAGCCTTGCGCCTCACGGAGCGTGAAGTATGTACGTTAGAACGTTTATTTCTTCGCGTCTAATTAAATCTAAAGCAGATATAACATATATCTTCAAACAACCTTTATTATTTGGGCCATGTTATTAAAACAAATTGCCCAAAAGCATGTCAAGACACGCTTATATATAAGGGTTCCGTATCTGATACGCTAAAAACGTATTAAAAAAACTTCAAATGTCCGATTTCGTTCAGAATAATTTTCCTAGTGAGTTTTGAGCGTGTTCTATCAACATGGAAAATTTCAAATCTGTACGTCTAATAGTTTGGAAATGCTAAGGGCGGAGACCACCTTAAGGGTAGACGGACGGACGGACGGACAGAGCGAAATGATA
This sequence comes from Charaxes varanes, assembly GCA_024363005.1. NCBI lineage: Eukaryota > Metazoa > Arthropoda > Insecta > Lepidoptera > Nymphalidae > Charaxes > Charaxes varanes. Next base: position 6,422,935 of record JANCMC010026410.1, read on the forward strand.
AGGGTTCCTTAAAGTACTATGGAACCTTAAAAATGATATGCAGACGGGCCAAGTGTACTATCCGCTACCCCCGACTTTGTCCGCGTTCTGTTCTATAATTTTCGTCAACTTATAAATTTCTTGCACAATGTTTTTAAACGGAACCCCAATTTTTTTGGTTTAATAAAAGCAGCCTTTGTAACATCAGCTATCTGTCAGTGAAGAATCGAACAGAACCGGTCCAGCCATTTCGTAGATTACCCGTAACAATCAGACAGACAGACAAAACTTATTGTGTGCTTATCAAGGAGCACACAATTTTAATAGATCGATTAATATTTAATAGTAATAAAAATATATTTGTATCGTAAAAAAGCATTATTGGTACTATCGGGGGTGATCAGCGTAAAGTGTCGGCAATACTGACACGTTAAATGATGGTATTGTGGTCTCTTTTTTTCGGTTTGTCAGAGTTGCCGGTGGCCAGGCATTAAGTTGTCTACCTTAGGAACAGACGTCCGTGTGTCATATAGTCCTGTATATATTTATTTATTATATTTAAAAAGTTGCAATTAGTATTATGCAGAATCGTAAGTATTTTGCTTCTAAATGTAGAGTAGCCCCATATTATTCCTTGTAAAACCACCTACGAAAAGATTCATCAATATATGACCAGCCCTTTCAGAACTCACCCGTAACAGACAGATAAATATGTATGTTTTAAGTATATAAACTTTTTCCTAATAATAAAGAAAAAACAAAATTTTAAAAACAAAAAGAAATATTCAATTTGGTGCAGTCGTTCGGAAGTTATGCGTGAACATACATTTCGGAAATTCAATTTTATTTATATAGATTTTTAGCTACAGAAGAGAAAGATATTTCTATGCTGGAATGCCATTGCCTTCAAGTGCTGGTCTATCCTTAAAAAAAAATCCATTCAAACGCCATCCAAAGACATGGTAAAAGTTTTGATATATTATTAATTACAACAAAAAAGAACCAAAATATGATAATTAGATAATTATTACATGCAAAAAGGTATACCGATGCTTAAGGTAGATGGAATTAGTGTCGCAGACGACGAAGGTGTCTAAAACATTCATTAAACTTAACAAATGTCAAAGATTCGCACACAACGCAATAGCTGATATATGACAAAAAATAATAACGTATAAAGTTTGTACACTTGCTTAATTTTTACTCTTACGACTTTTCTTTCACGTTCATATATTGACTTCCAAGAACAACTTCAACGGCATTTCGTCTCTATTAGTCATAATCTTTCTTTCTTTTTAAAATAAAAGTGAAGGCGCTGAGCGGTGACCACTCCCGCTACGACATCGCGAGACGATCGCACAATTGGCTAAAGGTAACATTTGATGACATGTACATACATACATGATATTTACTTACTTATTTTTATTTAAACTTAATTGCACACATAGGTAAAAACAAAATACAATGGTAAGAAAATATTGTAACTTAAGTACAAAGTGCGCAAAGGCGGTCTTATCGATGTTGTATTATTTCGTTATGTAAACCTTATGTAAGACCAAACTTTCAAACCAAGGCGTTGTCTCGGCATCGAGGCCGGACGTAATTCTTTATTTAAAAACACTAAAGCGAGTATTTGTGTGGAATTTACAGGTCTATGGGACACCAACATTCCTAAAGACCATAATAACAAACAAGTACTTTGACCGAACTAATGACTAAGGTTGCCTTGCTCACATAAAAAAAAACATTTTTTCAAATATAACTTTACAATACGTAAAAGTTACATTTCTATCGGGAACGCGTGACAATCTCACGACATCGGGGTCATACCCCTAACCTCTCGCCGAGAGATATAATATAAATTATAGTTTATTTCAGTTTCTTATTGTTACAAAAGATATGTGTATATGTGTATTCATATAAAATTAATTTTGTAATTAATTTAGAACTATTTATATTTAAAGTCACACTGCGGGATGACTATAGGATAACTGATAGAATCAGGCGTTACTTTGCGGAAATCCATGACACGCATGAAAAACTAAACTACCTTGCTTTAATCCGCGAATGAAAACGAGGGAAAATCGGTGTAATGCTGCAACCCGAAAGCTACACCACCGAATCCGCCGGTCAACGTATAGGTTTTGGTTCCCTTTGTAATTTTTTTATGAATTCTGACACAAGCGGCCATATCCTTTGAATGCGTACCCTTAGAGAGCCGATTTTGTTTAGGGCTTCAAGAGACTGCTGACCTTACTATTTGGTATTAATTTTTAAGTTGGAGATCCACGCATTCCTGAGAAAAACTGTCTTGACAGTAATCCTATAAGGTTTCCTTTTTCTCCGTTAAGGTACGGAACCCTAAAAGTAGCATAAATCGTCATTTTATTTTAATTAATTTATTTCATCGATAGTTGAGTAGGTCGTGGCCTAATCAGTGGTCGGTATTTGAGTCGATCGCTAGTTAAGTAGCTCTTGCTGCGATAGGGTGATAACGCTAGGAAGAAGACATTTCATCCACAGTTACACTTATTTTTAATTGTTTATAAGGCTCATTTTTGCTTGTTATGCGTTTTGTTAATTTCCAACAATAAACCTTAGCAAAACTTTCTTTTATTAGGAGCTGTCATCCAAAAATGGTAAAGCACTTTTTTGGTCGACTATACATGTATGTATATATAATAAATATAGTACAGAAAAATCTATATGTATTTTTTTTTATGGCAGGCGGTTTACTTTAATGGCTACCGACATCCATTGGACAACTGCATTACAAGATAGTTCGCAGATGCGTTGCCGGTATTTGAGTATGTCCTTCTGTTAAAGATAAATTATTTTTTTATAAAACACAATACAATGATTACTTTTTCAGTTAAGATTGTGTTAAAGCTTGTGTTATGAGTGGACACAACTTTACCCCAGGGTTTGAACCTACCACCTTAAAAATGTTCCCAGAGCAGAGAACAGACTAACTTCCATCTGCGACGACGGGTCAGCTTATAAGTTAAGATATATAGATTTTTTTTTCTAATTTTATAGGCATAGTCACTCAATCATTGTCTCACCTTTTTTAATTCTTCCTCTTTCTTAATCCATTTACTACATTTAACACTTTTCTTTTGTTATCTGTAATCTACTCTGAACACTATATGTTATATTTAAATGTGGAAACTGTATTAGCGTATAAATTGTGTCATAAGAATTGTTGTACGACAAATTGTAGTGTTTGTTTCCTTAAAAAAAAACACGCGCAACATCCTAGACTACATGTTGTTTTTGAATTTTTGAATAATAAAGTTTTTTTTTCGTAATCATATATTCCATTGCCAAACTGATTGCTGATTATTTGAATTGAGATCTACCAGTTACGAGTGGAGCTAGTAAAATTACATACCGATTCCTCCCACGTAAATTGTTGCAACCCCAAATTCCCAACTTGACAATAGAAATTAACAAACATGTAAATTGAAATAAAAAACTCAGTATATGACACATTTGTGACACACACACAATTATATATTCAATATAATTGTGTGTGTGTATTATATTGAATTGTGTGTAATATATTCACACACAATTATATATTCAATAAATATTATTACATTATTGTATAGAACAATATATTTAAAAGTCACTGTTATATTACAATTTATTTGTTTGTAACGCTCTACTGTAAAGCTGAGAATGTGTAATTTAAAAAAAACACAAGGAACACGCCTCGGAATTCATTTGCAGCCTATTTCTTATAATCTTATCCAGGTTATACACATTATGAGCAAGGGGCGATAGTGCTGCAGGTCAAGTGATGGTATTGTTGTCTCGTTTCGTAAGGTTTGTGAGACTTCCCGGTGGCCTTAACTCGTCATTACAGGCCGGCAAAGCATCTGCTAGCCTTCTAATCGGGCAACGGTAGACACGTAGGTGCCTTTTGCCTGCTCGTTTGCCCCTTTGTACATAAAAGAAACCGGAGGAGGGCGCATTCTTGAAAAGCAGTCTTAGAATAGGTCACTCGGTTGCAATAAGAACTGCTTTACCAAGCGATCGACTCAAATGCCGACCACTGTTTAGGCTCCGACCTCCTCACTAACAAACCTCAAGTAATATCAAATAATTTACTAACGTTTCACGTGTAATAGGGCCGCGGCACAACGGCAATTATTTTGATAGAAGATTATATATCCGACGGCACTAGTATTGTAATATCCGTGTTAATATTGTTTCACGTCACTATCAACGATTAAATGTTCACTGCTTATTAGTTTTCGATTGGCGTTCAAAATTTGTTTCTAAACACGTAAATAGAAATTGATTAATGTAGATACTAGCTGTTTCTCGCGACTTCAACCGCCAAAACTTACGGGGACCTTTACAACTATGGAAAAATCCTTTCATAGTGAATGTCTCCTAAATATAAACCTTGCCAAATTTCATCTTTGTACGTCCCGTAGTTTCCGAGATTTTGTGTTAGGTGTACGTTCGATTTCATATATATAGATTACTAGCTATTACCCGCGACTTCGTTTGCGCCATATTAGGGAAAATTTAAATAGATTCCATTTTTGTAAGCTCCCCCCCCCCCCCCGCCGAATTTCTTCTTTTTTACGTCCCCCGACTTTCGAGATTACGTATTAGATGTCTGTATCGTCCCAACAATGTTTGTCACGTTCGGCTCAGGCAGAACGTGACAACGAGTCATGCTTTTTCACGCATGCAGCCGGCGTTCATCGACGTTACAAACAGACACTTTATACTGATAGTAGCCCGGAAAAGTTAAGACATGAACCCAGTACCTCACGATTTAGAATTTATATCTCTACTATTGGATTATTATTTATATAATATATTATATATATTATTACGTATAGATTCTACACAACGCCAATCTACGGTAACGTCCAACCGATACCTGACCTTTACTGTCTGTTCCTGGCGAAGTTTACATTTCCGGACAAAGCTCGGAAGCCGCGACAGTTACAAAGCCTTTAAAACGGACAAGTGTCCTACCGGCCCTTGTATTAGTAACTTGTGCCGGGTCTCACAATGTCCAAACATGCTGCATGGGTCACTCTAAATCTGTCTATATATTAAGACGTAAAGCGAAAATTTTCGATGCCATTTTACGAAAATTACGCGGACGGAGGAGTAAGAAATTTGGCACAATTATAGTTTATATTAAGTCCCTACTCTACCCTGTGCGAATGCTAATATTTTAATAAAATATACGTTATAAATATATTAAGTTATTAAAATAAGACCACACGCACACTAATGCTAAGCGAGTTACACACGCCTATACATTTTACTATAGAAATATCCTGAGTGTAGGGCGCAGTTGCCGCCTGCACGATACTTCTATCCCACTCCCACGGAGTGGCACAGAGGGGCAACACTCTGCGTAATAGGGACTCGATGCTAGGCAGACGTGTTCGGGTTGTTGACGTCATCTTCGGAACCACCACGACCAAACATCACTCAGTGAAATTAATTGGCTCCCACTGTTTTACGTGCCTTCCGAAACACAGAGGAGTTTCGGATACCAAATATAAACCAGTGTTATAATGGGTCACCCATCTATTACCCGGTCGTAGCAATAGCTATTTAACCTAGTGATCAACTCAGATGTCGACGACTGAGTAGGCCACGACCTCCTCAAACTAATAAATTACTTTTACTTATTAATTTGTATTCAGGATGGCAAATTGGTAGAAATTCTTTTAAATTATTTATCATAGATTTTCATTGTATACCCATAAACACAGCATTGCACTGATTATTACATGTCGTATTTCAGTGCGCATTTCGTTCTATTACCAGAGGATCATCAGGAAATAGAGTCGGCAAAAGTATGTCAGTCTTTACGACAGGTAAGAATGCATAATATTCTTTTGCTCGCACCTAAGCACTGCATCGCACTGATATTCTGTCGTGCCTAATACACCTTTCAATTTGAAAATAGAGAATCGCCAGAACGTATTCTTGATGAGGCGATTTGTAAAGTCAGCAAAGCACTCTGTTATTGTATTACAAGAAGATCTATTAAACTTGTTAAACTAATGACTTGAAGGAGACACTTATAAATGCCGGAGTTCTCGCAACTCAAGAACTTAAAGATAAATGTTGAACGTTTGCTTTTACTTCATTTCGTTTAGTAGTTACTGAAACAAATGAACTGTAACAGATACCAGCAGACCTTAAGGCGCATTGACCATCCATTTTTCACGTCCGATGTTAAGCAAAACAATATATTGCTTCTAAATGTTAAGCACGATAAATGAAGTTTGCCCTGTCCGATTGCGCCTGACTTGCTGACTGATAATGTTCGGGAGTAGTGCATATTGCGCACTCCCTTGCACTAATGCTGAGCGTAGTTATAGTAGAGAAGAAAGCAACTATAACGTATATTGTAATTATATCTCACCACTACGTACATGCTTATGTAATATTAACACTGATCACAATATGCTTCGATAGCTGTTACGTAGGAGGAGATCGGAGCTCAATCAATGGCCGGCATTTGAGTCGATTGCTAGGTTAAGTATCTCTAACCGCGGCCAAATGAACGATGGGTGACCAACTCTAACACTGGGTTTTAAATATCCGACCTCCTCTGTGTTTAAATTGTGTTTAAAAAGTGGAAGGCAATTTAAATAGTGGGTCCCGTTTAATGTCACCGAGTGATATTAGTTGTGAGATTGTGGGGAGTCGGGGGATGACGTTAGACGGCAGTTTGTTATCTTAACACGCCCCACAACTACATCCTCTGCAGACTAAGAAGAAGAAGGTAAGATCATAAACATTCTACAGATGGTAGAAAATACTTTATTGATTGCGTCATCACAAAAGATATAAGCAGGTTTTTTTGTGGTAAACCTGTCTAATCAGTGGTGGGCATTTGAGTCGATTGCTAGGTTAAGTAGCTCTTGCGTAGACCCCCCTAGCAAAGGGGGGTTGGCTCGGGGGGGCTTTGAGCCCCCCTGCGTTCGACAGATCCCCAACATAAACTGTATTTTTAACGATTTTAGAGACCAAGATGCGGATTCGGGCTCCGATCTCGACGTCAAAGGCACCTCAAAAACTTTGGACGACATCCTCAAAGACTCCGATTCCGAGATGGAGTATATCGAAGAGGACGAACGGCCCAGAGTTAAAGCGAAGAGCAAGAAGAGAAACCAGGCCTGGATTCAGGACGACCCCGAAAATATAGTAGACCTGGCTGACGTATCTTCTGCGCGCAAGATTACAGGTGCTTAACATTTTTATATATAAATGCTAGCTATTTCCAGCGACCTCGTCTTCGTAAAATTAGACCCGTCCTTGGAGTTCCTTAATCCGGCCCTGTCGAAAAAACGTAAAATTAAACCCGTCCTTGGAGTTCCTTAATCCTAAAGAGTGGAACCCGATTGATGACACTAAGTGATATTGTCGTGTGGTTGCAGAGATCATAAGGGTTTCGAGGATGATGTCACATGGCAATCAGTCATCTTAACTCGCCCCACAGCCACATCCTCTGAAAACTAAGCGGGCCCTGGTACCAGACTGAGATAACGCTAGGAAGAATAAGAAGCTATGAGGGATAAAATACACGTGTAACGGACATGTTGGTGTCTTTTCCGGGGTTATATTGATGGGGATCAATAATACACCTACTTGTCATTAACTTCTCGCAGACTGTATATTTCGCAAGCACTTTTATTTACAGCGGATAATCACGAAGTAATGGGAACGTGCCGTCCAATAATTTGGCACGACCTTAAGTACTAAATAAAAGCTAACACTAGTACACACCCTACACAAAGATGTCCATGGGCGTCGGTAGGCACTTCGGTGCCTGCTGCCTGCTCGTCTGCCCCCTTGTAACATAAAAAAAATAGCGTTTTTGGTTTTATTGTATTTTTTACAAAATTTACTTTAAAAAGAATATTGCAACAATATCATAGTTTATTATTGCCTTTCTCGTTTCAAGGTAAATTATGACATTTAAAATTTATGACAAAGAACCATAATATTACATATTAAAAATTGACATAATATACGATAAATTGCACAGGAACGTCTCATATTAGGTGGCTTTAGGTACGTGTTCTTTTTATCTCAATTTACAAACATTGTATCTGATGACTCAAAATTGATGTAAAAAATTATTATTATACGAGATTAATGGCGGCTCCACATTAGTGCCGTGGAGCTCCGTTAACAGGCGTGAACTGTATGGAGATTTTCAGGGTTTGTACTGCGGTCCTCGTCATCCGTACAGACTAGTTTGCTTTGATGTAACCTTTTCCACTCGACATCATTGCCGTCTTGTTATGTAGCGGCAGCTACAACAGCAATTTATAAAATATCGTCATTGTACTTTATTTATTGATAAAGTTTTGACCTCAATTGTTATGTTTGTATTTTTTTGTAATTATTTTGCTATTGGCGGGGAAATGAAACACCGATCATATCTTATTCTTCACGGACTGTATTTACAAGCACAATTTAACGATTTGGATCATGTAGCGTGCATTCTCACTTTTTTTTTGTGTGTGTGTTTCTGCTGTTGGCCTCGACAACGTCACCGGTAGTTGGGGAGGGGGGGGGGGGGACAGACAGAGGGGCCCTCCCGGTAAGCGATTCAGTAGCATGGTGACCAATAAAATTGGAATAAATATCAAGTACTGAGATCTGCAGACCCCTGAAACTGTGAAAAACATTGACTCTATATGTGTACACAATCAAAAGACAGGAAATTATGATGAAGAAAGATAAAAAAATAGCACTGGTCTTCAGCCTGTGGAGTATAAATAAAAAAATTATATAGTATAAAAAAGTATAAGCTTAGGAAAAAATTCAAAAGCCATAAATTTATAGTTACAATAAAAAAATTGTGTCAACTGTTAAATTATAAGAAGTCTTATGTAATGTTTATGACTTAAAATAAGCTGGTAAAGTATTATGTGATGGTACTAAACATCAATATCATACAAACACAATCATTAGCATTGTCTCAAGCATGTATGATAAAGATAATATGTAATTTTTTTTCAGCTTTGAATATCAATTTTCGCCTTTTAAATAATGCCATCTGCATCAATTTAGAGAAGAACCTATATGGCTTGGTAGCGACTTCAGCACATCAGTAAGTATCTACTAAATCGTATGGAAGTACTATTTATTTTTCCCTTTTTGTTTAAGAAGGCGGTTTTCTTTTTCTTTAAATTTTTTTTATTTTTATTTTAACAAGGCACAAACAGTTAAACCGTGTAACTACCTTTTTTTGCCTAATTATACGCGAACGTATTCGCGGGCACAGCTAATCTTCCATAAAATGGCTCACTTCTAAAGGTCAATTATTAAGAACGCAACGTTTGTTTAACAAAACCGCGTGATTACGTCATCTCGTAAATACGCTTAATGACGTCATTTGGTCCGGATTAAAACCACCAGTGTGTAATTTACTAGAAAAAAATACTTTTGCCAAACAGAAATGAGGTTGCTGTTTTGTCCAAAATAAAACGATGTATATATTTAAACCTTTTACCGTTGCTAGGTTTTTTCGCAACAAAAAAAATTGTATTTTCATACATGGAACATCATGGCGTGTTAATCAAGAAATATTGCTGTCATGGTTATATGAAGCATGTATCATAATATTTCGTTTTCATATATAAAAGTTTTAGACCGTTAAAAATATATGATCCACCGTGATAAAGACTAAACAGAAAGGGTTTAAACATTATGTTTGAATATAAAATGCGGTCAGGATCCATAACTAAAGCCGTTGAACAACTTATTTATTGAGGAATCTTGACTCAGAACGCATCTGTAACTTCTGACACGACTTTTACTTACGCTACTACGATTACAGGGGTGGGGGCGTGCCATCGGTAACATTCGCGTTAGGTGAAAAAATATTAGCAATCGTAAACCTTCCGCTATATAAAGTACTAGCTGTGCCCGGGACTTCATTCGCGTAAAATTATGTAAAAAAATATATTAAATTTTAGCATGATGCCTTTTGAGCCATGAGCCTTCCTCAATAAATGAGCTATCTAACACTAAAAGAGTTTTTTAAATGGGACCCATAGTTCCTGAGATTAGCGCGTTCAAACAATCAAACTCAGTGAATCAATTCAATCGCACAAACATAGTACTGCATCATTTCGTGGAAGTTTTAGGTACATAGCTACCAAATGCTTGAACAATCTTCCTCCGCCTCTTCGAAACTTAACTTCCATGAACAACTTTAAATTGAAATATAAACTACACTTATTTGACCCGCTCAAACTAAGTTTGTTCTCAGCGCTGAGGTTCACTAATAGTTATTTCCTGGGCTTATTTTCAGGCTACAGACATAGACAACAGAAATACTAACAAAAATAAGCACCAAATTGCAGTCCTTTTCTATTTTCTGATTGTAAAGTAGAGATAGTAGTGGTTTCTATGCGCTTAATTAAAGTTAACATAGCCCTCTGTTTTCCCTCTCCACTTTGCCCTGTCGTTAAAACCAGTTTCTAAGAGCTGGCATTTCCTAATGTTCTTTAGCACTACATCTTTCCATCTTGTTTTGGGTCAGCTGGGTCTTCTGGGTCTTCTGGGTCAGCTGGGTCTGGTGTTTCGTCTCTGGGTCTTCGCCCATGGATGGAAAGTTGCAGTGCTAAGTTGCCTACATAGCTCCAGAACTTGTTCCTGCCAACATAATGCTCTACAAAAAATGTTTGTGAATTTAAAAAGAGAAACAATACTAATGGGTACCAAACAACAGACTCGTTTTTTCCTCGTCTAATTAGTCGGGAGATTGCAGAGGTTCTTCGGATTTCGGAGATGATGTCAGACGGCAGTAGCTCATCTTAACTGACTCCACAGCCACATCCTCTGCAATCTAAACGTAGCCTGCTATTCAACTGTGATAACGCTAGAAGAATGGATCTTGTTGGTACAATTCTCATAAATGAATTTGGATGAATGCAACAGTTCCCAAGATATTTTTGAGGGTTATGGGAAGCGCTGAATTCAAGCAATTGCAATTAAGCAGGTATTCGGGATTACTTAAAAAGTTTTCGATGGCATTTTATGTATTTTTAAGTTACTTTCGAAGGCATCCAATCTGTGCAGGAAATAGAAAAATTCGCAATATTCGTATTGAGAAAGTTCGCCGAAATAGCTTCGAAGTACAGTGGAAAAGTTTTCATTGAACTGTTGTTTTGGAAGAACTCAAAGGACGCCGTCGAAATCGAGCACGGATACAGTCTTTACAACGATCCCAGGTAAGTTCCAATTGAATTATTATTTAATAGAGGTAAGATTTTAACGTGTTTTTTTTTTTTGAAGAATATTAGCAAAATATTTTTACTTCTTCTTCTTCCTAGCGTATTCCAGGTTAATTATCAGAATCCGCCTAGTTTGCAGACGATGTGGCTGTGAGACGAGTAAAGATGACCGATTGCCATCTGACGTCATCCTCGGAACCCAACAATCCATAGAACCTTACGACTAATATCACAAAGTGACATAACCATTTATAATATGCTATGCAAATCATCTTGATTCTGGCTTAGCGATAACAGTAATAGGTGCGAAAAATTGAGCGAAAAAGTAAGTTATTACACATTATTGCGCAATATATACTAATATAAGAAATATTTTTTTTACATTATACTAGTAATAAGAAATAAAATAATTTAACGTGATATAATACTTTCAAAATGACACTGGCATATAACCTGTGGTACAAATTGATTAACAAAAAAAAAAAAAAATTCAACGATATTCTTGTAATCTATATAGCACGAAGAGACAGCAAATTTCTTTTCAATTTGAACAATGTGATAAGTAAACTGAGACGGCAAACATTATCGTTCAAAAATCGGGTGGATTTGCAGTGGAGTGGGAGTCCTCTCCCCATCAAATTGAATACATTTCTTCCATGGATTCGGCGTGCGGGTGCCGGGTGCATCGCGTTGCAGAGGAAGGAACCTCTCCAAGGCGCGGTTACTTTTATACATTATCTTCCTGATGCCAAAATATAGGCCCTTACACCCAAAATATAGTTTTGCCATTGAAACGAAAAGAAGAAGAATGCCAAAATTGGATGGATTATAGGCTTATTCAATGATATGGGGATCACTAAAAAAAATATTTGTCATAAAAATTGAATATTTTTGTTTCTCGAAAATAACACCAAGAAATTGAATTAATCTCGCTTGTGTATCACTGATCTTCATTACTTCGTAATTATTCTATTCGAATCGGTGCCCGCGTCGAGTTAAGCAATTATAATTTTTAATATGCATCTTTGTGAATGTCCGAAGTGCCGAGACAAACCTTATGTGGAGAGTTCTGCACATATTCTTTATTACCTATATTTAACTATTACTTCTTTCCAAAGTCTTCTTTTTTGTAAATTGCGTAGAAAACCACACGCACACCAATGCCAAACGCAGCAATAAAACAGTTCTGCTCGTTTGTTGTACAAATAACTATATCGAGTACCAGATGTTTGAAGTCGAGATAATAGTCAGAAAACGTATCTCGTAGACATGTATAGAATTAAAAAAAATTGATCCCATTATGTACAAAAAACAACATGAAAAGAAATAAAACAAAATAATGTCAACCTGAAAATCGAGCCAGTGTCTCATGTCGGAGCCAGATATAGCTTCATTTGAATGATCATGTAGTGTGGCCGGGAACTTTGTGTAGCTGCGCAAAGTTTTGTAATACTTTGTAGTCTTCAAGGACAAAGTCAGTGAAAGTCCCGGTCGAAATCGGTAAAGCCGTTTCGGAGATTGCCCGTGATAAACAGACAGACAAAACTTTTTCACTTGCGTTTTTGTTATAGGTATCGTGTCTAAAATCATATGCATTTGTTAAAAAAATTCGACCTTAAAAACAGACACTTCAATTTTATTTATGTCTATAGATTTTTTTTATAAAATACTAACTGTGTCCACGACTTTGTACGCTTAAAATTAGGTACAAGAAAATAGATTCAATTTAAGCGTGATAATATATAGCCTTCCTCGATAAATAAGCTATCTAACACTGAAAGAACTTTTCAAATCGGACCAGTAGTTCTTGAGATTAGCGCGTTCAAGCAAACTAACAAATAAACTCTTCAGCTTTATATATTACTATAAGATATGTTTTGGCTGTAAGTTCCTTGACTGTTAGATAGCCCATTTATCGAGGCTAAAATTGAATCTTCTTTTTTTACCTAATTTTACGCAGACAAAATCGCGGGCACAACTAGTAAACTATAATCTTTATTACAAAAATTTGTAAATTGTAATACAGAAATAAAGAATTTATTAATATAGAAATAAATGTATCAAATTTCTTCCTCCGTTCGCGCAATTTTTAATTAAATGGTGCCGAAAGCTTTTGCTTCACGTAATAATTAAAAAAATACCTTTCTTCGCTTATCGTGGACTGCGGTGAGTGCGTGGAATAGTCCACTGGCCCTCTATCGGTGTAGACTCTTTCGCATCCAAACTCGTCAGGTTTAGTTATTTTATTTTTCATATTTTATCATTAATCCTTTATTAAACAAATTTTGAGATAATTACTGACAATTGTTTTGACACATTTTTTTTTCTTTTTCTCATCGTGTAATGCTGTTGGTCAGAGTGACTTTCACAGCGTCAACGGGCGGGATGTTTGGGGCTAGACGAAGCTCAGCCGTTCGCGAAGCCCCGGGTGGAGCTTCCGATCGAGAGTCGGTACTCCGCGGGTGCCTTCTGTGAGACCGAGTCCGCGGATACCGTGTGTGGAGGAGTTATCGGACGTAACCCTCGATACAAGAACGCGCGTTCTCTTATAACGCGACATTAAGTATGCACAACCGGAAGTACTCTAACAGCATCATATTACTAATATAATATTCTTGCAGATTCATAATCAGCTACAAAATAACGTTAAATATAACGTTCTCACAATAATTTAACCAAAAAGAAATTAATTAAACAACGCGGTTAGACGGTGAAAATGTTAATTGCCAAATATTATGTCGGTAGAAAGAATTTTAATTTTGTATTGTACGCAAATTTAAAGATGTCTCAATCGCGACCAACTTATCTATTTTGTTGTAGGTATCTTATATACATATGTTGTATGTATACGATGATTATTACAAGAACGCAAGTTAAAAATTTTTTTGGGTTCATTTGTTCCGGGAAATCTCCGGAACGACTTTCACGATTTGGACGGCACTTTCACTGACAGATAGTTGATGCTACGTGGACTAACATAGGCTACTTTGTCTTTAACTTAAATTGTTAGAGTTCCACGCAAAAAAAAAAACTAAAAAGTGAAAAAAAATCTCCATCTGCCATCGAGTTCTCAACCCAATCAGCCTCGAGGTACTTTACGACCTCGATTCTCAGCACCTGAACCAAAAACCGTTTTAAGTAACGTAATAAAAGGATTTTATTTGTTTCCATAATAATATTAATAAAAATTATTGGTTACACAAGATTTCTTTCGAGCGAAATTCAAAGTTTCTGTTTACATTTATGTACAGAAGTCTAGATCCTAATAAGCTTGAAAGCTGCAATTACTAAATTTTTTTTGCAAAGACATGCCTATGTTGGCTTGCCGGCTCGTATAAAAAAGTTGAAAGATGCAACTCTTAAAAAAAAACTTATAGCGAAGACATGCCTGTTTTGGCCTGCCGGCTCGTATAAAAAAGTTGAAAGCTGCAATTATTAAAAAACATTTTTAGCGAAAACATGCCTGTTTTGGCTTGCCGGCTCGTATAAAAAAGTTGAAAGCTATATTTATTAAAAATAAAAATGGCCAATATAAAATATAGTCTGTTTTAAGATACATTTTACTTTTATTACTAACAATTTACTCCTCATACAATTAACTTTATTTTAATTACTTTTAAAAAATACTTAATATAATTCTAGATAATCTACTGAAGTCTGCGTTTATAGACTAAATTAATTAATTACTTATTATAGAAGTGTTACCTATAGTTAAACAAATGGTAATTTAATGAAAGCGACTTATTTCTAAGCAATAGAGCTTTGGGGTCATCCATAAAAAGACTAGTTGACTATTTTATCACAAACTAGTTAATATTATTTGTAGTTAACTAAACCTAAAATATAATTATTTCAGCGAAAATCAAGCTTTCATCTGGTTTAATTTTGCGTATTTATATATTCACATATGTAGCGCGAAAACGCTCTGATTGTCACGACGCTGATGCCTCGAGCTTGATCCATTTGATTTACTTTTCGCACCTCCTATGATTTAACAGTACAATTAAAATTTGTAGTCTTATATATAACTCATATAATACTTTCAATATAAAGCTGAAGAGTTTGTTTGTTTGCTTGAAAGCGCTAATCTCAGGAACTACTGGTCTAATTTGTAAAATTCTTTTAGTGTTAGATAGCCCATTTATCGAGGAAGACTATATTGTCACGCTAAGATCAATAGGAGCGGAGCACCATTGAAGAATGATTCAAAATCGAGGGTTTTTTCCCTTTTGAGAGCTTCCGCTGTGTGCGCTGCGTAAATAGTTTCGCAAGAGTCATGTATGACAGAATTCGTCCCCCTTTAAATTTCTAAACAAAATTCCACAACAGCATATATCTATCTTTTAAGGTTGAAATATAGTGTATCAGATACGTAACCTCCTATATAAGCATGTCTGGCCACTTTCTCTTAGTTCAGAGCATCAATAGTAACGTGCTGATACTAAAACCATGTACCAAAATATCTTTGCCCAGACGAAAAGATTTTAATACCTGACAATTGTTTTAATAGATATATTATACTTACATATTTACTAACATTTAAATCTTCATTATCGCAGGAAGATAGAAAAGTTCACATAGACAGACCAGGTAGCTCTAAGAGCGAAAAGCAAAAGGATGTTGTTAAAAAAAAGTTTATTTTGATTTCACAAAAAAGCGATGAATCATCACATTCCGATGAAGATGATGTAGCTCCCTTAAAATGCCAGTATAAAGTTGGAGTTGGCATAATGAGACAAGCTTATGAAAGGATTTTAGACGCGGGTCTCAAAGGTTTAACTCAAACAGAGATAGCTCAGATACTCGGTGTCGAATTTTATACGAGCAGGTCTATTTGCAGAGTCTTTAAATCAAAACATCTTGTGAGAGAATTCTTAGAAGACAAGGGTCGACAAAGAACTGCTAGGTAATGTATTCAGTTAACATTAAAGCAAAATAAAAATTTTATATTTTCAACATGTGCCGGAGCCAGACATAACTCGAGTGTTTGCACATTTTTGTCCTTGAAGACTACAAAGTTTTAAAAATCTTTGCGCAGCTACACAAAGTCCCCGGCTACATTACATGATCATTGAAATGATCATTCAAATGAAGCTATGTCTGGCTCCGGCATAAGACTTAGTTGTCGCTATCTTGTGTCGTACCGTAGGCGAAAAAACAACTACCTTTCGAATTCGTTTTTGTCCTACTCACATACACTTATTACTAGGAGATAAGCAAATCGAATGTATTATTCTTTCAGTATAGTATAATAATTGCAGAATATTTTTCGTTAAATGTAGGCGAATCAACTTTTGTATATCATACAAACCGCTGTGGTTCATAATATGCAATTTAATTATGTTTAATTTACTGTCTTTTATTAATTATGAACTAAATTACAAATATAGTACGTTTTGACGATATTTATAATATTTCTTTTATAAATTTAATTGACGAATTTAAGGTACATCGCCGTGGCTGCGACTAAAGAAGTGGATAAGGAATATACAGAAGAAAAAAACAAATTGCTCGAACATGTCACGAGCACACTTTGCAGTGCAGTCAGAGAAATTGATGCCCCTGATTCTGTGGGAAAAGAAAGTTCCGATTCTGATAGCGAAATACCAATAAAGAAAATTAAATTGAAAAAGGAGAATACGACAACAGAAGAAAGCCTTAAAGGCACCATCACTGAAGTCGAAGTGTTAGATGGTTATGAAAATATTACAGATTCACTATTAACAGCCAAAAAGAACTTGACATTGAGGCAGTTAAGATTTGCGAATGGAATTTTAAAAGTAGTCAAGGATCTCAAATTCGTTATCGGCTTTCAGACTTTGAGCATGCTTGTGTCGAAAGAAACTGGAGAACCACCAATGGATACCAAAGCCCTGAAGCTTTTTCTTCACAAATTGATGAGAGATGGCCAGTTGAAAGTTTTAAAGTTAAAGCGACCAACTAAATGTTCCTTTTTCATATGTGCCCCCAATGTCAAAGCAACGGATGCTATTATAAGAAAAAAATACAAAGAGATTTGTGCAAAAGCGGACACGAACAGAAGGTCTAAGAAAAATAAAACTTCCGAAGTTACTAAGCCGAATTTACAATTCATTCATCAAAGATATGAAAAGATTCAACTGTTACATGAATTTATTACGAAATTCGTCTACTTCGATGAGAATAGAAATGATACTACATTTTTACCCGGTTTTTCTTCTCTATATACAATTCTACCGAAGATGACTGTCGAATTTGCGCTTAGTAACATAAGTAATATTGATACATCAGATCTTGCTCATTTAAAGTTAAGTAAAAAAGTATTATCCCTAAAAATATGTGACAGCCCAGAAAATTTAAATAAAATTTTGTTGCAATCAAAATCCCTGCAGCATTCTATAAGAGTTAACCTTAAAGTAATGGCCGTTCTTGGTCTCATTCAACTTATTCAACAACCTTCAACTGCAATAAAAAAAGATCATAGTGGTATAACATACGTTTTTTACGTTAATAGACATGCAAAAATATTAGATACCTCCGGAAAATGGCCTAGACCAACTGATGAAAGCAACGTGGAAAAATCATTTTATTTTGAAACATTTCAAGATGTTTTAAATTATTGGCAAGAAGTTACAAATATCAGCTCTAATACAATTATAAATGTCACAAAACGTGAATGGTATAGATTAGTACATCCAATGCGGAGTGAAAATGAAGTTAACGAATATGATAACGGTGAACGATACGGAGATGGCCTAGGACCGTGTGGATTCGATTCAAGTATCTTTATGGACATGCCGCGATCATGGCGTTCAGCAAGTCTTAGAACTCGTAAAGGACCAAAATCATTACAACACAGACCCAAGCGAAAGAGAATAGTAAAGAGAACTAAAAAACCTAAAGTGAAGACATCAAAAGACAATGCCGCAACGAAATTAAATATTCCTGTAAGGAGGAAAAGGCAAACTGAGACATCTGTTATTACTTGGTCTAAATTCGATGATAAAATACTAATGCTCTGCAAAGCTGCTATTACCATTATGAGTCCAGTTTCGCAACCGGGCTGCTTAAGAGTAAGGAACATAGCAGCGAAAGATCTGCTATCAGTTATCGACCCGAAGAAAACGGCCACGCATTGTCACAAACGATCTCTAGTTCTAGATTCAAACTCCGTTTTGAGCTATGAAAAGGATTCCATTGTAAACGAGTTGAGACGTCGCCGAAACCTAATTAAAAAGTACGAAGGTCTTTTAAAACAGTTAAGACTTCGACACTATGGCAACATTACAAAATATATTAATGACGCGAGATTGCCAATATTAGAATTGGTCTGGCTCGCATACCAGATTGAAAAAACTAAGCCATATATGCAGCGCGTTCCTTGTATCGCGTTGAACTTTGAAGATTTCAACAAAAACTATACCATCTCACCGTCTTCATCGAACGTACGTTACAACGTTTATAAAACGCCGACGTCGTGCGATCCCGAATTTGCAACTTTGAAAGAAGGCATTATATTAACTGTCATGTTATCTGTTAAGAATCAAGTGAGCAAAGAAACGGCTAAAAAAATACATGCGATATTTGAAGTTTATCCCGAGGCAACCCTTCGAAGTGCTGTGGAACAATTGAGAAAGGCTGGAGCGATAGCTGCAAGAGACAAAGTCATGAATAATAATCTCAACAAAGTACATTTCGATGACATTGTTGAGTCCTCGTACAAAATCTCTCAAATTGTATATCGACGCAAGTGGATCAATAAACTGGAGACTGAGTTCATTGAAAACGTAGCAGACATTTTAAATAATGGAATCCCACAAAAAGGCTTGAAAGGATCCTGCGAGCTCAATTGCTTGCTTTGTGAAATGACTGCCGCTGGGGTTGTAACCGTTGTATCCGATTCTAAACAAAATAACAACAGAATTGCAAATACTAAATCCATGTTAACATCTTCATAAAGTCTTGAATAGGCTTTTCAAACACCCATGTAGATAGTTTTTAAATAAAATCAAGATGCGCTCGCAAGTTTGAAAAAAATTTATAAAACAATTACTGAAACAAAAAAGTTATTTCATTTTTTGCTTAGATATATCACAAAAACCATTTGTGATATTTCAAATCTGAATAAAGATTCAAATTGAGGAAAAAATTAAAAAAAAATCTTGCTCTCAAAAAATTTATACTGAAAATCCGCCACCGACAGTTGTTTCAGATATGGGGTCGTCGGGTCTAGAATGGCTTAATTTTTGTAACTTATAAATTATTATTTTTTTTTACCGCTATATGCTATTTTGTTTAATACGAGTAACTCAAATCAAAACATGTTTAACTCAAATAGACTCTTAGAAGCTCCTCTTGTTTATGAAAAAGAACATTTTG
This sequence comes from Charaxes varanes, assembly GCA_024363005.1. Taxonomy (NCBI): domain Eukaryota; kingdom Metazoa; phylum Arthropoda; class Insecta; order Lepidoptera; family Nymphalidae; genus Charaxes; species Charaxes varanes. The sequence continues at coordinate 6,442,524 of JANCMC010026410.1, forward strand.
GAATATACAAAAAAGAATCAGTCCTGTTTGTGAACATTGCTATTTGTGTATCGCTTTGAAGTGATTCATTCTATTGCCCTATTCGATTACACATAATAATTCCTGTTCAGTTTGAAATAATTGGAACTTTGAAATGTAATACATTATATTTCAAAGTTTCAATTATTGCTTGTAAGAGATTAAAAATAAGATAATATTCTCATTAGTATCAAAACGTTTTTGTGTATCTGGATATCCTCGCTAAGTAGACAAAACATCCAAGGAGGACTTATGAAAATGTAAGACCGTCTTCATTACTTTTTTTTAATTGTAAAGCGGATCTGATTAATACAAATGATAAACGGAATTAAGTCCATCCATTGATATTAAGCGTTGAAACTTAATAGATTTATCACCTCCTGATGACTAATTTTCAAGTACTTAGATACGTTGATGCGCTCTCCTGTAAATTTTCGCTTTAAGTCCATAGGCAACTGCGAGTCAGACTCGCGCACCAAGGGTTCCGTACCATCAACGTAATGCTTTAGCAGGTTACTATAAGATTTATACTTTTCATAAGATTTCTTTTAATTTGATAGTCACTGAAATAATTTGTGCACAAATTTACGATTCTCAAGATTTTTCCCATACCTGTACTTCCAGAATATAGCTTCTTGCAAAATTTCATGATTCTAGATCAACTGGAAGTACCCTATAAGTGTGGTTTTGCAAATGCATAGGAAATATGACATAAACGGCCATATCTTTTGATTGCATACGCTTATAATTAGTAATTTTTTCACAGCTTCAAGGGACCGCAAACCTCAGTATACGGTAGTTGTTTCAACATTATAGTTATTTTGAAAATCAATATTTTTTTGGTTATTTTACTACTTATTACAAATAATACAACTACCGCAAGCGAGCAGTTCCATAAGATGAAGAAATAAAAAAATATAATTCCTTATTTTTATGATAATCTGTTACTTTTTAAGAGTAATATATGTCAACAATAAATTGCAAAAACCGTTAACTTGGAATGTATCTCGCAAGACTTTAGAGTGAGTAAGGTCGCGTCGCGTATTTTTTTCTGTTTTTATCTAGTTTTTAACATACACCCAGATTAAACTTCGGAAGATTGAATCAAAGTAAAAGTAACATAACCTATACGTAACATCAGTAAGTAAAGAGGAAATTCCTTAAACCTCTACGGAATTTCATCTTTACTTACTTATGTTAAGTATATATTTTAACAGCGTCACTTCGATGTGTGCACCTTATGTTTTGAAATTATATGTTAATTGTAAATAATGAATGCATATTTGCGCAATATCATAAGCTTAAACTTGTCAGTAATAAAAGAAATCTGTTTATGTGATGAATTTAATGATTTCAATTTCTTTCATTTTTAGTCATTCTAAGTATTAATCATTAGAAACATTTTAAGATTCGAAGAAGTATAAGAAATTATTTATGTTTGTTTTATATGTTCAAGGCCTTTCTGTAAAAAGCATAGATAGCTCAAAATCGAAAGGTGCATAGATTTACCTTTATACCTACCATTTATGCAGACGTTATTTGTTGAGGAGTGTAGGACAATAACCAGATATCACAATACCCACTGAAAAAACTGTGTACTTCCCTCTCCATTATTGAGGCCCCCGAGGATAACTTATGCGTATGAATTGTTTGGATACGAAACCGGCGACGTCGCCATGGCGTCTCGGTAGGGTAGGGTACTTAGGACCGTTTGGCGGTGTCGCCAGATTACAAGCGTAGACACGATTACTACTGGCTACTCCGTCGGCAACCCGAGATATAAATGGCTACGTAGCCGGCGACATTGCCAAGGCATCTCGGTAAGGTAGGGCTCTTAAAGCTATTGATTTAAAAGCTTTTTCATCATTAAAATAATCTAAAAAGCGAAAGGTCATCTATTAAAAAACTTCAAAACCGTTAGATGCACCAAAAGTTAAATTTGACATTGAGATAGTATATAGTTAGCAGATAACCGCTAAGAACGGATAGGATAGGTTTTGATCGGACCAGTATGGAGGTTTAAAAGCTCTCGCAAGTTTAGTTTTACAGAGAACAGGATATTCTCTGGCAGATAGCCGATAAAATTGGAAATACCTTATGAGTTTTAGCAATAAAAGTAAAAAATGTAATCCTCGAATATGAGATAAAAAAATATTGAACTAAACTCGGACGAAGCGGCTTGTTTTGACTGAAGAAGTAATATGCGCGATTTAAAAAGAATAACACGTAAAGGGATGGCTCCTTCACCTACATTTACTTAATGCATCAAGTAATGATAACCTATTTTACTTACTACTCAAATAGGTATACGGATTAATTTTTTTATGGAAAATGTATTTCTTTTATTTTCCATAATTTTTCTTAAATGAAATTGAGGAATTTGAGGAATATTTTTGTAGTGGAAACATCTTTAGGTGGGCATTTTTAAGAGGGGGAAAAGGCCATTGAACTCGCGTTAAGTAGAATATAGTCAAAATTCAAACTAAAACATTATTGAGGATTTGTGGAAAAATGTATGATTTTATATAATAATTTCGAACATTCCTAATGCTGTTTGAATAAGGAATTAACCATTTCCCGAATATGTTTATTAAAATTAAAAAAAAAACGATAAGCGAAATAATGATGCATCGGGTTTATCGCTACTGATAAACTTTAGCACGCAATGTTTAAAACTACAGTAATCAAGCATTTCATACACGCACATTAATTTGTTTAATAGATTTTTTTCTGATGATCTCGAGGCCTACAGATTATAATTAAAGAGTTATGTTTTCAAGTTCATTAAAATAATTGAATGCGTATGGTAACTCCATTATCCGTCATTTATTTTCGTCGAGGCCATTGCCAAAGATAACCGGAATGCCATGTTTCATTATGTTCGTTCTGCATTACGTTAATTTCTAAAAATAACCCTTAACAAAATTTTCTTTAACTAGGAGCTGTCATCCAAAATGGTAAAGCACTTTCTTGGTTGACTATACAACTATTCTTTTTTAAAGACCGTTTACACTGAACCAAGTAAATCCATTTTTAAATTCGCTTCTTGAAAGGGAGTATTTACATTGCTTTACATGTTTTATTAATATGAATAAATTAATAGTTTAGATCATTTGACTGACATGACGTTTATAATTATTATTTCATAAAATATTCAGCCAGTGATACGTTTTATGGAAAAAACGTAAAGGATGTTTATGTCTTGTCCAATTGGTTAGTTGGCTAATAAAGGACAAACCAAAATTTGGGCAAGACAGTGTCTGTCGGGTACCGCCAGATTCCAATGCTAACATACACTTCAATCATACTCAAGTACAGATGTTTGTTGGGCAAGATGTTACGTCAAAAATACAAAATTTAAATGGATATACAAAAGCGCAAAATTAATCAGGTAGAGGTTTTGTTCTTTGCTGAAATATTTATACTTTAGTTTCAGTTCACTGCAAGATATAATATTTAAAAAATTCAAGTCGAATATGTAAAATTTAAATTTTATAAAAATTACTACAATTAATAACAAATTACGGATATTTTAATATATGTATCGTAGTAGTTTGATGACTTATGAATGTTTTAAAAAGCGTCACTTAACAATTCATTCTTCGTTTTTTAGATTGAATGGAATTTGGTGATAGCTCCAGGCCTTGCGCAGCCATCACAGGACGCTAATAACACAGGTGTGAAGACCACAACCGCATCGACCCAAAACTATCGAAGAAAAGACTACGACAGGTAGATGAAAATCACGACATGCAAACACTAAAGCTTCATGTAAAGATTATAAGAAGACAATAGTTTGTTTAAATGTATTGAAATAACAAGACCACTTACACCTTTCTTAAGCATATAACTTCCGAGGAGAGTTTCTTTTGGTAAAATCCGTGTTAGAAATGGTGCCACAGGATACATCCTCATTGCTTCCTTTACAACGAATTTAACATATGTGTGGTCTGTAGTACGTATTTCTTTAACAACTTCTGTGTTTTTAGAAAGCAGCAATAATAGCCATATTGTAGTATACGCCGTCTAAAAAAATGCAACGTAAATAAATCCTCTACTTTAAATTTTGTTCTATGATGCCGGCGCCAGACATAGCTTCATTAAATGATAATTTTAATGATCATGTAGTGCGGCCGGGGACTTTGTGTAGCCGCACAACGTTTTGTAGACCTTTGTAGTCTTCAAAGACAAAAATGTGCAAACACTTTGAACTATGTCTGGCGTCGGAAATAACAGAAGAGAGTACAAAATATACATTTTTTTTTTCAAAAGCAAATCTAAGAATTCATTAAGGTTCATAGAAATAGGTACACGCTTTACCTTCCCTTTTATTCCATTCATTACCTTGCTATTTTATTTAATAAAACCGTTAAAAGAACAGCCTTAACGTGTCCTAATCATTTATGATTTACTGCGTTGTGAGCTATCATGTGAAGAAAGAATCAGAATTGAATGGAGATTTAGGTTTATCGCAAGAATTGAAAATATTACCGTATCGGCAGCAGCAATTATAAAATCTGCTACAATTTTTGCTATTATGTCATGGCTTAAATCTTCTTGTAATAATCTCTGTATTAGTCCTGACGATTTTCCTGTATTTCTAATCATTTCAAACACCATTTTATTTGCTGTAATAAATATTTTAAATAGTAAATTAAATAATTTACCGTTGTAATATTGCACATACGGAATATATTTTTAGTATGCATGATACAATTGCCTTCGTGTATGTACAACGCATTAGCCACATTATTTATCTCATTGAGAACTTTCCATGTAAAGTGTGGATTCATCACTGTTATCATCACATAGTATAAAAATGAAGTCGCTTGCCAGCGTTGTACACGCAGATCTTTCAAACTACGCAACGGATTTTAATGCGGTTTTCACTAATAAACAGAGCGATTCAATGAGAAGGTTTATATTTATAACACATTTATGTTACAGAAGAATAAAGCTGAGAATTTCAATTATTTGTATCGAGATGTCGTAAAAAACGTATTTTTGTGCGCTACTTCGCGTGTGTTGGCTTAACCTTACGTGATAGAAGAAAATAATGTACTACGGAATTGTACATTTTAAAAAGATCTATAATAAAGTCCGCGATGACATACGTCTATCTCCTAAGTATAACTTACATGAACCATTTGTATCTTTTCCATATTGCATTAAAGAAATAATAAACTGCTTTCGAAATTATTTTAAAGAATACCCTATTAATCTTTATCCATGTAAATACGCCATAGACGTTATTAAAATTGCCCTGTACACCATATCATTAAAATGGATATTTTAAAAGTTATAAGATATTTAAATTACGGAGGCATAGCGGCCATCCGGTGGTTGGGTGAAGCGAAGAGTAGATGGCTGAATGATTATTTCAATGATCATGTAGGGTGGCCGGAGACTATGTATAGGTAGACTGTTTAGGCTGTGTGTAGCTACGCAAAGTTTTGTAGAACTGTGTAGTCTTCAAGAATAAAAATGTACAAACGCTTTGAGCTATGTCTGGCTCCGGCATAAAACTAGCCGACGCCGGGTCCACGAATAGCCATTAAAATGGTATATGGCAAAATTTTCTAAAAGATATAATGCTATTGTCATTTAGATATTGTCACATAGAGTCTAAAAAGAAAAAAAAAAGGATTATTCCTTACCCAAAAGAAGTGATAAGTCGACACTTTCCTTAAAATCTCTCCAAGGTTTTAAATTCAAACGTTGGCACCATTCTAAGGGCCAACCATACAATTTGGTTGTTGTTTGAAATATTTTCTTTATAGATGACGATAATTTTGATAACAACTCATAGTAATGTGGGCCACATTGCATATTATTCTGCCCTAATAATACTTTTATCACAACTAAAAATAGCAAAAAAAAAATATTATTCTGTACTTATGGATAACTATTAATTTGACTATTTGTCCTTAGCAGATTGACGGTCCCTACTAGCCTGAGGGATACATTGTAACAATTCCGGGAAGGTGTTTTCGGCAATGTACAATTGCGAACACATAGTAATTTTTTCGCAAGAGTTCGCCTGCCCTTTTGCCTCTTGTGATGAAAAAAAAACTATTTTAGGAGATATTCAAAATATATAAGAATACGACTATGGTAATTTCTTAGGAATGGAGAGAGAGAGAGAGAATAGGTTCCTTTATTTTTCTTCTTCTTTCTTTGATAGATAGGTTCCTTTACTTAGCTCTCCTCTAAACCTGCGTTTTGACATGTCACTTTGTACGTAAGGACAGTCGAGATATTTAAATGATTGTGATGCTAAATGTATGAAATATATAATGTAAAATCAGACTGGATTTTATATACTCAAAAACAAATCTTTGAGTAAACGTACCTACTGAAATACACCGTCAACTGAAATTCAAAATTAAAGAAAAATATTATATGTAAAGACAATAGCATAAACATAAATAACATCAAAACAAAACTAAAACTTTATTTTTTGAACAACATGTATATGACTTAGTTGTCGCTATCTTATGTCGTACATAAAACAGCTACCTCTCAAATTTGTTCACTGGTAAGCGTCTCTTTCCTTCTTCCATACATTACAGCAAATCGAATAGATAGTTGTTTTATGCGCCTACAGAGATAGATAATATAATAATCTTGTAATTCTTTGTCGAACTAACTTTTGCATATTGGACAAACCTCTGTGGTTTATAATATGCAATTTGACGTTGTCTTATAATGTATTTTGTTACAAAATTGAAAAAAAAATAAAAATAAACATACCGTCAATTGAAAACTTATAAAGTTCAGATTCAAGATTTTTGATGTGGCTGCTTTGTTTTACTTTATCCTTCAAATCATTTATAAAGCTTTCCGTACTCTCTACTATAGGGGTTCTTATCCATTCTTCGGTTCCCTCGCGCAGTAAATGCTTATTTAAAAGACGACGATTGTTTAACCATTCTTCACCGTTCATAAAAAAGAGGCCTCTTTTTGATCCGTAAATTTTTTCGTACAAAACCCATGGATCGGGCAGTATGTGCAGCGGGTATTTGCCTTCCAAATTTATAAAAAGAGCCTTCATTAGCATAGGGTCGCTTGTAAAAACAATCTCCGCACTTCCAGTTAGCCGTTCCGCAAATATTGGGCCTAATTGTTTGTGCCGAGAGTCAATGAATTTGTGCAATCTGACAATGAGTGTAAATTGTTAATTATTAATTTATATACGAATTAAAGTATGTTTCCTTACGTATATGTGGATTAACATAAACATTTAAATAAAATTTAAGTGTCTGTAATTTCTGGAAATAGCTGAACTGACTTTAACGGGACTTTATGTTTTTCAGGACGCAGTAGTATTTGTTACAAGATGTCGGAGGTTATTTAAAAATAAAAGATCATTTACTGCTATCATAATTGTTACAATAATAAGAGCAAATATGGAAAGAAATAAAAGTTAACAATAAAGTAACGACTAAAGCAAAAGGACGTAAGCTCAGCTTAGTGCTGCTTCTAGGTAAGAAAGCAGCACTGATTTTCAGCAAGCTCCTCCATTCGTCGCCGGTGGCAAAGAAGCACACGGGTTACAATTTCTTTTATATAACTAGGGTCTATCAAAGTTTCTGTTTAAAAAGTTAAATTTATTGGACTAATAACAATTTACCTACTGTATCACAGATTTCTGATAAATCTAATAGACTATTCATAGCTTTTCCACATAGTTAGAAAAGCTATGAATAGGCTATCTACTTCATTAGCGTTCGATAATATTGATATCAAAATAGCTTAACAGAAATCTTACTACTTACTACAAAATACTCACTATTCAACAATAATATTGTAATCTGGTTAATTATTGGGCCAATGTAGAGTCATGATAATCCGCAGCTCCTTAGGCAGACTTAAATCTGATACGTCTATGTTGCTATACTCCCTGCAATATTTTTTTTTTTTTTTGCAAAATGAAATCAAAGGACATCGCGGTCAAAAGATTGGGAAACATTGTCCTAGTAGGTATTAATATCACTAACAATAAAGCATGTTTAGTGACGGTTATTATAAGCAATTATCTATAGTATGTTAATTATTTGAAATTACAAGGTTTTTGTTATTTGAATAAGTTTTTAGTGCGATAGAGTCTCACTGTTACGTGCGGTTTAGGTATATCATGTGTAACTCACTTTATTTTTATTTATATTTGCGCTTACGTTAGAAGATGGGTATGTGCTTGTAACTGGAGTGAAAATTTGTGCTAGCTTTTGCATCAAGACGGATTTGTGAGTGCGCAAGGTGGTTCAATAAAAAGAATATGTAAATAAAGTAGCATACAAACAGCAACCGTAGTTAATAGAAGATTGTAAATAATATTTTTTAAAAGGTTTAATAAATTCCTTAGAAGTCAGCAACGCACTATCAGCTCATCTGGTGCTGCAGGTCTCTGGTGATCACGTGATCTCGGTTGATCCGTTTGCTCGTTGGCTGCTAACTTGGAAAAAAAATCTATAGCATTTATCCGAGCATTGCCGATATCTTGAGCTTTGGCAACGAACCAACCAACCGAACCGTATATGATTGCCTTTAAATATTTTAGTATTAAAAATTGATTATAGAATAATTTGATTTTAATTAACTTAAATAATTTAAATGTATCTTAAATAATTCTACAAAAAAGCCTGTGACAACATATATCTGTCTTTCATGTTTAAGCCATTAACGCCAAACTAATGAACAATTATGGAATGAGAACGGGAAAGGTAAAGAATAGGCGAACGGGGACAATATTGTAGGATAATAGAATATAGTAAATAGTAAGTAACCCAACGTTCGGGCAGGACAACGTCTACCGGCTTCACTCGTAGACAAATAATTAAACAAGTATCGTGACAAAAAAGGAGAAAGTAGCTAATCTTACAGTAGTAAGAAGACATGAATATAACAAAGGTGTTTAATATTATCTAAAGGTTTAAAACTCTTATCTAAGTCCATGGGCGCCGGTAGGCACTTCGGTGCCTGCTGCCTGCTCGTCTGCCCTCTTGTAACATAAAAAAAAAAAAAAATTTATCGCAAATGACGATATTCATCGATACTTGATTTGATATAAAGATTAGAATAGATAATGTGCGTACACATTATCTATGAGTGATTTTGGAGTTTTACAAGCGATATTTTTTCTATGATTCCTATTCATGAATTCGTAAAAATAAAAAAATAGCCGTAGAGGACATCAGTTGAATGCTGTTCTAATGCTACACAATTGATACTACCAACAAATCAGAGGCACAAGAGCATTTTCTATAGTGTATTTTACTTTAACACAGACAATCTTAATGAATTGATTTCTAATTAATAATACGTCACTTTGCACATAGGAACTATATATATATAAATATATCAGTTGCCAGCTTCGGTATTTCCAAACGGATACGACTTAGGGACCTTCGAGCAAAGTGCATACTCATTTCTCAAAGACTGGCAACGCTTCTGCGAGCCCCCTAGTATAACAGTTGTTCATAGGCGTCGGTAGTTGCTTAGATGAACCACCTGCACGTTTGTCCCTTGGTTTATAAAAAAAAAGATTATAGATAAAGGATTTTCCGATAGAGCCAGGATAGGATACGTTTCATGTAATATAATACGTTACTTTGGGAACTATATCAATTTTATAGTATTTTTTTTTAATAAATATTCTGGTTATAATTATTTAAAGCCTCTAGGTTCCTCGCGGTATACTTATATAATATAATTAAATGAAACTTTCGTTACCATTTCCAAAAACTTCGCCAACGGAGGAGTAAGTATGAATAAAAACTTTTGGAATTGTACTATTAATATCTAGGATATTAATAGTATAATTCCACAAGTTTCTCCTTAAAATGTGTATCCGGCGACTTGTTGATTTTGTTAAATTTTTCTTGCAGAACTATTTCGGAGATAGCCCGGAACAAACAGACAAACAAAAATGTTTTTATCGGGGTTTTTGCTATCGTAGGCATAGTCATATTCAATAAGTAAAAAAATAATTTCGACCATACAAACAGACAGTTCAAATTTATTTATTTGTGTAGATATCGATCTATATACACGACGACAGTAACCAAAAATCATTTAAATTATATATTTATCTAATAGAATAAGATGCATAAAACTTAACAAACGTGTTTATTGTTATGTTGCGAGCGATATTAATAGGGACTAACAAAAAAATGAAACTACGAAGCAAACTTTCAGTTGCATTTTACAAAAATTATAATATAAAGATGATGTCCAATGTTTTCTATCCTATTAATATAATAAATTAAATAAAACCTCACAGACATAAATGCCAAATGATTTAGGCACAAATGTATACATCACATTATAGGATGATGTCATGCCATGACAAGTTATCAATGTAATTTGGTTAATTATGATATTTCGCGTGATTAAATTGTCAAACGTTGATGTACTAAGAATAAAAATTTTAAAATTAATAAGACTCAACATCTGACTTATGTGTTATTTATCTGATATATAGGCTATTATTAAGTAAAGAGACTGATTGATTAATTATATGACATTTGCAAAAATACTATGGTATGGTGAGACAGACCAGTATTATTCATTAGTACCATTGTGTATGTCTCTACTTATGTATGGCCAGTCTGTACACACACGAATGTTTCCTTGAATTTTCAACGCAGAAGCTTTAACTTTCAAATGAATCGATTCGATTTGCCGATCGAAAAGTTGCGACAACCGCACCGAGATACAATTTCATCGATATCATTACTGCTATCATTCAATGCTACAACATCACTAGGGTTGTTCTGTCAAGTTTTAGAAGCCCGTAAAAAAGTTGACAACAATATAATCACTATCGGTACTATCACATCACTACAATTGAACTGTCAATTTTTTTTAAGGATTAAATAAACGTTGCTGGAAGGATTGCAAATTACAACTTAAATCTTTTTTGTACATTAATTCTATTTTAAAACTAGTCAAAAATCGGATATCAAACCCAGATTAGAGCCTCAATAATAGCTCAACGATATACGCGTTTCGTTCGGTTTGTGAGACTTCCCGGCGGCCTAAACTCGTCATTAAGGGCCGGCAGCGCATCTGCTGGCCTTGTGGTCGTGCAGTTGTCCATGGGCGCCGGTAGGCACTTCGGTGCCTACTCGTTTGCCCCCTTGTAACATAAAAAATAAAATAAAAAAATATATATATCTTTGATTGACTTCTTCAGTTAATAAATAATAATAGATAAATATCTATCAGTCAGTTGGCCAACGAAATATTGGCACAAATAATTGAATAATTTATCCCAACTATGTCAATTCCCCTGTTCAGTTGACACCTTGGGAATTCCAACCTAAAATACCAGCACTCCAGTGGCGTACCAATAATTCTAGCGATAAAATGTAGGTGTTTTTTTTAATTGAAACATTATGCTTTATTCCTGATAATTTGTACATTTTTGTCCTTGAAGTCCATAAAGTATAATAAGAAAATACATAACGAAGCATAATAAGAAAATTGAGCCTGTAATGCCGAAGCCAGACACAGCTTTATTTGAATGATCATTTTTATGATCATATTGTGTGGCCGGGTACTTTGTGTAACTGCGCAAAGTTTTATAGTACTTTGTAGTCTTCAAGGACTTTGAATGAATTTAATGTACAAACACTTTGAGCTATGTATGTCTGGCTGCGTCGTAACAGTAATATGGAAAATTTAATAATGTTTAGGGTAACGCCGTGGTCTATGGAAATCGATAGTCACAATCAATAATCGAATATAATCACATGAATTACCTGTCTTTTACTAGGTGCGTCTGAAAAACATAAAAATATACAAACATTCCTTAAAAATGGATATAATCATTACAATTCGTTTAGTTGTCAAATTCAATTATCATTAGGCAAGGTTTCTGAACCGAATACTCGAGATTATGTATCCGAATATTAAATAAAGTTTTAATATAATCGGAAAAATGGAGATTCTTATAAGGAGAACCATCTTCTATGAGGAGCTAGTTGAAAAAGTGGCCATTTAACAGCAAATTATCGTTCGAAGATTCACCGCAAGTGCGCTGGTGTGGAATTAATAGACCAATAGCCCTCCAAAACGGCGCGGTATGGTATGAATGTACCAATAAATTGACCAATAATATATATAATCTTAATAACCTTTCAAATTCTTCTTCATTCTAATGTGGAGCCCCCCTTACTTGCGGATTTCGGCAGACACTTTAATTCATTGAGATGGTACTCCTTATTAAAATCTCCATAATTAGAAACAATAGGGTTTCTACCTACTTTTCTTTTCTTAACTATTAGTGAACCAATCGGCAATGAGGCGTAAGCAAAGCGTCCTTTTGACCACACCTATAAGGAATCAATCGCCCTAAATCACAGATCAACAACTTCGCAAAATGATATTTAAATTCATCTTATGTAAAGGTCAGCTCATTTAAATAAATTAAAACAACATTTATATGAATTTTAAAGGAACTTTGACAATATTCCAGCTATATAAGATTTTTCGTTCAAAAGAAAAAAAAAACACTATAAATACAATTTCTACATCGATACATAAAAGTTTTGCTAGTCATCCGACACAATGGTAAATAATCTAGATAGCACCGCTAATTTTTTTTAGTAGAATTTCAGTATCGGTTTAGCTGAAACTTTTAATTGTTTCTTAGCGAATACTTTCCCACTTTTGTATAAAAGCCTTCTTCATTTTCTTAGAAAACTAAATTCAAATGACATTTTTACAAGCTCTTTTGAATCGTCATACATTTTAAAAACTACCACTGGTTCGGAAGAGTCAAGCCGCGAGAAGAATCAGCAAAATACTCGTTAGCTACTCTTTTAAAAATAGTTCTTACAAAACTGAGTTTAAATTACATTTCCGCATGTAAACTGGAGCGCCTCAATTCCAGGCAGTTTTATCTTCAATATAGTCTTCGACTGTATAATACGCCTAACGAATAAGCGTGTTTTTAACATGCTGTTTCAATTTAACTATAGACAGATTTAATATGGCATCTGGAATTTTGTTAAAGAAATGTATACACGCGCCCACAAACGAATTCTGTACCCTACCCGGGCGCAGGAACGCAGTCACAAGTTTATTCCTGCTTCTAGTTTGCCTTTCGTGCGTATTATGTATATTTTTAAGAAAGGTTAATATTTTTCCTAACTAACATAATATTACACTGACTCTCCGTCCTCCACTCTACCTTTTCTTGGGTTAGCTTTATCAAAAGCGTTCTAAGTCATCGTGCCACGTAGGTTTTCTTTCTTATATCTCGGTAATATAAAATAAAAATATGTTTTCATTTTGCATAAAAATATAATAAAATATAATGTAATGTGTTATATAAAGTATGTATCAGAATTAAGTATATTCGCTCGGAGCTTAATTTAAAAGCATAATACTAAATAACCACCAATGTTACCTTATTATATCGAATTGAATAATGACTGTACGTACGCTGAAGCTGCTTAGTTCAATTTATCATGGATATGATAATAGTTGTTTTTTTTTAACGGTTGTTATAAAGTTTTTTGCGGTGTCGAGCGTTTTACATCGCGGCGAATTACTCGGATGTTCATTTCAATTATTATTCTTGTTTACCCAGTGGAACAATGTCGAGGCTGTCCGGTCATTGGTTGCGTGCCGAATGACAGTATTGGACTTTGGTGTATCAGCGAAGCGCATACAGTGATCTAACACGGTCTCACGACTCGACCAATATCCTGCTATTTTTCTAATGGAAATTGCAAAATTATTATATTCTAATGAGGATGACTTACCGCATGACCGGTGGCTTCGTGGGTTTTTTTTATGACACCTCAAGGTCTGTGATCTCATGAGCTTGCGTTAGAATTTAACTTGAACGTAATGTATGAATGAATTAATAACATTATTTTTTTTTACTATATGACACACGGACGTCTGTTCGTAAGGTAGACAACTTAATGCCCGTTATATGTTTATCTAAGATATGTTTAGCCTGAGAAATGGTTAAAGATATTCATTGTGTAACATCTATAGGGTTACTTTAAATCTATACTAATATATAAAGCTGAAAAAATTGTTTGTTTGCTTGAACGCGCTAATCTCAGGAACTACTGGTCCGATTTGCAAAATTCTTTCAGTGTTAGATAGCCCATTTATTGAGGAGGGCTATAAGCTATATATCAACTCGCTAAAATTTTATCTATTGTTTTTACCTAATTTTACACGGCTAATATTAAATAAAAAATAAGAATTTAAACATAAATACACATTCAAATATAACTACTAAGTGTGGTGCTAAAATAAAGAAAGATAGTACGTATGCCGGATTGGAGGGCAAATATAAGTGTTACAGCTTTTTAATTAATTAAATTTTACACCACGACATACTAAACCTCTTTTTCTACACCTCTTAATTTTCAACTCACGTCATTTAAGAAAAAAACATTCCATAGAAATATTCATATCTTTTAAATTATATTATATGTGGCCAGCTCTAGATATATTGTTTAATTTTGAATTTAAAATGAAGTTATCTTTTGAATCAATTTATTCTTAGACGAGTTAAAGTTTTATAAGCTTTATTTGCGTATTACTCTCAAAGTATGCCTGCTTTCCAGATAATTTATTTTCTTCCTAGTAAATATAAATACGGCGGTGCGTTGCGTGGGAACGAATACAACTGTCGATCTCTTCACCAACAGTTACGGAGTTATGAGACACTAATTGGTATCATACATAGTGCCTCCGTAAATCATATGGAAATGTTTGTAAGAGAAGATTAAACTCGCCCAGGTTAAATATTGTCTAATGAAGGTTTTTTTTGAGGAGATCGTGACGTAATTAATGGCCAACATTTGAGTCGATCGCTAGGTTAAGTAGCTACTGCGACTGGGTTATAGATGAGAAATCTATTCTAACACTGGTTTATATTCGATATCGACCTCCTCGCACGTAAGACTGTGGGATCCGCTTAATGTCACTGAGTGAGGTTGTAGAGAGCATGTGGGTTCCGAGGATGACGTCAGACGGCCGTCAGTCATGTCCATTGTAGCCACGTCATTTTGACGTAGCAGTGTGTTTATCTTATTCATCGCCACATGTTTGTTTTATTAAATCAGTTTTATATTTTCTCAAATATACTAAGAATACTTTGAGACACACCTCATACTCTCGTAAAATTATGAAATGAACGTTTGTTTGCTTGTGTATATCTAATGCCGGGGTCAGACAAAGTGTTTATACATTTTGTTCTTGAAGATTACAAAGTACTACAAAACTTTGTGCAGCTACATAAAGTCCCCGGCCATACTATATGATCATTCAAATGAAGTTATGTCTGGCTGCGGCAAGCACTATCGTAGCGCTGAACATATTTAATTGCGTTGTTTTTATTTCATCCAGACATAGACCGACGAGAGATAAGTTATCACTAAATTCAATACAATGCCCGATATTGTACTAAAAATGTTTTTCTACATCTATATATATAAAAATCGACTGTACAAGCCTTTGTCATCTTACTCCTGCTAAACCGCTGGACCGATTAATACATGAAGAGAAAAGTTTCGGTACCATTTTGCGAGAATTGAGGAGGAGAACTATGAAAATTGCCAAAGTTATAGATATATATATATAGATAATAAAGAGGAAGGTGTACGAATGCTAATATTTTTTTAACGTTCATTGTACATAATATATTGAATAAATAATTAGAGGTAGCGTCATGCTTGTAGCCGAATTGGGCCGGCTTATCCGGGTACCAGTACCTCTTTCTCACATGAGATCGACGTGAAGTGGCGGCAATGCTGTAACGTCTAGTGATGGTGTTGTTGTCGCGTTTCGTTCGGTTTGTGAGACTTCCCGGTTCAACCGGCTATCGTTCACTGAACAGGAAGCTATATCGTATTCAATGCAGGAAGTATCGGTTTAAATTGTCGACACGTGTCAACTTAAACAACATATGTAGAAGAAAAATATAATTCACTTGTAGTTTATAAACAATTTTAAAAATGGAAGCGGTTCCTTTATATTTTGTAAATAGTATCTTAAAACTTTTGCTATTTTACAAGATCTCCAGCTCGGAATTCTTCCGCAGGTAATAAATTCGTGTCTCAGTCCTACTAAATATGAACTAGTTGACGAATCTTAGGTCAATTTGAAATCGGTGCGGCTTGCGGTTGAATATTGACCTAACAGGTCTTAATATTTTAACTATAACTATTAAGCGACTGCTACTTCGGCCGTTAATTTAGAAAACTTCACATTATTTGTATTTGAAGTAAGACTCAAATGCCGGCCACTAATTAAGCTCCCCTCCTCAAGATATTCCCATCCTTAACCACTCTGTTTATTAATGAGAATCTCTTTATAATTTGCGTAGTTTAAAACATCTTAACGCAAAAGAACGGGTAGCATGTTTTATACTATGTATAAATAAAGCTATGGGTTCATAGTACAAACGAACAGTAGAAAAAATAACTTTCTTATAGTAGACATATATGTCTACTAGTTGTTAGCCGCGACTTCGTCCGCGTAAAATTAGGTGAAAAATTTTAGCGTCATGATATATAGCCTATAGCCTTCCTCAATAAATGACCTATCTAACACTGAAAGGTTTTCAAATCGGACCAGTAGGTCTTGAGATTAGTGCGTTCAAACAAACAAACTCTTCAGCTCTATATATTAGACGTCTGTTCCTAAGGTAGACAACTTAATGCCTGTGTTATAGGTAACAGCCGCCTGTTATACACAAATGTTTTTTTTAGAAATTTGTAATTACATACATATGGATAATATACCCAGACTCGAGGTGGGAATCAAACCCACGACCCCCGGAGCAGAAGGCAAGCCATAATGAGTATCAAGCTTATGGTTTCGCCATTAAATTTCAACATTATACAGGTCTATGCACCAACTAGTACCGCTTGCATTGAGGACACTTCAATGTCCTCTTATAATCTACTCTGGAAACCATATTATAATCTCCATAAGCGCAGATTCTCACCTACTAAACCCTTGTGTGGAAAGGGCTAAATTTAATATCATCATTAGAACTCTGAGCCCGTCTGTATACATTCACTCTCTCCAACAATTGAGCGGAGCCATTGCCAAAATTTCAGGAATTTTATTATTGAATATGTACACTCTTTCACACAAATACGTACTCGCAACACCTTAGACGTTATTTAATTTTTGATGTTCTTACTAAGCATAATAAATACATGATAAATAATATTTTGATTTTTATATTAATTTCGGGATTGTTAATTTGGGTGAATAATAAAAAACAATTAGTTTTTTTTATAATTTTATGTTACAAGTAAGATATATTTTACATTATCTTTCTTTCCTTTTTCAAATGGCAACGCTGTACGGTTGTTAGCTTGCGCTAATGCCGGCGCCAGACATAGCTTCATTTGAATGATCATTTCAATGACCATGTAGTGTGGCCGAGGACTGCGTAGCTGCTCAGTTTTGTACAACTTAGTAATCAGCAAAAATCACTTTCGTATTTGTACTTTTCTAAATCATTTTAAGTGAGGCCACTTTCCGTATTAGCAATTTTAGATTATATTCATAATGTTTAGAGTTCTTGCCCCGATTTTTTTTTGTTGTCTGTTTTGTTTCTGCTTCTATATTTTAGTCTGTAAACTTGCTACTATAAATTCATTTCAAGTGGTGTCATTTATAATTGCAGTGGCGTTTACGATGTAAATTTAATTTAAGTTTCCATTTGTTTAGTATGTAATGTACTCTGTGTTAATGACCTAATAAATAAAATAAAATAGATGTCTGGATGTATGTTTGACGCTCTTTCACAATAATGTAGTGTATACATCAGAAAACACGGGCTTTATATTATAAAATTGTTGTGTGAATTGTCCAAAATAACATATGTCACGGAGAAAATACTGCCATCGAAACTGTGTTAATTAATTGTACGTATGATGACAATTTATTTACTTTTACTTGATTGTTAAGTAAATAAAATAGTAATACGCAATTAGTACCATATCCTAAACATAGATGGCATTACCATTCGTTAAATTGGCACCTTTATGTCCTTTCCTCTAACTCTGGAAATCTCTACCTACAAAGAAATATAATATTATTATACACACGATTGAAATAATTAATATTTAGCTGTCAAGGTCAATGTAGCCAAGAGCACCTTCCGAAAAAAAATTGCTATGATTTAAAAAAAATTTAGTAATATATTAGGTAACATTTCCATTCATTTACCGGATTACACTGATTTTTAATATGTTAACACTCTACTATTTTAGGTTCCGCATTGAGCAATATAATTCTGTACCGAACATGTGTTCACTTTTAGGTTCCGCAACAACTAAATAGGACAAAGATGAAGAAATATTTTAGACTTAACGCCACAGCGGTTGCTCAATGCACGAGACTGCGTCCGCACAAAATTAGGTAAAAAATATTACATTCGATTTTAGCGTGAAAATATATAGCCTATAGCCTACCTCGATAAATGGGTTGTCTAACACTGCAAGAATTTTTAAATCGGACCAGTAGTTCCTGAGATTAGCGCGTTCAAGTAAACATACAAACTCTGCAGCTTTATATATTAATATAGATCTTTGTAGTCTATGCACATCTTTAATACACTTGCTTATACTATGTAACACAATAGTTAAAATTTTTTTGGTCTAATATTCTCCGTCATCTTAACGTGTCACAACTGTATGACGCTAAAAGGCAATAGTTAAATTTTTTGGTGCCGGGTTCATCGCGTTGCAGAGGAAGGAACCATAGCAGTGCGCGGGACTTGTGACCCAGGTGTTGATTTAAGAGCGCGCTCTTTATAGTGATCACTGACACTCACCTTCACTGCCAGTGTTCCCTCCCTGTCTAGCCAAATCTGGTATGATCCTACTAGTGCGGCTTTAGATGTTGTTTCTAGTAATGAACTTAGTAATTTATAAAAACTCGTAGTAATTTTATTTACTATTGTTGTTGTATTATTTATTGATAAATTCTTGACCTCAATAATCATGTTCTTATTTTTTTGTTTCTTTGAATCATTTTGCTGCGCCCAGAAGGTGGGTTCGTATGTATGTGTATTGTTCGCATGATGCAAATGAATAATAAATAAATGAATTAAGTTTAACTTATTTTGTAGTTTCATGTGATTAAGTGACATTATTGTGGCTTGACCTACCTTGCCCTAGGTTAAGAAACTTGGGATCGACGATACAACAATAACCATTATTACTACAGGATCAGGTCAAGGAATCAAAAAATTGTGAAAGAATGTGACAAATAATACACTACACAAGTACTTAATAAAATACAAGAATGCTTCTGTATCTGAATAATTTAGACCGTGTAGTCAGTTAGTTACAACTTGCTTAGACTTGTAAAATGATAATTCACGTATGTTTAAGATTCTATTAATTTTATTGCAAAAGACCAGGGCGTGAATCTTCCTTTATCTGTCGGATAACTGGTCCGATCCACTACTGGTACACGACCCTGGAGTTCCCTAGCTGCTGTTGTGACACCCCCTATACCGTCCGTGACAGCCTTTAAAACAAATCAGACAGGAGTCAATCAGGCCCAGTCGTTTTTGAGGTATAGCTAGAATCGTAACTAGTTTAGGTAATGTACTTACAGCGGCGTCACTTACCGGATCCTATTGGAAATTAATTCTTTTTTCAATTACCCAATTTCGCTGCAATACCATCTAAAAATCCATTGGGCCGGATTTTTCGATAGGGCCAGATTCGTCGACGTCATAGGGTTTTCGCTAGTTTAATTTTACTCGGACGAAGTTGTGGTGCTTTATGTAACGCTTGAATCGTTTCCTTACAGAGCACTGAGCCGTACTTCCCATTCCTCGGCGCTTCTCACGTCGCGCCCGCCGGCTACCGCTCCGAGGGCGACGAGGAGGGCACGGTTCGATGCTGCTGCGTGTGCTACACCCTGCTTAGACAGCAGTGGGAGCAGTACGACCGCGAGAACAAGCCGCACAGCCAGCGATTCTATTGGATGAAGAGGCTCGACGGGAAACCCTTCATTGGTGAGTCACTCTTAGCTGTTGAGCGGATCCACAGAGGCCTACCCTGGAGCCACCTGGTCCATGGCCCAGTGCGGCAGACTGTGAGGGGCGGTTCTAGCCACACCTCACCGTGCTTTTTTCTTTTTGTCTGATAAAAATGTCTATCTTATTAACTAAGATTGCAACTCATTCGGTCTGAGTTTAGAAGACATCAAGACGCGGGGCAATTTGTTAGATTTTATTTTATGATTACTTTTTTCTCCTTTACTGTTAATCTGTAGGAAGGAAGACGCTTAAGGCCCAGGGCGTAAATATGGCCCAGACCGCCAAATCTTAAAAAATGCAACAGCGGATCCACTCTTGATACGTTACGTATGTTTGGCAACTATTCGGTGTTTAGCCTGTTCAGCCACTTTAGGTACATATTACCTAAGATAATAAGAACTCTGTACCATAAATTTACAAATAAATGGTTGATTGATTGCTGAATATACACGTATCAGACGGTAAAGGAAACCTGTACATATACGTAAATTTTGTCAGAGATAAGCTGTGACGATATTGCACAGTACAAAAGAGCTTTTTGCCAATTTGAATTGAAACCGTTTTTGAATTTACTACAAATTAAATTATCGGAA
Organism: Charaxes varanes; assembly: GCA_024363005.1. Classification (NCBI taxonomy): domain Eukaryota; kingdom Metazoa; phylum Arthropoda; class Insecta; order Lepidoptera; family Nymphalidae; genus Charaxes; species Charaxes varanes. The sequence goes on from JANCMC010026410.1 coordinate 6,463,188, forward strand.
CTAAAAAGTTTGATTTATCACCCGAACGAATATTATATAAGCTACAACATATTGAGTACATTTAATGAAAATGTCAAATCATGATTTAGAAAAATTGGTACGAATTTGAGTCAATTTTCTTTACAGTAAACATTTCAGAAATTTCGAAAAAAGGTTCTTGCGACGCAAAAACAGAATTACATTTATTCACAAACAATGAAAAAACTTTAAAATTCGTCAAAATCATTGAATTCAACGTGGACAAATTCGCAATGTGATGTTGGCACGTTAATACGCGATGATAACGCCACAGCCCTGACAAGATTCCATATCGGAACATGTCGCTATGATTTGATTAAAATGTACGTTAGGAGAGTTATGTCATACCAGTACTACACAAATGATACAGGGATATGATAAAAATAGAGATTTGATTAAATCCCGGCGTACCCATTATGTAGAAAATTGAAAAAATAATTGAGAACTCGGTATTCTTGGCTATGTATCGGACATGGTGGTGAGGTCGGCCATTCTCTTTTTCTCTCTCCAGTTCGCCCTGTTTTTGATATCAGTTACGGACTTACATTTCCCAATGTCCTTTAACATTACATCTCTCTACCCTGTTTTGACCTGCCCAGAGTCTTGGCCCAGGAATGGAAAGTTCTAGTACTAAATTGTCGCATTCAGGCGGCCTTCTACTGAAAAAATAATTGAGAACAATATTCATTTTCTCATAATAGATTTAAAGACACCGACGTAGCAAAAAGAATAAGAGTATGTAGAATTACTATTTTGTAATAAGACATTAATATATTAAATTATTGTTTGGGATTATGATCTCTTATAGAGATCGCCTGGCGGTCGAAATTGAGCCACAAATGTTAAGTTAATTTATTACTTTAGTAATAAATGTAAATAAAGGCTTATATATACACAATTTCAATTCTTTCTACTAAGAAATTGTAATATTTGACAATTACTGTAACAGATGGTTATCAAGATTACGCTTTGACATTATCCAGTAATAAAATATATGCATGTGTGTGTAAATCGTTTGGCATTGGTGGGCGTGTAGGTTTATAAATATTGTCTATTATAAAGAAATATTAGCATTCGCACATGGTACTCCATTTAAACCATAATTGTGCCAAATTTTATAGTCCTCTAGCCGCGCAATTTTCTTAAAATGGTACCGCAGCTTTCGCTTCACGTATTAATATGTAGATAATTGACTTATTGAATTGATATCTTGTAAAACTTTCGCAACCCTTTAATTATTAAATTATTAAATATTTATAAGCAACTAGCGGTCCGCTTCGGCTCCACGTGGGTATTGATATTATCGAAGTTTCCATACGATTCCCTAATTTTTATGAAAATATTCTATCGCTTATGATCGTCAGGATAATCTAGGATTCAAATGTTGAAATATTTTTTTATGTCGGTCCAGTAGTTTCAGAGCCCTCGAATCGAAACAATCATAAACATATCTTTCCACTTTATAATATTTGTATTAAAAATTAGACTGTATTTTGGTGCAGTAAATACCATCGATCCACTTACATTTGGAATAAAATAAATATATAAATCTATCTGTCTGTCTATCTATCAATCGAGTTTATTAAAGTTTACTTGTCGTTCGTTGTGATCACGTTTTTTTTTTTGTGTTAACGAACCCAAGAATGCGGCATTCGATTCCCTATCGTTCGTGGATGTGGAAGGAGAATTTACGACATAACTGGCAATAAACCATTGCCATACTTTATCGGCATCCGCAGCGCATAAATATACTATATCTATATCTGTATACATATATAAAAATCAATCGTCGTTCATTAGTCTCGCTAAAAGTCAAAAACCCCTGAACCGTTTTAAGCTTATTTTGTTTAAATCCCCCTACTTCGGGGGATTTAAAATCTTCATATTTGAAATAAAAGAAGAGTGGAAAGATTATTTAAATATACTAAAATATTGTTCTTACTTCGAAATACTTCATATAAAAGACGTTTGTACTTGTGACTGATGACTGATGTGCCATTAAATTTTATAGAACATACGGGCCATCACGTTTTCTTGAAAAGGGTTAAGGTGTATTGGTTAAAAGCCTAATAGCAGACGAGCCAAAATTCGAGCCAGCCAATGTCTGGGTCTATATGAAAATGGACTGTACAACTGACTGTCTTTAACGCCCTACCACTCCTTCTAAAATGCTGGACCGACTTGAATGAAATTTTGGACCCGATATGTGGTGCAGCTGTCGGTACGTTTCTCGCTATAACCCAAAAATGGCTGCAAAAAATTTTTGGCACACCCCGATATAGTATTAATATTATTTAAATAGAAAAAGTGAAGGTTTATATTTGACAACTTGTACCTCTTTTTCACATAAGATCGGCGTGAAGTGGCGGCAATGCTGGCACGTCCAGTGATGGTATTGTGGTCGCGTCTCTATCGGTTTGTAAGAGTTCCCGGTGGCTCCAACCCGTCTTTAAAGGCCGGCAACGTTTTGTGAAGCTTCTGGTGGTGCAGTACCCGTGGACGCCGTTTGTTACATACCGCCTCTCCCTTGCCCCTTGTAACATAAAAAAAAACTACTTATCTTACATCTCAAAGAATAACTCTCGAAGAAACTTTTTCATTGTACATAATTATTCAAGACCTCTAGTGTCCCCTCGAACTGTCTCGGACAGACGATGAATCTGATGACATGAATGATGTGATCAATACTAAATAGCGAATATAGACGGCGCTGTTACATATTTAACAGGACCAATTGTATTTGGTATTCATGTCTATGAATATAGAATGAGCGTCGATCGGATCTATGTACGACTTGTTTTTTATTTATCCCGATGTAGAAGTGTACAGTATTCTTTTTTTTTATATAACACACTAGCGACTCGCCCCGATTTCGCACGCGTGCGATGTAGATAAGAACGTGTTATCCATATATACCAATATGCGAAGCTAAAGTTTCGGTACTATTTTAGGAAATTGCAAGTACGTACAGAGGAGTATTAGATTTGGTACAATTATAATTTATATGCGGGAGGATATGCATTATGAATATATTTCATTATTAAAATGAGACATAACGCACACCACTGCCAAACGATTTACACACACATGCATACATTTTACTGTAAGACTTTGTCAAAGCGCAGTCCCCATATGATAGTATATATATATCGTCAAAAAAGATGTCGTTGTACGAGCAATTAAAATTATAAAGCATATAAAGTACCCAACTCTAAAGGTCTGTGACCGAATCTCGACCAGCCCGCGATTTCTAGTTACTGAACACTTACCAACCTATCTCTTGAATAACTCTGTTTTTTGATGAAACCCGCATTTAAATCCGTGGTTTTTAGGATCGATCAAGCGACTTTGTTTTGTATTATGTAAAGTAGATGGGACGAACGGGCATATCGTATAATGTGCGCGTCTACCTGACACCAATTGACTAGTAGAAGATTCCGTGTCTTTGGAAAAAAAAACGTATGTTCTTTAGGTGTTACAATTCTAGGGTGCCGCGCCGCTGTTTTAGAAGAATCGGAAAACTTTATAAGTATCAATGCATTGCAGTCATACAATATATGTGCAGAGAAGACTAACTTTCTGAATTAAACTTTAGGCTTAAAAGTGATATAAAATAGTTTGGAAAATCCAAAGTGCACGCTCCATAAAATAAAACTAACACCAGGCATCAGGTGTTTACAACATTTTGTTACAACTTTTATATAAAAAAAAGTAAAAATGAATATGGAGTTACAATAAATTACGTAGGCGGTATCAAATGTTTGAAGATGTCGAAAACTTTAAATAACTTTGTATAGATTTTTTAATAAAAAAAAAACTTGTTTAATATCATATCTTTGTTCGAATGTCGTATCTCATTTCAAAGGTAATTGGTTTTTAAGCGTTCTAACAAGGTGATCGTTAAAACACTTAATTATTAGCGGTTGTCAGATATCCGAATAGACTCTAGTTAATTGCCTGTTTTGTTCATTATTGTTCTAGATTGTGGAATGTTTTAACACTAGCCGTTACCTGGGACGAACCTTTGTTCAATTGTTTTAAGTATTTTGTGCAGAACTCTAATTATTCTGCTAAAATAAATCATTCCGGGTTTTCTTTAAATAAAATTGCCAAAAGCGTGTCAAGATACGCTTATATAGAAGGGTTCCGTATCTGATACGCTATAAACGTATTTGTAAAATAACTCCAAAAGTTGTTGTCCGATTTCGTTCAAAATAATTTTCCTAATGAGTTTGTAGCATGTTTTATCAACATGGAAAATTCCAGGTCTCTATGTCTAATAGTTTGGAAATGCTAAAGGGACCACTTTAAGGGCAGAAAAACGGACGGACGAACGGACAGAGCGAAATTATATGGGTTCCTTGTAGTACTACGGAACCCTAAAAACAGCTATGCAAGTAGAACTCGCGTCAAAATTGATACGTAAGACATTTCGAACTTACAAATAATTAATTACATTTACATTACGATGTTACAAATAATGAATAATAATCAATACAAATAAACAATCTTGAATTTAATTTATTTGTATTGATTAACTGTTTATTTTTTTTTCTAACATTAGTTTAATCACCAGTGATTTGAAACCGAAACCGAGGAAGAAAATTGATAAAAGTATTTACAAATGGTTATAAGACGTGCATTTTGGGATCTTCCAAACTATCTTCAAATCCATGTCAGAAAACGAATCCCATGTTCTATCAAACGCAGGGCGAACTTTCTGACCCTTGCGCCATAGGTCGTCGGAAAAGTATGTGATACCCTTTATCTTATCTTTGAAAGCATGTCAAGTAAACACTTAACATTGACAATGTCTTATCTATTATTGAGAAATAAACATATTGATGAGATGTGACATCTAACGACAAAAACAGTCTATTTATATATATATATATAAATGGACTGTACGAACCTTTGTCACCCTACTCCTCCTAAAACCCTACACCGATTTGGATGAAATTTTGCGTGTACATTCTAAGGGATTCTCGTAGATGGTTTGAAAAGACAATTGGATTCGGAAGGTGGTATTGCTTTCGGAAGGTACACTAAATTGGGTATGCTTCCCGCTATAATTAAAAGAAAAACGGCTAGGCCTATTTGACTCCTGTCCACTTTGGGTTGGATTCGCACTATTCCCGAGAAGGTTTAAGAAAAAAAAAAGAAAGGGAACTAAAAAGAATATGTAAAATATACTAAAATGCGGAGTTGGTCGTAATTTCGGAATGCTACCAATAGATGGCGTACTGGACTTATCGTCTGTCCATAAATCGGGCAAAACAACGTCTGTTGGGCCCGCTAGTACATACACATTTTAATCAAGGCTATCTAAGAATTCGTTGCCGCTTAATCTTTCGAAAGGTGGCGCTGGAGACGCATGCGGCGCATACATTGGACCACACAAAAGACAAACGTATTTATCCTAAATGAACTTAAGCCAACGTCTATTGAGCACTTACCTCCAGAGAGTGCTTCCCGTTCCTAGTCGCCGACTCGACTTTGTTTAGGTTAAAAATGTTCGTGGTAGGCCCACAGGAGGCATGTCGTATACGTGTCACGCGTTTAATGCAATCCTCGTTGACACCAAAAAGGGCTCGCTGTGGGTATAGCACGAATATTTTCATCTAAAATAAAGTGGACTCATCGACTTCGCACGGTTCGAAATGTTCGCGCTAGGGACTCGTTTCTGTGGGCATATTGCCCGATAACCGGTTAACAATTAATAAACTCAACTCTAACGCCACCGGAAGGATGTAGGGAAAGCGTCCTAGAGGTCTTGGCCCCGTACGATGGCCTGACCAGGGGAAGGCGAGCTTGAACTTGGGTATTTTGAATCGCATCTGACCGAGGATTGCTATTTGTGGAAAACGTAACGAGGGCGGAGGACGCACAAACAATGAGCAAACGACTTAAGAGCAGAGATGGGGGCAGGATAGAATTAGAATACGTATGTTTATACTCAAAAGATGGTCCAAACAACAATTATGTTAGGAGCACGTTTCGACATAATAATTTTTTTGGATTATTTTTTGATATACCTACTCTTAGGTACGTCGGTTGACATTTAACGGATGATTTCGTATTGACTCTAGATGACTTTTAAATTACCATTCGTGTAGTCGTTTTTGTCTATCGGAAAAGTACGTCTTTATAGTTCCCAAACTGCTTTTTAATGACTTCGAGCTCGGGAAGAGTGGAGTGGGGGTGTGAGGAGGGAGGGGATAGATTAAGTATCATCAGTCGTTGTTCGAGGTTAATTAAGTTTTGTGTGTAATATTAATTTTGTTAATAACATAAAACTTTCGACAGTAATATATGTATTTATGTCACTGTATTATTAATTAGCAAATCTTCGTGTGAAATGTCTAATCGTATCTATATTCTATATATTATATATAGAAAAGAAAGGTCACCTAGCATGACATTTTGAAAAGTGCGGGACGTACAATGATGATATTTGATAAGGAGTTCGTGTATGGTCAGTAAACATCCGCTAAGAATGGATTTATCTCTACGTCCAAATTAGGGAGGTCTAAGTTTATATTACGCGGTCAATATCGCGTGAAACAGCCAGTTCTATATATAATAAAATGCGCCTTGTGTAAATTCCCCTTACAAAGGGACGTTTCCTCTGCAGCGTGTACCATTCAATAAACACGTCCCAGGCCCCCGGGGGCCGCTCTTTTATCTGCGACTATTGAGAGGAGCGAGCGGTACGGTTTTATAAGCGCTCCCAACCAGGGGTACGTACTCGGCACGAAAAATAACGCAGAAAGCATTACTTATTATGAAACGGCTTTTAAACTCACGCGCATGTTATACCGGGATTACCCGACTAGTCGACTGCGAGCTCATAAGGGAAGGACCCTGGACGGGTTCGAAACTAGTCAGGTGTCTGCATCTTTTATCGCATATATCATGGGGAGTGTTCGGAGGAATTGTTCGGACTCATACCGGCAGCTGAATTTCACCACAGGACATCCCGTCAAAATTTGAAATTCCACCTTTATCACCTCGATGTCCTAAAGTCTACAATTGTGCGCTTTTTTAGACACTTTTTGCCTCGCACAATTTCTGCGAAATCAGTTGCCAGCTTCGATATTTCTGAACGGATATGACTTTCAAGAATCATTTCTCAAAGGCCGGCAAAGCATCTGCGAGCCTTCTGGTGTTGCAGTTGTCCATGGGCGTCGGTAGTCACTTAGGTGAACCGCTAGCCCATTAGCCCCTTGTTTTATAAAAAAAAGTCCTTAAACACTACATCTTTCCACCTTGTTTTGGGCCTGCTTCTAGATCTAAGTTGATTACATGCATGCCTAGTATTGTATTAAAAAAATTGTATACAAAGATGTATAATATTATATTGTCTAGTAACTTCTTTTAGTACATAAAACCATTTCAACATTTCTCATACTGACAAATAGTCCGACGTACAAAGTGCATGCTCTCAAATACGATGCGAAATAATTCGCATTCGCAATATAAAAAGTTCTCGAAAGCCTTTGACTGGCGGGCGGAAGGTCGAACGGTCAATGTGACAATTTTTCGCTCCCATTCAAACACGGGGGCTGAATTTGCGAGTTTTTCACCTTTTGATGTTGGCGAAATTATTTGACGCTTGTAAGCTGCGTACGATAAAAATTTAAGTGGGAATGAGAAATGTTTTTTTTTGTGACGACCCCGCTATGTATGAATAGTTAAATTTCATATAATTGCTGTTGAGTTTTGTTTGTTAGTTATTCGAAGTATTGTATTGTTTATTTATTATTCTTTTTTTCCATTTTATTACATTGTTTTATCAAAAGTTGTTTTTAGTTGCATTTTTTATTAGTTATCTGTGTATTCTAAGTCCCATAGTCGTCTTATGCAATATTCACTGATCTATTATACTCTTCTTCTTCCTAACGTTGTCCCAGTCTATTACCAGGGTCCGCTTAAATTGCAGAGGATGTGGGGCGAGTTAAGATGGCCCGATTGCCATCGACAATGCACTTCTTATGTTACAGTGCTGCCAGTATTTCTCACAAAAAGGAGGTTAGAATTGTTGGTGACAACATACAAATATAAAACGAAATATAAACATTTGTACAATCATTTTAAAACAGTTTGCGTTGAAACAAACTAAAACGGTATGAATTAAAGTAAAATATTATTTCAAGACGCCCTCTTTAAACACAAAGGCAAAATTTATCTGCAGCGCTATTGCTCTTTCGTTCCATCAGGCGCTGTAAATTTTCCTGTATTCTTGTAAATTTTCTTGTGTTCTTGTAAATTTTCTTGTATTCTTGTAAGGCGTCCCAGGAAGGCTTTGAGTTATTTGTAATAAATGTAAATGTTCGTGCCGGGCTGCGATAAAAATGCGAATATATTTTGCTTATGGTTTAAAATTTTAATATGACGTTGCCTGTTTTTTCTTGTTTACATAATTTAGTATATTAAGTAAAATAAATGATTTACGAATCAATTATTAATTTTAATATTCCTAGTAAGAGTTTATGTTTCTTAATAATAATAAGAAGTAATTATGTTTGTGCTAATCTGTACTTCACGTGATATTAAATAGAACAAAAGATTGCGTTTTACAGAACATCGAGTACCTGATATAATTTTTAAAAAATTAGTTCTATGGCACCAAATTCTCTTTGATAAAAAAAATTTCGAAAAAAATTTAGAATGGCGACCAAACCGGCCTCACACTACACAAATAACATATTTTTAATAATTAGCAGGAGATTATTCATGTATTTTCTTCGAAATAAATAAAAAAATTCCAGTCATCGAATAAGCCAAAAAAAAAATGTTGGTCAAAATCTGTTAAGTCATTTTAGGATCACAAAAATGAAATCAAATAAAAATATATTTGAATCAAGTATTTTAAAAGGTGCCACCGATTCGGAAAAGTCGAGCCACGAGAAGAATCCGCAAACGGTTCGCGTAATACAAAAATATATCATATTTCAACATTATGATACGAAAAATCATTTCTATTTGAAATAAAGTCTCAGTATAAAAAAGGCACTCCAAAAGTATCATATTTGCTTGGATTAGATATAAGCGGCTTTAGTCTTTTTTCATAACATAAGCTGGCTTTAACAGAAATCTGACATTACGATATTCAAGACGTATTATCTTTTTTTTGATTATCTGTACTAATGTTACAAAGAGGAAAGATTTGATTGTTTGTTTGCATTGAACAGGCTCTGAAAGTACTGGATTTATTTGGAAAATATTGAACAGGGTCTGAAAGTACTGGATTTTATTGAAAAATAATTTCACAATTAGAATCCTACTTTATCCCTGATTAACGCAGGCCAGGGATCGCCAACCTTTTGAGTCGGCAGAAACAGTATTAACAATTTACATAATGTCATTTTTTTTTAAATAACTGATAGAATCAGGCGTTACTTTGCGGAAATCCTTGACATGCATGAAATACTAAACTACTTTGCCTAAATCCGCGAATGAATACCAGGGAAAATCGGTGCAATGCTGCAACCCGAAAGCTACACCACGTACGTATCCGCTGTGTAGTGCTTATCAGTGTAGTGCTGTGCTTTGGTGGCGGATAGGGTGGTGTAGCTTTCGGGTTGAAGCATTGCACCGATTTTCACTCGTATTCATTCGCGGATTTAAGCAAAGTAGTTTAGTATTTCATGCAAACTTTTTAAAGATCCACAAATTTTTCATGCCATCTGTAGATAGAATCCTTCATTATCCCTGATGAAAATAGGCCAGGGGCGACAGCGTTTTGAGGCGGTGGAACCAAAAATAAAAATTTCAAAGTTTTTAAAGAGCCACATAAATTTTGTAAATAGTATTCGCACTAATAAAATTTTTGATATAAATAACTAGTCTGTTTATTCTAAAGAAAAATATCTACTTATCCATATAATATAAGTAGCATTTTTTCAAAACAAATTATATACAATTGTATTATTAGGCAATCGCGTATTTTTGTATGGAACTAAAACTGAAGAGCGAGCCGCAGGTTGACGACGCCTGACATAGACGATAGAATATTTTCAAAAAAGTTGGGGATCCGTACGAAAACCTCGGTAATATAACCATAAGAAGCCGGGGTGGGTTGCTAGTTATTTATTACTAGCTGTGGCCGCGACTTTGTCTGCCTTAAATTAGGTAAAAAAACTAGATTCAACTTTAGCGTGATGATATATAGCCTATAGCCTTCCTCGATAAGTGGTCTTCTACCAATGGAAGAATTTTTCAAATCGGACCTGAGATTAACGCGTTCAAGCAAACAAACAAACTCTTCAGCTTTATATATTAGTATAGATTTACTTATAAAGTTTCTTAAGAATAAACTATTAAGCTTTCCATTCACACAGGTGTGACCGGTTATCGCAGAATGCCTTTGCGCTTAGCCGTCTTATAATTTCTCTACGCAAAGTATCTATTAAGCGAATTAATGGCGCAACGTTACGATATCTACATTGTGTCAGTGAGTACAACTCTTATCGACTAATTGATCGGCCGTCCCTGCACTCCTGCGCTGTAACGGATAAGTCAACTGCGCATGAGCAAGTTATGGCAGAAAAGTCGGTGCATCTTTAGAATCGCGTTCTTTCGAAATAGTGCATTTTAAATAGTTCATTCTAAATAGATCATTTTGTGATAAATCGTCACTAGCCGCTGACGAGATAATTAGTTTGTGACATTTTTCTAACCCCGTTGTTTAATTAATTTCTTTTTGGTTAAATTATTGTGAGAACGTTATATTTAACGTTATTTTGTAGATGATTATTTATTTTTTTAATTGAAATAGGATCGAATCTGCAAGAATATATTAAAACTAGCTGTTCCCCGCGTCACTTCACTTCGTCCGCGTGGACCACCCTTATCACTTATGGGTATAAAAAATACATTGTAGCCGATTGTCAGACCTACTAAATAAGCATGTTGCGGATTATCTTTAAAACGGCTAGGTCAATTGTAATTGAATTTTCAATGCCAGATAGCTAACGTTTTAAGGTGCTCAGCTTAGTGAGACTTTGCAGGCTAATAAATTATAACAAAAATAACGTTTTTACAATTTTGTGTATCCGCCTCTCTGTTACGGGCTATCTTTAAAACGGCTGGGTCAATTATGATGGAAATTTTACTGCTAGATTGCCAATGTTTTAAATAAACCTTAAGTTATTCATTTGCCCAGCAGTGGGACAATGCCTAATAATGTATAAAATAGCCTACTTTAATTCTAACAAAAGAATTAATTTTCCGCCCAAAATTGTTAAACTTAGGAAACAGACCGAAATCATCGAATCCAAGGCAAATGAAGTCGCGGGTAACAGTAGTATTTCATAAATCTCTCGGTCCTTTATTTTTAATTACGAGTATTAATATGTGATGAAATTCACTGACGTGCTACCATTACTTTAGAAGTCATGACGCACGAAAGAGTTAAAATAAGACTTTATCTCTCGCCACTTAATTGATTTTCAATAAAAACGTTATTGCTTTCGAGTCAATTTAATCGATCTCACTACTGACCCATTTTCAGTAAGATATGAATACTACTGGCAAATTATCTCCTTACTTAAGACGCACGAAGCGTTAAAATTAAAGAAAACACTCTTCAGCTCTTCTGTTTTTTTTTGTTTCTGTCTTCGAATATTATGATTTTTAATAAAAATATTTTTTTCTTTCTTTCTTTCTTTCTTCCAATACTATATTTAATAAATAGTTTGTGGTACTTTTACAATTATAATCAATTAGAACAACGCTGGACGCAGTTGGATCTCGATCCCGGGAATCGAAATCTTCTCTTAATAGTATCTAATGTCGAACGTTACTACCGGTCACTATTCCTCTTCGAGCCCCACGCTCGTTGCACTATCCCTGAAAGATGTTGAATTTGTAAATCACAACTGATTGTTATTTTTGCCGTAATTCGCCCGTACGATAACTAAAGAGTCGAGCCTAAACTAATTTTGAAAGCATCTGCAGTTGATAACTATTCACCAATAATACCTAAATCGAAAGTCCATTGCTGCCAGTAGGCAACGCGGCTATAGACCTACGTCGGGCCGACGTCTGTCGCTAAATCGGAAGTTGAGCCTGTCGGTACAACTCCGGTCGCCGGGCCTCAGGTCATTGCAAGCGGTGCGGCGAAAGGGTTCGCACCGCGGACGGTATGGACCCCACACAGTACCATGACACACATTATTATCTATCTTAGGAATAGACGTCCGTGTGTCACATAGTCCTATATATTTATTTATTAATATGTGTGTTGTCTCTGTCTAGAGTTTTACATCTTTTATATCAAAATCAATCCTCTAATTTTGGTCTCGGTCGTCTCGAGTTTTAACTCAAAAACCGCTCCACGGATTAAAACTCGTGTTTGTTTTGTTTTATTCCCCTTATTTCAGGGAAATAAAGCAAAACCAGAAAGATTATTTAGAAATGCAAAAAAGTAGATTTAGTCGCTACTTCAGAACAACATATAACATCTTGAATAATCTGTAATAAATTATAAGTGTGGATGTTTATTCTAAAAGTGTGGAATTTCATTATTTTACATGTGTGTGTACAGTGTCTTATTATATTTCTTATATTATCTGTACATAAATATAATTATAAACCAGTAGCAGTTGATGGTTTGTGTGTTAAGCATCCCTGATTATAATTGTTTTGAGCTTTTTGGTCAATTACTTTAAGATATTCGAGTTTGCATTAATTCGCATGCAGCTCAAAATTGGTTTGGCTTTTTTTCCAGGTCTCGAGTCAATGAGGAATTTCAAGGTATAGCATATATTCGTGCCCTCAATATTCCTACACATTTTGAGCTATATTTGAATAGTCTATTTTCTTTCAAACTTTTTCATAAAGTATCAATTTCATTCGATCAAATTGTTGATAACTATCGATATATAATATACAGTACAATGTACTTCGCTTTCTTTTCCTTTATCTAGCTTTATCCCGGTCTAGTACCGGGGTCCGCTTAAATTTCTTTACTGTTCCCTACTGTATCTACCGATAGCAGACTTTGCATGCCAAACAGACGCTTGGATTGTCTTACCTCTCTGTTTGCTAGAGCGGATATCATTGCGAATAATATACGAGTGTTTTTATTGCGATAAAAAGTGATCATTCTGCGAAATTTTTAAGAATGTTAAATTTAATGTCATCTTTTCTTAGAGATATTATGTTTTTTTTTTAACAGTGTTACAGGTTTCAATGCAAATTTACAATATTTTTTTCATAACTAAGACCAAATGAGAATTACACTTATACTTAAAATTTTAAACAAGAAGAAGAAAATATATAACATCTAGAATAAATTCAATTGTTAGGCCGCCTACGACATCTTATTTGTGTATCGGTGTGTGTGTGTGTGGGGGTGGGTGTGTGTGTATGTGAGATGACCGTTTCGTTGTCAGCAACGTGTTGAGAAACCGCTTTTGCACCGCTACTGAAGCTCGTACGCGGCTTTATAAGGTCAGAAATGTTAGTGTTAGTGAACGCACCATAAGAAGAAGACTAGCAGAAAGAAACCTGAGAGCTTTTCGTTCGACTCGCCCGCCACAGCACCGTAGAGCTAGACTAGCTTTTGCGCGAGAATATGCTGATTGGACTATGGAGGAATGGAAGGATATACTGTTTTCAGATGAGTCTCGAAAAAGCCTTTAGGCCCAGATGGTCGTCAGCGTGTGTGCAGGCGTCAAAACGAAAGGTTTGCTCTGTACGCTATAACTGACACTGGTACAAACGTAGCGAGCGAGATAGAGCAGGACAGCAATATCGCTATCTCGCTCCATTTACTCGCTTACTGCTATGTCCCTTAGCGTAAACTCCCGCTCCTGTACCAGACCGCATTTTCGAGCCATCCGTGTACCATATCAGGTTTCTGCCACCTTGTATAGGTAGCCCCTCCTGCCATTCATCCCTGGTAGGTACTAAAAAAGTTACATTCCTAATAATAGCAATACAGTAAGTATGCAAGCGACTAGCAGACCTGGCCACACGTTGCTGCGATTGAATAATTTAAAAAAAAAACTCGCAAGTTGGACCAAATTAAACATATTTAAATGCCAAGTTTGACTTCCACAAATTAGCTTAAGTTAATAATAAGGCATTTAAAAATATAGAATAAGAGATATTGATAATCAAAAGAGCTTGTAAAAGTCTACTTGAATAAAATATCATTTGAATTTGAATATAATTATATAGTAAAATTCTATATTTCGCCGTTTTACTTTATGGATATAGTCGGGAAATACAATAAAAATAAAACTTAAACTAATCGGTAATTTTATACTCTATTACTATTACTATTAAAAGACGGCCAACGACGGACAATAACATAGTCCAACTCAGTAGTGAATTGACTTTTCAATCTCCTTAATATGGATTCCAAGTAAAAAAATATGACCAGTAGAGAGCTACTTGGTAAATGACGTCAAATTTCTTGTTCTTATAAAAAAAAGAAAGAAGACACTTAAAAGCTTGTGTCTAAAAAAGATACGCGATATGAGATATTAAAACAAAGGATCATATTGAAACTGGAAAAATACCTTGTGCTTGCTTATTCATTGATCTGTCCGATAATAATTAACCGCGAAACATTGTAATGGAGGTTTTCTGCGCGTAGGCTTTCTGCTCCGGGGGTCATGGGTTCGATTCCCGCCTCGAGTCTGGTTGTATTATCTATATGTATGTATTTACATATTTCTATAAAAAATATTTGTGTACAACAGGCGGCTGTTATCTAAAACACAGGCATTAAGTTGTCTACCTTAGCAACAGACGTCCGTGTGTCATAGAGTCCTATAATATTTATGTTTATTTATATTCTCTATTCACAGATAAATTAAATTCGACAATTAATGTAATATACGGTTGTCACGATTACGCTTTTGTCGGAGCCAGACATAGTTTCATTTGAATGATCATTTCAATGACCATGTAGTGTGGTCGGGGACTTTGTGTAGTTGCGCAAAGTTTTGTAGTATTTTGTAGTCTTCAAGGACAAAAATGTACAAACACTTTGAGCTATGTCTGGCTCTGGCATTTGACATCATCCAATACATATGTGTGTGGTTTGACACTGATGTGCGTGTGGTTTTATTTTAATAATTTAATATATTGATATTGCATATTATATAAAAAATATTAGCATTCGCACACCTTCCTCTATATGAACTACAATTGTGCCAAATTTCACACTCCTCCGTCCGCGCAATTTTCCTAAAATGGTACCTAAAGTTTTCGCTTAACGTATAATATATAAATATTTTTTAAAAACAATATTAGGTATGTCTAGCATTCCATTTTCCCCTACTAAGCTTACGGCGACAATACCCCAATGGGGTTTGAACCGGGTACCTTGCGGATTTCAATCCATACCCTATACCGTTGAGCTATTGAGGCTCGATTCGAATTTCGCCGAACAGTTGCCTAAATACCACTAGAATCGTTTAAGACTTATGAATAGGCCGGGCATAGATAGCGTTTAGACAGTATCAGATGATAGTACAGTGGTTTTATTACATAAAAAATATTAACAACAACAAACAAATAATTAAATCTAATTAACAGAGAACAGGCTGTTAATATTTATAGATGGAATCGCTTTCAAGTCATGGCACTTTGCACAATTAGGCTTTTTCCCCTCTCGCTGGACTTGCCCAGCAACTATTCATGGCTTCAGGCCCTGTTTACAAAGCAGATAACATTATTATGTACTAACTGCTTCCCACGGCTTCTTCCATATACAAGCTATTATATGTTTCTAGTACGTAATTCTGATAGTTTTTTTTTCCTTTTTTGACAAGGGAATAAAAGGGCAGGCGATACGGTGGTAACTGTATTCTGAGTTATTATGGACGTCGTTTTTGAGTATCTTAATTTTCGCAATGAAGAATTGAGGATTATTTAATTTACAAAATCAAGGATTAAGAATTATTTAATTTTCAATATCAAGGATTAAAAATAACTTAATTTTTGAAATCAAGGATAAAGGATATAGAAATATATAAGCAGACTTACTGCTATATATTTGTTAGTGCGTGCGCTGGGCGAAAATATTCAACAAAGAAAGCCAAGTCAGAAATAGCGAAGAATGTATATATACAAATTACGACCCGTCTGTCTGTAACCGCGGCTCAGCTTCCGCATTGCGTGCAACCGCCGCACGCAGAAAGATGCACTATATATAAACAGACGAGAGGTCGGTCCGTCTGTTGCATTCAGAACAATTGCTTCTATTTATTAAACTTTTCAAGAATTTGCTTAAAAAGGCCTCTTATTTTTTATACAAATTTATTTGCTTGCCAAAATTAGGTGTAAGTTTCAAAGACAAGTTTTAATTTCTGGAACTAAAAAGGTTTTTTTTTTGATGCAAACTTATCATAGTATTAAGCATCGTAATGCTTAATAAATATTGCAGCATAATGCTACTTTATTACTAGTTGTTTCCCGCGACTTCGTCCGCGTCAAATTGCGAGAGCCCTCAGAACTCTTTAATATGAACCTATCTAAAAACCCTTTATTAGTGGATGTATACTAATTATAAACAACCTTCTTGCCAAATTTCATCATTGTGCGTCCCGCGGTTTTCGAGATTTCATGTTAGGTGACCTTTCGCTTTTACATATATCATCATTGTCAGCCCTTGATAGCCCACAGCTGGGCGTAGCTCTCTTTGCTTCTACCACTCTCCCCTATTCCTAGCCAATCTCATCCAGCTTACTCCCGCCACTCTCCTCTCATCATCGGCTCATCGAGCCATGGGACGACCAGGGTTTCTTCAACCCAATTTAGGCTATCACTCAGGTAGGTTCGTAGACCACCTGTCATCACCACATCTAGCTATGTGTCCTGCCCAACACCACCTTAGTTATTTTACATATTTAGATTACGTTAATAGGGCCACCAGCTTGGAGGTAAAATAGCGGACTGTACTGTTGTAATCCGTCTGGTTCCCACTACGATTTCCGACTGCAACTAACAAATAGATGGCCAAGAGCGTGTCAAGACACGCTTATATAGAAGGATTCCGTGTCTGCTTTGCTATAAGTGTAAAATTTTTGTTAAATAACTTCAAATGTTTTTGTCCGATTTCGTTCAAAATAATTTTCCTAATGAGTTTTTAGCATGTTCTATCAACATGGAAAATTTCAAGTTTCTACGTCTAATAGTTTGGAAATGCTAGGGGGATCACCGTACGGGTAGACAAACGGACGAACGGATAGAGCAAAATATATATTAATATAAGAGTTCCTTGTAGTACTATGGAACCCTAAAAAAGGATAATTTCTTCTACCAAACGAAGCCAAGAGTAAAGCTTGTTTAGCACAACACAAAAGCTATACAATAAATGCAGCTAACCGCAAACAGAAATTGTATTAGACCGGAGTGGAATAACCTATAAAGTAGGAACTAAACTCAAAATGTTATCCTTTCATACGACTTTTCGAGTTTAAAGAAATTTAAAACTATCATATATATAAATTTCGTTGCCAAATTCTCAAATTCCGACAACGTATCTGTGAATATTCGAGCAAGGCAGGTGTCTATGGGCACCGGTGGTCGCTTAAATGAAGCTGCTCGTATGCCCCTTGTCGTATATATTAAAATACCCACCTTCGTAACGTGAATATATATTTATATTTATTTTTTTATTGATAAATCAAAATCCCAAAAAACATTACAGTTTCCCAATTTGTTTTTTGGGAACAAAATACATAAATTTATTTATTTTACGCGTATAGAAGGGTTCCGTATCTGATACGGGATAAAGGTATTTATTACCTAATTTCAAAAGTTGTTATCCGATTTCGCGTATACATTGACCTACGATAACCAAATGTGCGAGTTGGGATAAACTGATCATATGAATTTATTTATTTGTAAATGATATTTAGATATTTTTAGATAAAAATGGCCAAAAATGTTAAGACATGCTTATATAGAAGGGTTCCGTATATGATACGTTATAAACGTATTTGTTAAATAACTTCAAAAGTTGTTATCCGATTTCGCGCAAAATAATTTTTCCCAATGTGTTTTTAGCATGTCCTATGAACATGGAACATTTCAAGTCTCTAACATTTAAAACTGTTAAATAGAAATTCTAGACCGGTGGTGCGGGCGGGGCGAAACTATAAGGGTTCTTTGTCGGACTACGGTACCCTAAAGACATTTTTAAACGGAGGTCTGCTTTATTTACTAGCACATCACTTCCTCTGACATTTTTGTTCTTTAAAGCCTAAAAGATCGAATGAATGCCATTTATGAATACAGCCTAGACTTCAGTCGAGTTCAATTTAAATACTTTTTTTTTAAAATTACGAATCGTAATGCCGTAACCGTATTTTTTTTCTTGCCTTTTCGTTCGATGTGTTTTGCCATTTGTAAGTATTGCGGAAAAAAATCAAAAACATTGTCCTTTTACGTCTTATATTTTTCCTGTTATTTTTCCGTCCCCATGGCAACCAAAAAAAAATTCAAAAAAACAATTCTTCGTCAATGTCCTGTCATAGTCTCTTTGGTCCATGCGGCCAGCGTCATAGTTGCGTCCAAAAAGTCCGTAACAGTCAACGTCATTTGTCCAGTCAATGGAGGTGAGGTGTCGTCAAAGTTTCTTATATCGTCTAGGTCAGAAATCAGTCATAAAACTTCTTATTGTCTCATGAAGATGATTCCATTACATTCCAATATGTGCATAAAATATTAAAAAAAATACAAAAAAAATATTGACATAGCCAAAACCGTACACAAAATTAACAGGTTATATGTGTTCCGAATAATATAATTATCGATTAAATGTAATAAATAATAATTATCCTAAACTGTGATATATATTTGTTTTTTTAACCTCTCTCTCTGTCTCTCTGTATAACAACACATTTTTTATAACGCATAAAAATGCTCTGTCCCTTATGATTCGTTATAAAGAATTTACACTGTACTTGAATGGAAAAAACGAAACAAACTCTTTTACTATATATGCCAATTTTTAACAAGGTCTCCATTACTAAGTCGTTTTGTCGAAGGCTACTATCAATAAAATGAATTTAAAAACGTTTGACATTTCGCGTGCAACACTATGTTGTGAGGTTGTGCAATTATTTCATGGACGTTGTCGTTAACTTATTTAGCACTCATTAACTTTTAAATACCCATTCGCGTACTTTTTTATTCACAAAAATGTACATAGTATAAGTCAGATCTTCTTCATTTACAAACAAAAGCGAAATGTTAGAGTTTCAATAGTTTAAAGGGACGGACTAAAATGTGAGTGTTGTCGCACCCTCCCCTTATGCCGGAGCCAGTCATAGCTCAAAGTGTTTGTACATTTCTGTGCTTCAAGACTACAAAGTTGTACAAAACTTTGCGCAGCTACACATAGTCTCCAGTCACACTAAATGAAGCTATGTCTGGCACCGGCATTACACAATTTGTTGGAGGAAACAACAATATCATATATAGCCCCACTACAATATTATCCAACGAGCTCTTCACGAATACTGGCCGTATTTCGTCATTTTAATATCATCTTATAAGAGATGTACTTGGGTAAATACTGATATACAATATTTTTTTACTACATTAAAGCATATTTTCACTTGCATTTCACTCGAATATGTTGCTACAAATACTTCTAAGTAACAATCTTTTTTAAAACATTTTGTTTTGTAAAAGGGATCATTACTAGGAATATGGATCGTTGCGTATTAAACGCCTCTGCCTTTAAAGTCTGCTTTACTGCCTTTTATGAGGAGGTCGTGGCCTAATCAGCGGTCGGCACTTGAGTTGATCGCTAAGTAAAGTTGCTCTGGCTGCGACCGGATGATAGATGGGTGACCCATTCTAGCACTGGTTTATATTTGATATCCGACCTCCATTATGTTCGTTCTGCATTACGTTAATTTCTAAAAATAACCCTTAACAAAATTTTCTTTAACTAGGAGCTGTCATCGAAAATGGTAAAGCACTTTCTTGGTCGACTATACAACTATTCTTTTTTAAAGACCGTTTACACTGAACCAAGTAAATCCATTTTTAGATTCGCTTCTTGAAAAGGAGTATTTACATTGCTTTAAATGTTTTATTAATATGAATAAATTAATAGTTTAGATCTTTTGACTGACATGACATTTATAATTATTGTTTCATAAAATATTCAGCCAGTGATACGTTTTATGGAAAAAACGTAAAGGATGTTTATGTCTTGTGCAATTGGTTAGTTGGCTAATAAAGGACAAACCAAAATTTGGGCAAGACAGTGTCTGTCGGGTACCGCCAGATTCCAAAACAGCACCAAAACGGTTGCGGCATTGCATGGGCGGATGTTTTTGCAAGTGAGAGTGCCATAGAGTTTTTCGGATTAGTGTTAAGACGGTTATATCACCAAAATATTATTTTATTTTTTATTTCATGTTTATTAGAGAAACAAATAGTAATCACAACACTTAGAATCTAATCTATACCAGTAAAGTTTCTACATAAAATAACTTGTACACGTACAGGAAAAAAAGGAAAAATACGATTTGAACAAAAATCACAACTGAAGACAGAGCATCAACATTAATGCTACTTAAAAACAAAAAAACAACACAAATTTATGTACCTACGAATACAATTACCAGGTTTCTTCAATACGATATTTCTTTTTATAACAAACGGGAAGAGTTCGTGGCCTAATCAGTGATCAGTATTAGAGTCGCACGAGAGCTAAAAAAGCGTTGCGTTAATCTCGGCGTTTGCACTTTTTTAGCGTGGTCGATGCAAAAATATAGCGCTAATCCGTGCCCCGAAATTGATGAAACGTCAGTATGAATTACAGACAAATTTGTAGCCCAACGAAAATAAATTTGAACGAAATTTTAATACTACTTTGTCAGTTGTACTTAAATTATATACCAGCCGATTTGGCAAACTTTGTTTATCGCTCTTTTCTGTTATGTATAAAAACATTTTTTCACATTTTCTTACTTACTTAGAAGAATAGAAAATAAAATATAGTATAATAAATTGTCATTTTATAAAAAAAAATCATAAACCGAATTGAAATTGAAATGGGATCACACGGGAAGCGCCAGCTTTCAAATAAAAAAAGACTCAACAAAATCGGTAGCAACCATATGACAGCTGAATATATTTTATGAAAAATTAGCCAAAAATACAAATACCAATCGCCGCGAATGTTCAAAAACGCCATCAATAGCGACCTGAAACAGATAAAAAAAGCTCATTAGTTTGTTATCCTAAATTCCAAATTAAACTAACAAATGCTTCTTTCGAAAGAGAGTTTTTGAATCTATTTAACTTTGTCGACGAATTAATTAAAATAAATCCAAAACTTTTAACAAACGAATAGATAAACAGTTTACAGTTGGTTTAGTTGCATTGATTGTAATTAGACTTTGTATATTGTACGTGTGTACTTTGTATACTATAAAAAATTGTCAAAAAATATTACACCATTAAATAAGATGTATGTTGTACAGCTTACAGTTTCCTTGGGAGTCCAACATCCCTAAAGATTAGAAAAATATAGAGCTAATACGGCATGACAAAAATTCTCGTTCGTATTGTGAAGCCTTCAGACTGTTCAAAAAAAATATAAAGATATAGCGTTATTTCAGAACAAGACAAGATATAAAAAACGCGACCACAGTCGCAAGTAAATAATTTTTATTTCTTAAAAAAAAACCGACTTCAAATTGTCAGAACTGGGCCAAATTGAAATCATCTAAATTCAGACGGTCTGTTAAAATATTTAAAAAATACTGTCAAATAGAGAACCTTCTCCTGTTTTAAAGTCGGTTGGAAAATAGTATTAAATAAGTGTGAAGTGAAAGCCCTACTCCACGTTTGCTAGTTAGTAACATCCAGATGTCCTCTCAGCTATTCGTTCTAGTTAAGGTACTATCAGAGATCGCTCGCGGCACCACGCTTCCGCTGCGTGCGCTGCGTAAATGGTTAAAGTTTCGCAAAAGTCATGTATGATAAAATTGTTCCCCTTTAAAAGTTCTATATAAAAGTCCCCAACAGCATATGTCTATCTTTTAATGTTGGTTCAGTATAACCTTTTTTACGCTAACCAAATTTCTTCTTAAATAATGCATTATTTGTGAAGGTCCTTTTATAAATATAATATTAATCCTTATGCAAAAACTATTTTTAAACCTCTAAGTGATAAGAGTGGTACACGCGGACGAAGTTGTGGGGTTCAGCTAGTATAACAATATATGTCGTTGTACGCAAAAAAGTTTTGGGCGAATTTCGACCAGCCGGCGAACTGTGGTATTAAAAAAACCACAAACTCGTGCGGTTACAGCCCATTAAAGCGATTAACCACCAGTCCCGATTGTCCCTTATCTTCTTTATGTCGGAGCCAGACATAACTTCATTTGAATGATTATTGCAATGTTCATGTAGTGTGGCCGGGGACTTTGTGTAGCTGCGCAATGTTTTGTGTTCTACAAGGACAAAAATGTACAAACACTTTCAACTATGTCTGGCTCCGGATTACATAGTATAAAGCAAAGTAGGTTTCCCGTTCTTATACTTAGATACGTGGCGAACTGTAACCTATTTGGTGTCGAAATAAAAAGATGGATTTGGGATAATTTTGTCTGGTCTAAAAAGACACATAATGTAATTTGCTGTTTACTATTAAATATCTTAGAAGGGACTTATCGTTCAGAAATACCAATGCATCCGTTCGTTTTCCTATGAGCTTGTCTCTGAAAAAAAAAATTATATTTTACGAGTTGCTAGAAACATTGATATAACAACACTTTGTTTTATCTGAAGTCATAATTAGTCAAAAGTTAGCGCAGTGATTTAATTCGGGGGAAATGGTACTTTTTATATTCTATTAAGCACGTTATTAGAATCGTCTAATGCGATGACGTACTACGGAAAATACGGTGTCATATTATCAGTCGCCAGATCACTCAAAGATAAGAGTTTAGCGGAACTATATTCTCCTTCCGATAACACAACATTTTCCCTTTCGGAAACTTTCCTACTCTTTTATCTAAGGTTTTAATAATAAAACCTTCTAAGGCTTTAGTAATAATATAATCATATAATCATCAATCATCAAAAACTATATACTTTTATATATTTTTAACGCCATCCTTTTTGATACTGAATTTATATAGCACACGACGGTACGAAGTTAGTACTGATCATTACTTACTAATATCCGACGATAATTGTTGAACACGTGTCCTCTAAGACTCATTTGAAACATCAATTAGAACCCAATGTGTTTATGTAAAATTTTGGACATCAGTAACGTTGAAACATAACGTTAAACGCACAAAGACCAAAGGTCGTTCTTTCACGGTTAGGAATTGAAATAACCACAGATTAAAACAGATAGATCCCAATAAATTAGTGTAGTATGTTGGTGTGTTGCAACAAATTTCAATAATATAGTATTAATTATGCCTTGCGTTAACCCAAACCAGTTAATACTGATGACGAAACCTTTAACAGGACAAAAAAGTATTATAAGTAGGGTAAAACCATTTATTCTCCAATAAGGTCTTCTTATATATTTAAATGTCTGTACTGTGGTGTATTCAGGCAGCAGGATAAATTCATTGTGTTTATAAGGCAGCTAAAATCACTGTCAGACAGATTATTTGTACGTAACCCATGATATGCAACACATATCAATCAATTATTCATTCTTATCGCGAGCAGTGGATATTTTTTACTTATAACAACCACCAAAGTAGATTGGAAATTGAAGCTCTCCCAAAATAGTTTTCTAGAACGATAATAAAAAAGCAATTGAAACATCTAGCGGACGCCTACACATTCTTCCTATTAAAAAATACTGGAAGTGATACTATTAGGCGAGAAACACATTCATTCATGAATACATGACGCATTATCTATTATTATCATTTTATTAATAGAAATTTTTAAGTGCGGGTTAATAAAATAGTATTTATTGAGGAAGACCGAGTCCCGTTATAACTCCTGTACACTATAAGTGTACATTGATTACTTTTAAGTGGCTATCAAAATCGGTGACTAATTTATAATTAAACATATTGGAAATGTGATGATTGGAGCTGGGAACCTCCACCTTTAATTGCTATTCGACAAATCTTAGGATCGGGGCAAACTAGTGACTTTGAGCATTTGATTTTGAAGCGCTCTGAATTCACGCTTTCGCAATTCAATATATATATAAATACTAGGAGGGCACGCCGTGGCACGCAGTATCCCCAAAGGCAATTTCGAAAATATCAAAAAACTGAGAAAATTAATGAATTTGAAAATTAAATGGGTGCCAGGCACAAACCTGGACACACGGTAGAAGTTATACTTCCTTTCTACCTTTATTTATACAATTATCAGTACTAATACCATCACTGTCATAAAATAACGTTTCATTGTTTATAGAAATAGATGTTTTTTTCTATCACTTACAAATATTTGCATTCACACGACTTTCAAGAAATAGAGTGCCTCCAAAAAAGAAGTGACAAAATAGGCCTGAATCGGCACCGGCATCAGATATAGTCGTAATATCTGATGATGGCGCCAGACATAGCTCAAAATGTTTGTACATTTTTCTCCTTGAACACTACAAAGTTCCACAAAACTTTGCGCAGCTACGCAAAGTCCCCAGCCATACTACATGATCATTGAAATTATCATTCAAATGAAGCTATATCTGGCGCCGGCGTGATGCACAGCATTCGAATTAAAGGTTCAAATCTTCAATAGCAGCGATATATGATAGAAACATCGCATCACCGCATACGCATCGCCCGTCCGATTTAACCGGAAATAGGCATTTTATAAGTCATACGAAATGACTCTCTTAGTAGGTACAGATATCCTAGAAAATTATGACAGTAATCGACAAAGCAAAATATTTTAAAATTTCGATATCTTTTTAAATATATGACTACAAAATTTGACGAATTTGATGCGTGATTGATGAATGAACGTGTGATTCAATTGTTTTTCTGTGAATATATCGAACAATACATAACTTTTCGTACGACACCCTAAATTATTCTTGCGGTTGAAAATGTACAAATAGGCTGTGAAATTGAAATATCGCTCATTATAATGACGTAAATACAATATTGCCAGTAATTACGTCTCGACTGTTTTAATAACTTACAGAGATGTTATTTGGGAATATGACAAGGAAAATTATATTATTTTAACTTTAATAGTCCAAATTAGCCAATATTCTCGTCTGAGCGTGCAGTTTCTTTTCATTTGGTACAAAACAGAAGCCACACTACGTTTTTTGCTATCAAAAACATTGTTTCTTCATAAATTTTGATATACGTACTAATAAAAATGTATTTACCATATATATTCGGTCCTGGTATAAAGTGTCGCTTTAAAACAATATTCGTTGTGAAGAATCATGATCTTAACGTTCCGGTATCTGTAAATTAATGAGTGCCATCTTGTTTGCTTTGAAAATAACGGTCTATGCAACCAATAAAAAATAATGAATATTGTAGGTACCTACTATCGCAATGTAGTGTCTTAGTAGTTAGTTCCTAACCATTCTTTACTCCATGTGGCACTTGCTTTATCCGTTTATAATAGCAAGCATACTCGATGACTGAAGATCCTTTTTTCAGTACCAACATGTAAACTAAAATTCGTAACAATCGGTTAAATAGTCAAAGAATGAGCGAGGATTTTGCTAAATTACATCCAATAATATGATCTTTGATTATGCAATACCCTATACTGCTCTCATCTTACAGTCATCATCTAAGCTGTCTTTGAGGTTCTCCCCATCTTCAGAATTAATCATTTTGTAAATATAAGTGATGGACAGCTTTTAAAATAACTTTCAAAGGTACCTGTAAAAATTAAACCGAAGTCATGACTTTGACTTTCAGTACACGAGGGTAAATTCTTTTCAATAAATAAAAATACAAATTATCGGTGAATAGCATCTTTTCTATCCCTAAAATATAAAATTATTATTTTAAAATGCCAAAAAAATCTACACACTGTACATGACAGTACCAAATATCATGCATTTATGTTCACAATTGTAGACGGACGGACTGGCTGAGCGAAACTATAAGGATTACTTGTAGTACTACGGACCCTAAGAAGGTTTTTTAAATTTTAATTACCGTTATAGTTGTAATGTAAAACAATTGATATTTAACAGAAAGTCATTTTTATTTTATAGGTCTATATTTATATTGAAACATTCACATTGATTTCAGTTCAGCGAAATCCGAAAGCGATTTTATGATAATTGGCTAACCACTTAACTTGGAATTTTAAAGTAGCTTTGCAGATAGAACCAGCACAAATATTTTCCCAAAGTTATCAACTACTATCATTTATAAACATCTAACATCTGCCTATGTGGAACCCAATGTAAGCAGATTATTAAATACCAATAGATGTCATAGAACTTAAAGAAGAAACGAAACATAGCTTTATCAGTTTCAATTGAATTCGTAAATAAACATTATTATCTAGCAGACACGGTTACGTATATCATTATAGGACTAAAGAAAAGTCCTGTAGTTAAAGCAGATCCATGTGAATTTGTAAATTTACAATTGACAGCCAGTTTATTACGTGTTTTAGAAAAGTTATATTCTCTTATGTTTTAAGTTTGATACATATAAAGCTCAAGAACAGAGTGATCCACTAGACTTAGTGGCGACAGAGCCGATACATTACTAGTTCCTTGAACTTGGGACTGAATTACTGGTGTATTTATAACAGCCCGAGCACGCTGAAACATTTCTGCGCTCGAAGGATATATACTGAGAAAACGGATTTAGTGAGTTCTTTTTAATAAGTAAAAAAATACAAACTATTCCCCTTCTTAACACCTAATCATTTTTTCTGCCCTTTTTGTCTATTCGTTTGGTCTTCGATTACTTAAAGTAACATTTACAAAAAAAATTCACTGGAACGTGACAAATAGTGCACTTGGTTTAGTAATAAAGAATGTTTACCGCAAGTCAAAGTCAAAGTTAAAATCTTTTATTCATATAAGCTCTTATGAACTCATATGTTATGATTTTTTTTAGGTATTTAATAAAATTTACGACTTAAAAGCTAAGTCTACAAGGGTCCCGCGCGCCCTGCGCTGAGAAGGTAAAAAAATGACTTCACCTATTAGACGTTACAGATATTGCCATCCTCATCCCATTCTTGAGCGCGAGGCAGGGAGTTAGTAGTCAATACATTATCAGAAGGCTCACGTTGCCGATTTTTGCGAAGTAGATATATGCTCTTTTGAAAGGGAGTCTTTCTTAGCCGTATCGGTTAAAGAAATGGTTCCACAGATATGTTATGCAAGGTAGGAAATTCTTAGCAAATCAAGCACCTATGATCTTTATAGTACTGAAATTACATGATAGCTGAGTATCTGTGCTATCAGTAGTCACTTATAATTAATATAAAATAATGTACCGTCTCCCCTTTTGTATCTTGTTATATTACAAAAAGTCGTTATTTATTTATTTTAAGGATCTCGAACAAAGGATTCACAAGTTATATATATAAAGTTTCACAATTACATTAAAACAAACGTATGTATGTATGTGTTCCTTAGGAGCCCGGAACTTGCATCGCTAATAAATACGGCAGGAGCATTCGATATTCTCCCTTATTCCGTCCGAGATGTCAGACCCGCGTCGATAAAGATGGCGGCAATCGGTTATCTTAAGTCATCCTAAAGCCACATCATTAATTTAACCCTGGCACTAAACCGATATAACGCTAGATAAAAAAGGAAGTTTAAAAGAGAAGTTAAAACACGCTTATTTATAAAGCGTATTATACAGTTAAGACTAAAGACTAAATTACGGATAATATATATGACTCTTTGTATTTTACAGTTAATATGAAGATGTATCAAAATTTATTTTTATAAGAGGTTTGATGTTTAAAAAAGTGGGTAACTAGCTCTCCGCACTGGTTGAGCTGTTAAATAAAAGCCTAAATATAAATTATTGTCCTAACATCTTTGCAAAATCCAGCTTTGTGGAGGTAAGTTAGTTATTGCGCCTCGTTCTCAACCGATTTATCTGTCTCACAGAAAATAGGTACAAGATGAAGTAAATTAAAAATTCAAAGAGTTTTAAGTGTACGTTTGATTTTTTACCATTACGAGTGTACAAACTAGAGATCGTCTGGTAGTCGGTTTTTTTTTTAACGTATGCGAATCAGCTTTTATCTAAAACACGGGATTAGAAATCACCAAGATTAAATGTCTGTGTAATTTTCAATAAAAAAGTGCAGTTGACTAATGAAAAAAATATTTGTCTTCACGAGTAAATAAAAAATAGGTATATCTGTACTAATATTAGAGGTAGCGCCAAGCTTGTAGCCGAATCGGGCCGGCGTGTCCGGGTACCAGTACCTCTTTCTCACATGAGATCGGCGTGAAGTCTTAACAAAATAGATTTCTGGAACCAGACTGCAACTTCGTCGATGGAATGCAATATTGAATCTTAATCAGCCATAAAAAAAAAGATCATGTAGTACTAACGCCAGAACCGTCGTTTTATGGAGCGCGGGATGGTTTTAGCTACATTGCCTTCAGAAAATATTCAGATTATATTATTTGCGTAATCCTTTAGACTATTTCCTTTACATTATAAAAAAAGTAACCGCACTTGGATATTTGAAAAGCAAGGAGCAAAAGTTATTTTTTTACAACTTCGTGACTCTCCCAATTCCTTATTTCACGCTAAATTCGTTAGATAATTGCAACATAAATGTATCTTCATATAATTTACTTATCTTATTCTAACGAGCCCGAGTTTTTATAAGGGTCCTATAAGGGTTCTAAAGAACCCCCAAATCCGTTTACATATTAGAGGATATGAAGATAAATGTAAATATTATTAATGATTATATCAAAGAGAATGACTTGCATAATGTTACGGTAGTGTCCGAAGTGACGGATGAAATTTTAGAAAATGTCACAAATGTTGTGTGCGATCCAAACTTCTGTAATGCAATATTGCCGTGGGAGAATTTGAAAATGGCATACCTTCTTTATAAGTACAGAAATAAGTTGAAGGAGAGTGTGGTAATATTCCCCGAGAGCTGTCAGTTTTGGGCGATGCCAGTTGAGTTTCAGGATCTGCACAAAATAAGGGTGCCACTGAACACCTGTGAGGGCATCGACATGTCTATATTTGATAGTCTTGTTGAGGTAAATATTCATTTTTTCCTATTTTTTGTTAATATAGTGGTTTTTAAATCTACGAAAAGCGAAAACTTTAGGTACCTTTTGAGGAAAATTGCGCGGACGGAAGAGTATGAAATTTGGCACATATGTAATTCATATAGAGGAAAGTGTGCAAATGCTAATATTTTTTTATAATATGCATTATTAATATATTAAATTATTAAAATAAGACCACACGCACACTAGTGCAGAACGATTTTCACACATATGTATTGGATGATGTCGAAGCGTAATCGTGACAACGGTATATTATATTAAGTGTCATATTGTATTTTTCTGTGAATAGAACAATGTATTTCATTGTACGCAATAAGGTTTGTGGGCGAATTTCGACCGGCCGGCGATCAAAGTGCTTAGTGCGAGTTTTCTAACTTTTACGCGTTGGTAAAGTTTACTTAAATTTGTATGGAGATTGATCAGCGCCGCGGAACAAGCGATAGAGAAGCACTTCGGCGTTATTACTTAAAATTATGGTCCGTAAACTGATTTTACGGACAACCATGTTTTTTTAATAAACTTTCTCCTTCCATGCTTAACATACAAAATGTCAATATGAATTTTTTAAGATATTTAACCGTTAAAAACATTTGAAAATAGGTTCAATTGCGTGCGTTTGTATTAAAAGTTTAATAGGTTTATAAATGAGAGTTAATGTATAAAGCCATATATAAATATGTAATATTTATCATTTTAAGTGATTACTTAATAGATTAATTAAAACAATATTATATGTTATAATTTTTGTATAATGTCATTGATTTTGAATACAATTTGCTTCTTTTTTTTATGTTACAAGGGGCAAACGAGCAGGCGGTTTACATTAGTGACTACCGACGTTCTGTCGGGTCGGCTAGTCTAATATATAAAATTCTCGTGTCACAGTGTTCGTTGCTACACTGCTCCGAAACGGCTTGACCGTTTCTTATGAGAATTTTTAGTATATCTGAGAATCGGTTAACTATTTTTTAAACCATTAATCAAACAGAGTGGCCCACAAGGACTAAGTCGCGGGGTACTACTAGCTAGTAAACTATAATTATGCTAAATTGCATTCCTCTCCTTCTTCACAATTTTCGTAAAATGGTACCGAAAGTATCCGCTTCTCGTATTAATAATGATAATTTCCACTTCTCCTTTAGTATTAGACAAGTAGAAGATGCGAGCTCACTATTTTATTTTAATTTACTCTGCCGTTCTTCTTGTATCTTATAGCTTCTACTTGTCCTCCCATCGTCGAGCGCTGACGAAGTTCTTAGCATGTGTGAACTGGAATCGACCTGGTAAGTACGCTTAGTTTTCTATGATCTTTCAACGTAATGGATGTCAAGAGATTCTCATAATTAAAGGAATTATAAGAATCTCTTGGCATCCAAAATATTTTATATTTAAATAATAATAATATAAATATTAATTTTTCAAACAGGTTAGTTATTTTAAATAAAATGGGTGTTGGGCTCAACCCTTTAAATTACTCGTACTAGTAATTGTGGCGAGCGGCCCAGCTATTCTACAACATTTTCTATAATATTTTTCTATAGCTTCGATATTTTCGAACCGATACAACTTACGGATCTTTAGGAAAAGGGCGTACTCATTCCTCAAGGGCCAGCAACGCATCTCCGAGCCCACTGATGTTGCAGTTGTCTATGGGCAGCGGTAGTCGCTCTAGTGAACCACCTTGTCGTTTACCCCTTGTTATATAAAAAAATAATTACTCGTTCTTTAACGTTGCAAATTCAAACTGGACGCGGCAGTGTCGGTCCATAACCATTAAAAAAAATAACTTTTTTTCCTAGACATCTCGCTCTCATACTTTAAACCAATTAATACGTGCGGACAGTGATATATTAGTTGTTCTACATTTAAGTGTATGAGATGTTAATGTTATGTGAGTGCACTCACGGTTAACGCTATTAAAAATCTAAATTTTATCTAAATCGTTTACCATATACTATTAATTTGGGTCAATGTGTAATTAACCAACATTAATTAATATGCGATTTAAATATATAATATTAAAGCCGCATTAACTCAATAGTATCTCTAAAAGGTAACTTGTAATCCATAAAGACTCGTTTCAATCCCCGGCCCCGCCTTTCTATTATCACATTGATTTCTCACAAGCTTTACTTAAGATAAATTTACAATTTGATTCACTTTAAACGTAGAATACTTAACGTATTGAACAAAATATTCATTTATAAAAGTTTAAATTCATTTAGAGCCTTAATAGCTCAACGGTATAAGGTATGGTATACGGTTCAAACCCCACCGCCGTTGGGATATTGTCGCACCCACTCCTAATACAAGCTTTTAATTTAAGCTTAGTAGGAGGGGAGAAGGGAATATTAGACATACCTAAAAAGCATTCCTAATATTCTTTAAAATCAGTAAAAACACGCAAACGAACTGCTGACTGAGATATTATAAAATATACTTCCGGCTATGAAAGAGAGAAAGAGATATGTGCTCGCATCTCTCGCTCTCTCTCTTGCCCCCTACAATAATATACGATATGTAACTTTTGATCTTGACTAACTTCTACGTCTCTCTCAACTTCTATTCGCCTCCTCCGATCACACTTTTCGTAACGCTTCGACACGCATTCACCAGCTTACTCCCCAAGTCAAGCGCGCGCAAAGAACTTTTACTTCTAAAAGTATCCCTGGACTTGTTTAAATTTATTAATGAAATAATATTCGTAACCGAAAAGATTTAGGGTTATGTGCATAACATAAGGTTATGGTCTATTTAAAATTGTGACATAAGTTGATTCCGATTTTATTCTCAGTCTTCTGTTTCGGTAAGTATCTCGCATTCCTATAAGCTAGAATTGCTTATCCATTGCAGGCGAGGTGCGGCAGGCTTTGTCCATGATGAAGCAGTGGGCACCGATGGACGTCGAAGACGCGTTAGAGCTGCTTACACCCAAATTCACGCATCCCGCGGTCAGAAAGTAAGTTTTAACTAGATTGAAATGGATGTAGTTTCTCAACTTAACCTAACATCTTTGTGTCATTCTATGCCACACAGAAGTTTTGTAGGATAACAAAATATTCATTTTTTTTTATGCAAATATAAATGACAATTAAGGTTTATCTACGTCAGAGAAGTAGTAATTAAGGCAGAGAGCAGGAAAATGTTTAAATAAATTTGCATTAATCCATGCATAATAGAAAGTTTCTACACTCGTTGGAAAATAACACTAATTTACAAAAGTAAATATTTAATCGATAGATAGTCAAAATAATAAATTACATAAATTTATTTGATTTAATTAATTGACCATCAACCTTATTCTGTATAACGTCATTATACTGTATAATGTTTTACTAATTAATTGTATATTTATAACTGGCTGTACCCCACGACTCTGTCCGCTCTGATTTCAGTGATTTTGTTAAATTTTCAAGGTTTCAATTTTTTTTGCACAAAACCCTAATTATTTTTCTAAAAGTATAGTAGCCTATGTTATTCCATGTAACATCAGCTATCTGCCAGTGAAGGTCCCGCTGAAATCGGCCCATCCGATTAAATCCGGAGATTAGACAAGCAGACAGACAAACAAAAATGTTTTAATTTGCATTTCTTGTTATAGGTTTCGTACATGTTTATTAGTAAAAAAAAAAATATATTTAACACTTTAATATTATTTATACATGTGTATAGATGTTCCCTAAGATGCTCGTGCGATGTTTAAACGAATTCACAAAGCAAAATTTTGCCATCATTAAGTTTCTCAGTTTAATGTCTGTAACTTAGCAAAAGAATAATCAAAATAAGTCTAGTAGCGAATATTTAAAAAATTTGATTTACAGGTATGCCATATCCAGGTTGAAGCAAGCACCAGATGAAGATCTGCTACTATACTTACTGCAACTGGTCCAAGCACTGAAATATGAAGATTACGCTGAAATACATGACGGTGTGTTTCATTAGACGACATAGTTTTATCTTTTAAAACCTCATCTTTTTCTGCTTATTCCTCTACCTAGCGTTATCCCGATCTAGTACCAGGGACCGCTTAAAAACAGACGATGACTGTGGGGGAGTTAAGATGACGGGCTGCCATCTAACGTCATCTCCGGAACCTTTACAATCTCTATAATCTCACGACTAATATCACTCAGCGACATTAATCGGTACCCACTGTTTTAGGTGCCATTTAATAATAACAATAATAATTTTATATATTTTTAAATGTTTTTAGTTTTATAATAATATTTTAAAATGTATGTAAGAATAAGATATATTAAATAAATGACAGTCACAATAATAATAATCTTTACTAATAGGCATCTGGAGCCTACACATATTACAATTTATAATATTAACAAGGTATGCATATAATAAATTATATTTAAACATCATGTTAATTTTTTTTAACTGTACTTTGTAACAGGTTATAACAATTTACACATTAAGCCAAAAAGACAGGCCTTCATACCAGCGCCATTCTGGAAGCTATTTGAAGGTATATATATTTACGTTACTTGCTGGACACTTTTTCAACTTATCTCCCACAAGAGATGTTACTCCTTATTATAACCTCTATGTTTAGTAGTTATACTGATGAAGAACCCGTTAATATTTAGCACATAACAGGACTTATGTATAATAAATATTTACACTAATTCGGCAGCTGGCTTTCAATGTTGTGACTCTAAGACCAATGCCTATTAAATTACATTTTCAATAACTTACAAGCACCATAAACGATTTAAGGCTAAGCTTTAAGTAAATAACTAAAAATACAATAAATCATTTCAGATTTTAGCTAACGCTATGAACATACAGCTACGAATAACCTTTAGTTTTTACTATTAATAGCAATTATATTAACATTTAAGCATGATTGAAAGATAAACCGTATTCATTAGAGATCGCTTGGAAAAGGGGACGACGGTAAAAATAAACGTATCTCAACTTGGTGTGTTTAAGTTATTGTTGTTCATCTCTTTCTTTATGTGAATTCTTTTTTATAATTCTGCTCTATAACGCAGTCACAAAATCTCAAAAACACTGACACACACACACACTTTTTATTATTATTAATTTCACTTCGTCCGCATAAAATGAAACTCGTAAGAACCCTTAGGCTTCCTTAATCTGGCCCCATTAATATCCGTTCTCAGCGGATGTCTACTAACTACCTTCTGGCTCCTTACGTCCCGCGGTTTTCGCGATTTCTTGATAGGTGACCTTTCGCTTATAAGCTTTATGTTAATGTCAATTTTTTCATGTAACAATCCAGAGACGTCGATCTTCGCATGCATTTATTGCTTTAAGACATCGCTTGCACCACGAAGACTAAAATTTACTAATAAAAAAAAGAAATATAAAAAATTTTTCCACCATTAAATAAGATGAAACATTTTAATAAGTGATTCTTTTTTAAATATATTTGTAAAAAAAAATGTGTATAATTAAATAGATTCTTTTCTTAAAAAATAATTAAAAAGTGAAATAAAAAATGCAAAACTAAAAATATATATCCACCACACCATACCACACTCAAAGTTGACTAGCGAAATATATTCGAACATTTCTCCTAAATGTAGGTAAAGTGTTATTTAAAAAGATCTGAATTAGAGTGTCGTCAAACGCGATTATGCTCTTGCACTATTCTATTTAAAGGAGCCAATCCAAAAATGTTCATCACCATTCTACACGTGAAGACTAATCGGCCAAAACTTTGAACAAATCGTTAATGTCGGTACGGAAATGCTTGCTAAAGTAGACCAAAACCCTAGTTTACGGCTCTCTCTGTGCATAATGATGATTTGAGCAGAACGGAGGCCACCTTCATGATGTCAGTATCAAAAACAATGAAAATTAAATTTAAAAGGTGCCGCTACTTATTAAAAAAAAATCTTTTATCATATTATTTAAAATAAAGATACTTCCCTTGTTGCACACAGTAGACATCCGCTAAAAACGGATTATTGATAGAGCCGGAAGTATAGAGCCTTGCAAGTTTAATTTTACACGAACAAAGTCGCGGAAAAGAGCTAGTAATTATCTAAGTCCAAGAAGGTTATATATTTTCGGTACGATATGAAAATACGTCATTGCTTTGTTTTTAGTTTGGTTTTTGACTTTAATTGTTGTATTTGGGGCCCGATGTGTTTTGGTAATTATTTTAGGGTTCCGTACCTACAAAGGAAGCTATATCTACTTGCCAAATTACTTCTTGACGTTTAAGTATTTAAAAAAAAAACAGATAACCGTAAATTTGTATTTATATCATTAAAAAAAAATTGCGTTGTCAAGTTAAAAGAAATATTACGAAAAGTACTACTGTTTTCCGAATTTTTCCTTTACTTGTACTCTAAGATATAGCTTCTTGGCAAATTTCATGTTTCTAGGTCGACTGGGTAAGTGCCCTATAGGTTTTGGTTCCCTTTGCAAATGTATGAGAAATGTGATATAAACGACTATATCTTTTGAATGCGTATACTTAGAGGGTTGATTTTTTTTATAGCTTCAAGGAACCGAAGATGTCTTCAACGTCATTTTTTTTGTATTTTTATGAATATTTGTTACCTATAACAAAACAAAAGTTATAATTATTTTTTTGTCTGACAGTTAGTTCCGAGACGTACAACTAAGACTATTTCAATGTTACTTTTACTGGTAAGTAGCTGATTTCACAAGGAATAATAGGCAATTTTTAGAAAAGAAATTAAGGTTCAGCACATTTAATTATATTCCTCAAAATTTAACAAAATTCCTGAATTCTGGCTGACGAAGTCACCGGCTACAATTAGTTTCTAATAATTGTGTATTGAGACAATTGTAATGAATGAATATAAATACTATTTAAATCAAATAAGAATTGTTCAATTTCAATATATTGTTGGTACAAATGTATGTATATATTGTAAAATTTATTACACTAAATAATAACAATTACTCTACTATATAATAGAGTACCTGGAAATTGCGTTTACACACCCCAGTCGACACCGAACATAGTAATTGGGTTGCCTAAATAAATTAAAAAAAAATGCAGTGTTATCACTGACGAGCGATTTCTACCACATAACCTTTAGGACAAGAAAATATACGAAGTCGTAATGCAGTAGGTAGTAATAGTAAAACTTCTATTTATCAGAAGTCTTTTGCATAAACACGACACAATGCTTTAAAACTAGTTCAGATCTATCTAATAGCGATGTGAAAAGAAATAAACTATCCACTGAAAAAAATAAATTGCCAAGTGCGTTTCAAGACACGCTTATACAGAAGGGTTACGTATCTGATACGCTATAAACGTATTTGTTAAATAACTTCAAAAGTTGTTGTACGATTTCGTTCAAATCTATTTGTTCTAAACATCTTTTGCAACAAAACAAAGATTACTACTAATTTCTGTCTAAAATGGATAGGTAACCTCAGAACTGTAACCAATATCTCGAACTCCTTGCGGACGAAGTCGCGGGTTACAGCTAGTACTAAGAAAAAAGCAAAAGCATCCTTACCTCGCTCATCAGCTCTGGGTCGAAAACGTAAAGAACTGGCCGTGATCTGGAGCCCTTGGCGAGACGGACCAGGTCTCCGTAGCGGTCCCGGAGGCCTTCAAGGAGGCCCAGCCCGATAGTGTGGTGGAAACATCCTGGAACAAAAAACCACAATTCATAAGGACTGCCGACAGAAGTGACATCTTAAAACTGTAAACAAACAACATAAGTCACGTGACCGTGTCGAACACGACTTAACATGACTTGAAAAGAATATAGTCAAAATTCAAACTAAAACATTATTGAGGATTTGTGGAAAAATGTATGATTTTATATAATAATTTCGAATATTCCTAATGCTGTTTGTATAAGGAATTAACCATTTCCCGAATATGTTTATTAAAATTTAAAAAAAAAACGATAAGCGAAATAATGATGCATCGGGTTTATCGCTACTGATAAACCTTAGCACGCAATGTTTAAAACTACAGTAATCAAGCATTTTATACACGCACATTAATTTGTTTAATAGATTTTTTCTGATGATCTCGAGGCCTACAGATTATAATTAAAGAGTTATGTTTTCAAGTTCATTAAAATAATTAAATGCGTATGGTAACTCCATTATCCGTCATTTATTTTCGTCGAGGCCATTGCCAAAGATAACCGGAATGCCATGTTTTGCGAGTAAAACAAACTTGCTCATAAAAGGAAGCTAAAAATTATATATTTTTGTAGAAATATTTTTCATACAACGATTTTAAGGAGCCTTCTTAAAATTTTTACTTTTACAGCTTGGCGCATATTGAATTTTTACAAAAAATAAATATAAAACAGGCAAAAGTGAGTCACACGCGCACACTAAACACTAAGGATTCCGTACCGTGACGTAATACATTACATTATCCATACAGAATTATACTTCTCCTAAGATTTCTTTTAATTTAACAAAGTCACTGCATTTTTTAGTGATAGAATAGTATAATACAAGTATAGGACGAATTTCCATAATTTTTTCTATGCTTGTACTTCAAGATACAGTTGCTTGCCAAATTTAACGATTAGGTCAAAGGGAAGTACTCTACAGGTTTTGATTAAAGCAAAGTAGTTTAGTTTCTCATGCATGTCATGGATTTCCGCAAAGTAACGCCTGATTCTATCAATTATTCGGCCGATTTTGATGATTTTTCATTTTTGGCTTTGTCTCTGTCCTGAATAGCAGAATAACTATTAAAAACATAAGAAAATTGTCCAAAAGAGAAATTAAACATTTTCCCACGCATAACGGGAACGGGAACGGAAACGGAAACTGGAACAGGAACGGGAACGGGAACGGAAACTGGAACAGGAACGGGAACGGGAACTGGGATAATATTACAGGATAATAAAATGTTACAAGTTGGTCACGTGTTACAAGTTACCTTAAACTAATAAGAACAAAGAAGAGGCCCAGGACCACTTTGTGGACCAACATACAAAATTACCTTAAGCATACCGAATTGCCCAACCCGAAGACTCAAGATGATTATCCTGGAGCAAGAATGTGAGGAAACCGGGAAAATGGGATAATGAGTGGAATAAGAAGAATAGAATGTAGTAAATAGTAAGTAACCCAACGTGCCGGCAACGTATCTGCTTGCCTTCTGGTGGTGCGGATGTCCATGGGTGTCGGTACGCACTTGGCTGTCTGCTGTCTGCTCATTTGCTCCTTGTAACATAAAAAAAAAAACGTTCGGACGGGATAACGTCTGCCGGGTCCGCTAGTCTTTATATAAATTGTACGTGTGTACGTCACTGAACTCCCCCTAAACGCTTTTAGCGGTTCAGATTCACATTTTAGCCCGGCAGATGGCGCTTCAGTCAGTGTCTAGGTTATTTTTTTATCGATTTTTACCCTCGGGCTGGACAGCGTCTGCCGAGTTCGCTAATTTTATTAAAATTATACACATAGTAGTCCGTATTAATGTCACCGTAGGAATAGAATAATTTTAGATTTATTTTTAATTTGTTTCACTTTCAATTCAAAATATATGGTGTGACGACACAAAAATCAAGAAAACAGTTTTTTTTTTCATTATTTTATATACTATGTTGACAAAAGACGAAAAAATTAAATTGTGACATGTGACGTCACACATCTTTTGTCCCTGTTCGTTGTCAAATAATAACATCATGTCACATTTTGTTGATACCCTTCCCGCTTTAATGTGTAACGTAATTTATGCATGACCCTTTTTTTCTTTTTTTTTTACAGGACTCTATGACACACGGACGTCTGTTCCTAAGGTAGACAACTTAATGCCTGTGTTATAGGTAACAGGCGCCTGTCATAGACAAATATTTTTTTTTTGTAGTACTACATACATATAGCTAACACACCAAGACTCGAGGCGGGAATCGCATCCACGACCCCCGGAGCGGAAGGCAGGATCACTGCCCACTGCGCCAACGAGCCAGTCTCCTAACAGACCCTTTACAATAAAATTGTTATTTTGTTTAGCGTTAACTTAACTTAATGAAAATTGTTACTAACACAGTTATTAAGAAAATGAATTAATGTTTACTAACTATTGTTATAATTTATTACAATATTTTAAATTGTATGTCATTTAAATTTAACTTTTAGCGTATGTAATGTGGTTGATTTGACTGGCCTGTTGGCCTAGTTCGCAGTGACCCTGCCTTCCGCTTTGGGATTGTGTGTTCGATTTCCGCCTCGAATTTGAGTGTATTATCTCTATAATATTTATATATTTAAAATTTTAAAATTCTTAAAATTATAAATATATTATTTAGGACTTTAACCAGAATAGGAGGAACCAAAATGAAATTTCTATAGTTTTTTTTAATTAGTTGTCTATTAATAATCAATGAAAAACAGTCCGTTGTCTATGGGGGTTTTTTTTTAAATCAGCGATCGCGGAAGAAGTTTCGCGATGATTAGGACGCCTTTGCGGAAGAGAAATGGATTCAAGTAGCCCAGAATAGGAAGGTGTGATTGGTGGATGCCTTCGCCCAGCAGGACATTAGAGACTAATCAAAAAAAAAATCGATCACTGTTGTGAAATAGATCGAAAGTTAATGTGTATCGGTAACCGCAAACTATTAAATATTTCAGATAGGTCCTTTTATCACAAAAGCAATATGGTAATGATGTGGTAGGAAAAACCGCGCACGCATTTTAGTTTCCCATTGTTTTGTTAGCCGAAACACGTAATGCTCACAAATTAATTCCTTGCCGAATTTATAAATATAATTTAAAAAAAAAAACCTTAATTTAGGCAGCGTTTTAATTTTAGAGGCAAGCAGTTAACCAGAGTGACTACCTACGCTCATGGTCAACTGTACTACTACAAGTCTCGCAGGTGGACTATGTAAAAGTTTAGTTTTAATTAATTTTAATAGATGGCGCCTATTTTAGTATTAATACAGCCTCAGTCGACAAATACGCAGATTAATTTGCTTAATTATTTTATTTTACTCATCCGTGACACACACGGCGTCATTATCTCATAATAATTAAGATTTCTCGATAAGAATTGAAATCTACTTCACAGATAAACCTCTGATTGCATTAATGTATCATCGCAGTGAGTCATTCGGTCGAATTTGTAATGATAATATTTACGTACAGGGCATGATCGCCGTTAGTCAATGTCGTAGGCCTTATCTATTAGTATCAAACGATCAAACAATTGTCTAATGCTCAGGTATAATGATATTGTTTATTACTGTGGTTAGAATACTGGAGATAAATTATATATTTTTTATATTTTGGAGATAAAACGAAAAATTTTTTGAGGGATTTCCTAAGATTTTAAATTTTACATTATTCCAAACCGAAATTACTGAACGTTATTACGATTGACACTTGACAAAGTGTCAAGGTGACGTTTAACGTTGGAAAAAATCAAATGTATACACAGTGGGTGTTCGAAATTTTATTTTATGCTTAAAACTTATATGAGATACGGGTCGATATGGTGATTTACGGAGTTTATATCGTCAGCAAATCAGGGGGCTTAATATATAACTATGACCACAACATTCCAAAAGTGGAAACTGAAAAAACATTCGGGTTTCCTTTAGACATAAAACTAGAGTATGAAAATAAAAAAGTCGTTGTTGTTTTTGGTCAAAGAGACGGTATAAATGGTAAAAAAAATATTTTTATCAATATAATATATTTATTAAGGTATTCTTTACTCTCTTATAAAAATGATGAAGAATTTATATTGCAGTTGGGCACGTCTTGTTATCTGTAAATGGTTCGCCAGTCAACGGTCGGACCACGGAAGATGGTAAAGATGTATTTGAAATTATAGGTGTCAAGGTAACTTACCAATTACTAAAATTTTAAAAGTATATTTGCTGAAAACCTAATGATAATGTCGGCAACTAAATTAGCTTACTATCTATTCTTTTTTTAATAATTTTTGAAGTAAAGCTTGTTTACGCAACCTTGACTTGGGAAGTAAACTAGTGAATGTGTAACGGTAATTTCTTGATTATTTGTAATTTATAAACAATTTTATAAATTAATATTTTGTGCAATACAATTACTCTACGTTTCTTGGCTTGTCAAGAACTAGCATAAGTTCATTACTAGAAAGGACATCTAAAGCTGCACTAGTAGGATCATACCAGATTTGACTAGGCAGGGGAGGGAACACTGGCAGTGAAGGTGAGTGTTAGTGATCACTCTATTGAGGCTCTAATATTAATATAGTTATATTTTATATTAAAAAAATTATAAACAGAACAGGTAAGTGGGGCGGCATAATTGGATCTTGCTCCATCTTGAAATTTACCTCGGGGCGGCCCTGTTCTTAACCATGTCTAAAATGTATCTATTTACTACGAAATAGGTTTACCTTATAGCCGCTCGGCTACACACGTTTCGATAAATCGTTGCGAAAAAACTTTACAGTTTATACTGCACAGTTTCGCAACGATATACGAACGGTACAGCTTTTTCGCAAAGATTTTTCGGAACGTGTGCTCGATGTATGATGAGGTTCGGTATTTCCGAACCAATGCGACTTAGGGACCTTCAAGAAAAGAGCATACTCATTCCTCAAAGACTGGCAACGCATCGTCGAGCCCTCTGGTGTCTATTATGAAATCTCGACAAGCGCGGGAAATACGAAGATGTTTTTTGGCAAGGAGGTAAGGAGGTAGTTCATTGTTACTTGACGTACGCTAAGAACGGATTTTTCAATAGGCCAAGATTAAGGAGGTTAAGGGCTCTTTCTTGCAAATTTTATGTTACGGGGATGAAATCACTTTAAACTGCTTGTATTTAATAAAAATGTTTAAGTGGGGTTAAACATTTTTAACAAGTCATTACACGTATCGGATACAAAAAACAGTAATATTTTTTAATTACTGCTAACATAACTTATCAGGTATTGATGTAGCTTTCGGATTAAAATTCAGTATATTTTATTCAGGTTTTATTCGAGAATTTCTGTTGAAATTTAAATTTTCCAGCAATACTAACAGGAGTATGTATCTTGTCTGTTGCTTTTAATTTAAGCTTAGTAGGAGGGGAAAAGGGAATATTAGACATACCTAAAAAGTATTCCTAATATTCTTTTTTCCTACTTCGCTTTTGGCTCAGGTCTTGAGGTTGTTAACTATTTCTTAAATCTCTAATCGACAAGTTGCGGGCTACAGCCTGCATCCATACTTTTTTTTTTCTCTAGTTTTTCAATTTCACCATAGGCTAAATGCCCGTGCCACTTGAAAGTACTATGTTGTATTGATTGTTGTCTTCACTCTTAATTCCTATCGTTCTTTTAATCCCTTATACAAAGTCCGGGTTCGTCTTTGGTGCATCAATATATTCAGAGCCTCAATAGCTCAACGGTATAAGGTATGGACTGAAATCCGCCAGGTACTCGGTTCAAACCCCACCGCCGTTGGGGTATTGTTGCGTTAAATATCCAGTATATTTATACGGACGAATACCTCAATCGTGTAATAAAGATTTTCAATCTGAGTTGACGGGTTCGATTCCAGCCTGCACCATATTTGAAAAAAGAGTCTCTAGCTCTACGGATACTGGGACGGACTTAAACACGTGTGGTACTTGGTTCTTGGTTATCGCTGCACAGACTTCTTATATATTGTAGGTATAACAAATTTTATTTAGAAGTGAAAAATATCGTATACTAAATATTGTGGAGCATTTGCAATAATCGTTTTTTGGTTACAACGAACCTTTCAAAAAATAATTTATTGGATTTTTTAAGAAATCGTGATACCTGTAAAGATTTCGTTTGACC
Source organism: Charaxes varanes (assembly GCA_024363005.1). Classification (NCBI taxonomy): domain Eukaryota; kingdom Metazoa; phylum Arthropoda; class Insecta; order Lepidoptera; family Nymphalidae; genus Charaxes; species Charaxes varanes. The sequence goes on from JANCMC010026410.1 coordinate 6,506,174, forward strand.
TGAAATGTTTTACGGGCTAATATCGTGTAATTAATTAGGAGCACTAATACGAAATTCCTTATTATCTACAGAAACGATGAAACTACTGGTAAGTCAAATTAAACCAATCAAATAACTAATAGTGTAACTCCAGTAACGATCGTAATAGTGATAATGATTAGGATAAATTTAAGTTATATTTACTCCAATGTATTTGTATGTCAAATTGACGAAACTTGTATAAACATCAACATTTCAAGCAAATAAATAATGATTATTATAAAGATCAAAACATTAATAATGATTCAAAATTTGGAGAAAGCTTATCATTTTTTAAAATCTTTTATATCCTTTTATCGCACATCGAAGGATATACACCAGTATCGCTTCTGGGATCTATCAATTACCTTTTTCCTGATATCTTACATGAAACAGCATTATTTTTTAGCATTATTAGTATTTTTTTATATATTAAGAGAGCAAACATGAGCAACCTTTTTCTGATGCTATTAAATTATTTACTAAAGAACAAATTTATTTAAATTATTCTAATTATATTTTTTATCCTCTTCTAGCCACGTGTCCTGCCCAACTCCACTTTAGTTCGACCATCCGAAACTCAAATCCGAACTTCCTTAACCTCTGTGCGGTTTTGGGTATTTTGATGTTTGCATCTTCTTAATTAATATGGAATAGACAATACCTAATGTGATCTCTCTTTAATGATCTATCTTATATAAATATCGCATTCCTATGCAAGAAATTCGTTCTCGACTGAAATATACAAGCTTTTAAACGAACTCTTTGAAATAAAAAAATGGCAAAGACTAGTCTTATACATATTTACAACAAAGTTACTTCCAAACATTTATTTATTTTAGAGAAGTAAAACCTCGTTACCTAAATGGGGGCTGACACTAGTACGCACCCTACACAAGTAACATTTGGTGTTTACGCGAGCGAGATAGCACTATCGCTGTCTCTTTCTAACAAGACGTGCCTATCTCGCTCGCTATGTTATGTACTAGTCCCAGCCAGGATCGGTCCGTCTGACGGCGTCCACGATCGAAGACGCCGCCATGCCGTACCTGTATCATCTGTCCGTAATAGAAGAGGTGATTTATTTATTATGTTTCTTAAGAAATGTGTTTAAAATAATACGTTCACAAGCATCTCTTGGCTATTCTAAACTACCGTTATTACGTATGTATACTGGTACTTCTATTTTAACTGATAATAAAGGTTTGTATAAACGATATGTAAACTACTAATAACCATAAAAACAGGTCTACCGAAGCGAAGAACAATTTAAAATTCTCGTGGCACGATGTATGTTTGCAATAAACTCTGAAACTACTAAACTGTTTTTGATAAAATTTCGCAACTGTTTATAATGTAGCACCACCTAAACCTTAGCTTAGTTTTTATTTCGATTTGTACCAAAATACTGTCTATTTAGCAAGCTTACTTTTGGACAGGACTCTGCCGGGTCCACTATTTCCCTGTCATAGCGTTTGTCCGTAACGGACTCTAAAATACTCTATTAAATAATAAATAAAGTATTTGACGGTTCAAAAAGGCTTGTCAAGTCTATTTAAGTAGTAATTAATCGATTAAATTAGAATTACAAGCCTATTAAGTTTTATTTTATGTTACAAGGGGGCAGACGAGCAGGCAGCAGGCACCGAAGTGCCTACCGGCGCCCATGGACATCAGCACGACAAGATTTGTACAACTTTGTAGACTTCAAGGTCAAAAATGTACAACCGCTTTGAGCTATGTTTGGCTCCAGTATAAATTTAATAATTTAAAAAAAAAATAAGGACTTTAAAATGATGACCGTACGCCTTCAATATAATTTTGAAAATCTTATATATATATACCTATCTGCACTAATACGTTTCTGTGCCAATTGTGAAATATAAACCTAAGTTGTATTAGAAATAGTGATGTAATTTTGTGCCAATAAATTATTATTATTATATTATTATTACATAATAACATACACCAATTTAAGAAAGTAGGTGCTTTTACTAGTAGAAATCTTAGAAATAAAAAAAAAACAACTAGTAATGCGCTCATCTAGGCTCCGTATAATTAACTCCACATTTAAAACCTGCTATCTGTCCATTAATCAATGTAGTCTGCGGTTTCATTTTCAAGCATCGCTGGATGGGTTGCATTTCTCATTTCCTTGATACACCTTCGTTAACAATCGCTATACAATCTTTTGGTATGTATATTTATGTATGCATATATAACCCACTCTATTCGTCCTGATTTAAGATTTTGTTAAAAGTGCTTTGTTTGTTTATATATTTATTAAAAAAGTGAAACTAAATAGACGTCGAACAAATTCCAAAAAAGCCAATTAATTCGGATGATGAATTATGAATCCATCAACCGATTTCAAGTAAAGGAGGTGGTTCTTGATTCGTACTACACTTTTTTTTAAAATATTTGTTGCCTCGGAACTTTCGACTGTGTGAACCGAATTTGATGATTTTTTTTATTTGAAAGCTGTTGCTTTACGAGTGTTTCCATTGCTAGAATGGGTCACCCATCTATCACCCGGTCGCAGCCAGAGCAACTTAACTTAGCGATCGACTCAAATGCCGACCGCCGATTAGGCCACGACCTCAATGTTAAATAGACTTAAGACCCTTAAATAAATTAGAATAAAAAAATATATTTTGTCCCTAATTCTTCCGCCATTAATAAGGAAGCCTATGTTATTTCTCATGAAATTATCTGCTTCTGAAACATCGATCAACATTGGTTTTATCGTTTCTTAAATTGTTTTTTTTTTTAGATAAAATTTTCGATACCCCTTTAATCTGGCCTTGTCGCAAAATCCGATTTTAGCGGACACCTACTACCTATAAACTATCTTTATGCCACATTTCTTCTACGCACGTCACATTGTTTTCGGGATTTCGTATAAGGTTATCTTTCTCTTTTATATATACATATAGATACATATATTATGTCCCTTAAAATGATTTTATTTAATTTACTCACAATAAACTCTTTTTATTATTAATTATTATCTTTAAAGGCCATCGCAGGTTAAATTAATAAGGTCAGGCCATGTAGAAGCGAAGTGCACCTTGGCTATTGTGATTTAAAAAAAATATTTTCCCAACCTCCAATAACATGATTTTATGAAAGGCCACTACGCTTCTAGGGACAATTTCATCTACGCGAGCAATTTTCCTGCACTCATTCGTAATTGAGCATTCATTCTGCTCAATTCCACCCAGAAGTCGTGGATCCGCTGTTGCTTCTTCAAAGCTTCTTCGAGACAACTCCTGAACTTATGATTTAGATTTTAAAATAGGAAGAGCATTAGCGAAGGCGTTATGCGACTATTATCGACATATCGGTGTCATACCACCACGCGAAGGAAACATCAAGAAGAAGAAAGAGTCCAGACGAAAAGGCAGAAGAAGAAAACCGGCTTATGAGCAGCAGAGGTAACCTTTTGTATGACAGCTTAAAACTAGTATTGAATATGAGGGAAACTTAATTGATCAAAATTTGGGGCCAAGTCAGAGATTTTACTCTGTTCTTTATTTAAATATCGTGACTGTACCTAACTATAAAATACAAGTGGCCAACCCCGGCTTTGCATGGGTGCAATGTAGATTATGATAATGAGAAACCTTTCTCTTGAATCACTCTCTTTATTGTTGAAAGCCGCATCAAAATCCTTTGCATATTTTCAAAAATCTACGCAAATACGGGAAGCGACTTGTTTTTGTATACAGTACTAGCGAACCTGACAGATGTAGTCTTGCCCACTATTAGTTACTTAAGCTATCTAGTTTAAGTATTTTCTAAAAAACGTGGCCCTGCCCACATATTGTATGAAGTAATAATGTAACATGGCACGACAGCCAAAAGGTCTAGTTCGAATGTCATCTATTTGATGTATTCTGAAGTAGCGACCAAAACTGTATTTTTCAATATTTTTTAAATAATAATTCGATTTCCCTTCTTTCGTTTTTTTTAAACCCTTCCCGAAATAAAGGAAAGGGAAAAAACAAACAGAATTAAAATATACCCAGCAGTTTTCAAATTTTAGCGAGACTAATGAACAACGATTTAATTTTATACATATAGATGTAAAGATATGTTTGTTATTTATTTTGTTTTCGGTCAACAGTTCACTGACTGCTCTGGTAAAACCGAATCATTTTATCTCTTTTTATATAAAATTACCGGAAACATTAAAGATAACTGCACTATTTATGTACGTGTCAATTGATATACCAGTATTTTGCTTACTAAAATTATGTTGAAAATATGCTTTTTGATTTAATTTCTCATATTTTATAATATATGTACATTGTATATAAGAGCCTCAATAGCTCAACGGTATAAGGTATGGACTGAGATCCGCAAGGTACCCGGTTCAAACCCCACCGCCGTCGGGGTATTGTCGCACCCACTCCTAATACAAGTTTTTAATTTAAGCTTAGTAGGAGGGGAAAAAGGTAATATTAGACACACCTAAAAGGTATTTCTAATATTCTTAAAAAAAAATGTATGCATGACTTACAGACAAATGAGCAAATTATGGGATAATGAATATTAAAAAAAGCTTTATGGGAGATGTCTTTCAAAAATATGTGTAATTATAAGGTTTGGTTACTTTTCCTAAGAATGCACATATTTTTTTCTGCTCGAACTTGTTGTTTGTAGTATAACGAGTGATATTCCGTCGGGGGAGGCTGACATACTCCTGTCTTTCTAATTAGATGTAGCGTCACGCTTTTAGCCGAATTGGGCCGACGCGTCCGGGTACCAGTATCTCTTTCTAACATGAGATTGGCGTAAAGTGGCGGAAATGCTGTCGCGTCGGGTGATTGTGTTGTTGTCGCGTTTCGTTCGGTTTGTGAGACTTCCCGGTGGCTTAAACTCGTCATTAAAGGCCGGCAATGCATCTGCTTGCATTCTGGTCGTGCAGAAGTCCATGGGCTTCAGTAAGCACTTAGCTGCCTTCTCGTTTGCCCCTTGTAACATTAAAAAACCTTTTACAAATTGTAAACTGATTAAAAAATCCTATAATGTAAAGGATTATTTGAATGATGACAATGCTTGGGAATAAATTGCTCTAACCAAATCTGAATTATTCTGTAATAGCAACCAATGGTAAATTTTATCCCCAAATTATTAAATATTCATTTTAAAAAAATGAAATCATTATACACATGACGGTTATAAGGGCTTGATATTATGAACAAAGATTTTGAGTGCGAGTTAAACTCTGCTTTAGATACGACACAAAAGCACCCGTTTTAACGTGACGTTAGTTTGAAATTTAGATAAAAACTATAGCTATTTTTTAAAGAAGTTAAATCGGTCAGTAAACGGCGGAACGTGGGAGCGATTCCGGCACACTTCTGTATGTATATATTCCTATATGTTTACGTTGTTGATGGTTTGTTAGACTTTGGATGGCCATTGTTTATGGCCGATAAAACGGGGTCGTGTCCGTCCGTGCATCATCAAAATAGATAGATACGCGCGCCGCTCCGAAAGTAGGTGCGTGCTTTGTCTCGTTATTTGATACTTCATGTAAATAAATAAATTTATAATCTACTAGCTGTAACCCGTGTGAATTCAGTGATTTCAATACTTTTTAGGCTTTTTATTTTTTTGTGCGGAACCTTAATTATTCAGCTAATGAATACGTTATTCCTAGTAAAGTCAGCTGCAAGAAGTCCCGTCAAAGACAAACAGAAAGACCGACAGACAAAAATGTTTTAACTTGCGTTTTTGCTATAAGTATCATATGCAATTAGTAAAAAATGGCTAGGGTGCTCCGGGGTCGCGTACCCGTAGAGATTCTGATCAGTTATATGACAGATAAAGGAAGATCAATACTGATTTTTTTTTTTAATATTTTTCTACAGGCTAAGGGAAATCGTTTCGGAGCTACAGTCCGATGAGGTGCAGCTGGACTTGAAACCGCTCGACGATACCGTTTGCGCAGCTTAAAATTGTAGAGAAGACAAGGGAAGAACAGAAGATAAGAGAAGAGTAGAGAGAGAGAAGATGACAAAAGACATAGAGAGAGAGATATTCTTTTTTAAAGAATATTAGGAATACTTTTTAGGTATGCCTAATATTCCTTCTTCCCCTCCTATGTATATATAATTGTCAAATATAACAATGTTGCTGTACAAAGAATTATAATTTTGTATATAGCTTTCATTGAGCATACAGTATCTAAACATTTGTCGTCATATTCTAACCCGCCTGCGATCTTTAATTCTAATTATGTTAGCGGGTATATCTGTATCGAATGTTATTTCAAATAAATCTCATTGTTCATAAATTTACGTAAAAGCCGTCAACAAAAAATCTCATCGTTCATAAACTTACGTAAAAGCCGTCAACAAAAAAATCACATCGTTCATACACTTACGTAAAAGCCGTCAACAAAAAAATCACATCGTTCATACACTTACGTAAAAGCGGTCAACAAAAAAAGCACATCGTTCATTAACGTAAGTAAAAACCATCAACAAAAAGATATACCTGTTAACTTCTAGAGCCATGAAAATTCCATAAGCTGAACACGTGTGAACGCAACCCCATAAGGCTCATTTGCGTCGACGTGTTATTAAAAAAATCTTGATTTTAATCTGTCCCAAATCGGCGATATAACATCACTCGGATACATTTTTTAAAACATTAATAAACCTTTTTCAAGGTTCCGTAGTACTACATAGAAGCCTTATATTTCGCTGTGTCCGTCCGTCCGTCCGTCTGCCCGTAAGTAGGTACACCCGCTAGCATTTCGAAACGGAGAGACTTGAAATTTTCTATTTTGATAGGACATGATAAAAAAATCACTAGGAAAATTATTTTGAACGAAGTCGAACAACGAAGTTATTTATCAATTACGTTCATAGCGTATCAGATTCGAAACCCTCCAAAGCGTGTCTTGACACGCTCTTGGCCACCTCGGTTCCTCTCCCTTGACTAGAATAAACAAAGTGTAATAGGTTTTTAATGCCATTTATTCGGTTACAGATGACAAACACGATCAGTTATGAGATCATTTAAATTAAAGAAGAAATATAATGTGTTTTTTTCCTTTACTACAATTTATAACTGAAATAATACTTTTATTAATTGCTCCAACGCATTATAATTCTTAAGTACTTTTTCATTATATAGTGTCATATTAATTTGATAGATACATCATATTTTAAAGGCGATAATATTTTACTGCATCCGCATGATAAAATTTGTTAGAAACTTAAATAAACAGAACCGAACATTTATTTAGTACGAAGCTAAGAATATCTTAAGAATAATGAAAAATAAAAAAATAAATATCCTAGAAACAATTACCTATAGATTGAAGATCGCCGTAGAGCGTGGTCTTTTCTTTGAAGTGAGTAAACACAAAACACTGTGTTCATTGTAGTACTAGTTAAGCTCGCAGCTCCACTCGCGTGAACTTATCGTCTGTTAATATATATTGTTTAATATATTGTTTAAACAGCTCTAGAGTTTGTTTGTTTTATTGCTTGAACCCGCTTATCTCAGGTCCGCTTTGAAAAATATTTCAGTGTTAGTCTATTTATCGAGGAAGGCTGTATATATCATCACGCTGACAATGTCGTGGGTAACAGATAGTAATAATATTGCAATCTAAATAAGCAAGTATGTAACGGATACCTCATGTTAAAATGGCATATTAAAATGAGTCGCGTGAAAACGTTTCACGCGCGTTTGTCACCCGCTATATAATTTACAATGAATATTTGAGAGACTGAACTATTACAGAGTTACATTTTAATCAGTAAGATAAATAGTAATTATATACAAACATAAGCTCAACAATAAAGATCTTTTCTTAAAAGCTTTTATTTAACTTGCAACGTATGTTTGTTAAGGTGGAATCTTAAACTTCAAACGATTGAATTGAAATTTGGCACGTATGTATAATGTATGACAATGCATTATTATGGTGACATGGAACGAATACAATGATGGAGTGGAAGTATAATGGAAGGAGGCCATAGAAACTCTGTTATAAAACGATATAGCCGCATTGAGTTTGGGCTTGTTTGATTCGTCTTGACGAGTATTTTATATAGTTGACCAAGAAAGTAGTTTGCCATTTTGGATGACATCTCCTAGTTAAAGAAAATTATGCTAAGAGTTATTGTTAGAAATTAACGTAGGAGTTCTTAAATCTGATATTTTCTTAAGGTCATCTAAACAGTCAAGGTGTGGGAATGCCAATCTAGCATGTCTAAGGAAATATGGAAATAAATCATCAACATGACCAGCACCTGTACAAAAAATCACTTTTATCGTTAATATTTAAAATGGGGACCAATTTCTTATCAAATGATGTTATTTAAATAATCTCTAGGGATATTAAGCCAAGTTTTATATTCATTTTTTTTTTTTACAGAAAGACTTATGGAGTAAGCATTGGTATACAAAATATGTATTACTAAAAAAATGACGTATATTTTAATTAGAAATTAATAAGGCTTTTTAAATTGAAACAAATAAGATTTCAATAAGAGAGTTGAAGCAGTACTAACCCACTAATATATCACTTATGGTTATGTGCAAATCTGGATCGCGGACTTTTATTTAGAACTTTTAAAGGGGAACAATTTTGTCATACATGATTTTTGCGAAACTTTAACCATTTACGCAGCGCACGCACCGGAAGCTCTCAAATGGGAAAAAGAAGCCCCGATTTTGAAACATTCTTCATTAATGCTCCGCTCCTATTGGACTAGGTGTGATGACATTTAGCCATAGCCTTCCTCGGTAAATGACCTATCTAACACTGAAATAATTTTTGAAATCGGACCAGTAGTTACTGAGATGAGCGCGTCCAAACAAACAAACTCTTCAATTTTATGTATTAGTATAGATAGATATGTATCTCACGTCACTCGAATTAAACGATATTTTAACTCCTCATATTATAAACTCAGCTTCTGAACTAGGAAGCCCTGTCTTGAATCTTCAGTGCCTCAACAGAATTTGCTGAAATAGAAATTAGGGTTCTAAAAAATAATATAAATAAAAAAAAAACCCTAATAAATAAAATAGCTTTAATCAACAAAAAACAACAAAATATTTGAAAAAGGTTAATTAATAGTGCTGCGGGAAGGCACTATACATGATTTTGCAAAATTCCTGAACTTGGGTTCACCTTATGACTTTGATCTGATGATGAAGTCAAATAAAATGATGAGTTCATATCGTCCATCATGATGATCAGACAAGTTGATGACCTACACAATATATTGGTCTATGTGTTTCTCTGGATCTGTTCTTTTTGTCTGAAGTAATCTTTGGAAAGCGTTAATTGATTTTAATGAGATTTTCTATAGAAAGTGAAGGAGTTCCTAGGAATTCAAAAAGGGTACTTTTTAATTTGTCTTCTCCAAAGGACAAAAAAGACCATTATAGGATCCCTTCGTCATTCGTCTTTCAGTTAAGGTCCTTTTTCTCAGAAACGCGTGAAGGTATGTCGTTGAAATTTATAAACAATACTCAAGTCTGTGGTCTCTTGAATCTGTAAAAAGATCAACCCTCCAAGTCTACGCAATCAAAAGATATGGTCATTTATGTCACATTGCCCAAACATTTGAAAAGGACGCCAAGCCCAAAAATAGAATATTGATAGTTTTACTCATCATACTGTGTATTTTTCAAAAAAATGTTATTTTTTTTTTGTATTATATATGTAACTTCGAGCCTTGGTATTGGTCATGCCCATGGGCGTCGTGATCACTCAGTTGAACAACCAGCTCGTTTCTCCCTTGTTAAATGTAAAAAAAATATTGCATTATTAAGCTTTTTTATCATGGGTACTATTTTTGATTAATTGGTCTTCAAAGTGTTTTGCACGATGGTCCCCCCCCCCTCCCTTGGATTTCTAAACTACTGGATGTAGAAACGTGAAATTTTTCATTTTGATAGAAAACTAAAAACTCATTAGAATAGGAATTGTTTTGAATGAAATTGGACAACAACTTATGAAGTTACGTCAAATACAAATACGGAACCCTTCAATATAAGCGTGTCTTGACACGCTTTTAGACACTTATTAATATTGTTATCTAGTCATCACATAAATAGTTTTTTCACTTTATAATTTCAAGTTTTCTGTCACATCGGCTTAGCAAGATAATAATTAAGTTTTATTTTTTCTTAAATAAATACAAGCTATTCTTTAACGAAGTAACTTATACAACTATAATTTGGTGGCGCGACGACTTGGACGCCTTTGCGGGAAAGGAGTGGATTGGTTTAGCTCTGGATAGAGGAGAGTGGTCTAAGGGTGGGGAGGCCTTTGCCCAGCTGTGGAACATTATAGGCTAATTAAAAAAAAATAGTTTGTATGAGTCTGTTGCGGACTCTACTTAGTGAAGGGCGCGAGGATCCCTTGTAAACTTAGCTTTGAAGTCTTAAATTTTATCACCAAATTATTAAATAATAATGATATAAGTATGAGGTTCACAAGCTTTATAAAAAAGTCTTTATTAATAAACGATTTTGACTTTGACTATGTCTAATTTAATGTCGATATTCCGATGAGTGATTCTTGAAGAAGATATCTAGGTTTTACGACAAAGTATCCCCTCAACCTTATTACTAGAACGGTAATATGTAGCTTCATGAAAATGCTTACGCGAGCATTTCATGTACAAAGGTCTATGACGATCTAGGCAGGCAAATGTATACGGTTCAAGAAACAAAAAGCCCAATGATCCGAATAAGCAAATTTTTAGTATACGTAAGATTTACTTTCTTTACAGGACTGTCGAATTCGATCTAAGTATTTGAGGAATCAAAACAATTGCCACGAAATATTGTAGTTAAGCGCTGAAATATTTATAAAAAGAAAGCATTAATTATTGATTGGCCGTTGGCACAGTGGGCAGTGACCCTGCCTTCCGCTCCGGGGGTCTTGAATTCGATTTCCGCCTCGATTCTGGGTGTATTTTTCATATGTATGTATTTACATATTTCCATAAAAAATTGTGCATATCAGGAGGTTGTTACTTATGACACAGGCATTAAGTTGTCCACCTTATGAACAGACGTCCGTGTGCCATGAAGTCCTTTATATATTTATATTCAATTATTCATAGCTGGAGGGAAATCTGTAAGAATTCGAAGAAATCTACTGTCCTGTTGGACTATTGGCGAACTAACTTAGCACAAATTTAACTTAGCCTTAAGTCTTAGTCTTACTTTAAACTTGCCGGGATAAAATGTAGCTGTAAGTTCGTTGCAAACACTTACTTAACTCTTAATCTTAATCCTTGTTAGGATCAAAGACTAAGGTATTACCAACATGTATACTTTTAACAAGGCTTCCTATAAAATTATGGAAGGTAGATACTTCCCCGATTAGCGACCACCTTCGCGCGCTTCGATGCTCGGAGGCGTCAACCTACTTACGTCCCATAACTTCTCCATAAACGGTATCCGCGGAGTCAAGCTCACAAGAGGCACCGCGGAATACCGACTCACGATCGGGAGCCCCACCCGGGGCTTCGCGAACGGCTGAGCTTCGGCTCGCCCAATCCCGCCCGTAGACGCTGTGAAGGTCACTCTGACCAACAGCATTATAGGATCCGAAAAAAAAGGTATATGTAAGGAATAGCGTCCATATATATGAAACACGTCCGTCCAAATGTATTTTATTCTGGAGGCACCACATTAGACATCTAAGTGAATGAAAAATCGCCAAAAGCTATTAATCAGTTGTCTTTTTTCCGATGGGAAACGCGTGTAAACGCCCTGGTCATAAGAAGATCCTTTTACCAAGAGTATAGTCCGTTTACTTACAGCTGGATACTTTTTCAACTCTTCCACTATATGATTACTCCCCTTACATCCCCCCTGTATGTTCAATAGGTAATGTATGCCACTTGGTTCCACAACAAAGAAAAGGTAATTTAACTGATTCTATAAGGACTTCATCAGATGCTTGAACTAGTTCGATGAAATGGTAAAATTATTCACGTTGAAGTATTACAATCAAATTAAGTATGGTCACGTCCGTATATTTTAGGAACCCAAAAACATTTAAAGTTCCATTTGTAGATCGAATTAAAGTTTGTCCCTTTTTTTTTGGAAAGTTTTTATAAGTTTCGGGAATATGGTTTGGGTAAAGGTTTCCTTTTCTTGTATTAAAATGTTTATTTGTCTAGTGGCAAATTTTGTCAGGCAAACTGACTCTTTAAATAAATATATTATACAAGACTATATGAAACACGGACGTCTCTTCCTAAGGTTATACACAAATATATTTATTGTAGAAATATATAAATACATAGATTTATAAAATTCACCTAGACTCGAGGCGGGAATCGAACCCACAAGCCACGGAGCAGAAGGCAGGGTCACTGTCAACTGCGCGAACGGGCCCGTCATTGCTATTATAGAGTAAGAATTTTGTTATGAAATGATCTAATAACATATTAGGCGTGCTTGGTTATAGTCTCGACTTCTATGAGCGAATACTATATGTACCTCTTTCTAAAACATCTTAAACATCTTAAATTACCTAACGTCTTCCTAATACTTTGAATAAAAGTTCTTGAAACGGAACGAAATACATAAGACACGTTTTATTTACAAGAGCTTAAAACATTTCATTTATGAACAGAGATGGGGCTTTTATCTTTTCCAATATCGAAGTAGCTTACGCTCGTAAAATTCTGCCTTACTCATATTAAGTATAACGCAGGTATATATATCTTTCTGAACGTGAAGTATTCATCTTAGCAAACCTAGATCAATAGACCGTAGTCATTGATAGTCTGTATCTTTTATCTATATTTAATAATACGTGCAGCGAAATCTTTCGCTACCATTTCACGAAAATTGCACGGACAGAGGAGTATGAAATTTCGATTACGTAGATTACGTAGTGGAGGGTGCATATAAAAATAAAACCACACGCACACCATTGCCACACGATTTACACACACATGTATACATTTTACTATAAGATTATGTCAGACCATATGTATTATTAATTTTCAAATATGCCTAATAATGTCATTGTACAAAAAATGAAAGTTTTTTCGTAGTTTTAAATGTAGTACGCAAATATAAAAATTTGTGTCCAAATTGACCACCGTTCGATCATCGTGGCAATTTCTAGTTTCAATGCTTACATAGAAAGGTTAGGCAGAGGGAAAGAGACGAACCTTTTCAATTAATCTTGATATTCCGACCTAAATTGGGTAAAATGGAAGAAAGTTTGTATAAAAAGCTAGAGTCGCCGAAAGCATATTGTCAAACTTAGCTGCGTGATAATGTCTTTTACAAACAGGAAACATAGCATTAATTATTTATTAAATTTACACTCCGAATTTTTTCGTACATCAATTCCCCATGGGGACAAAATTGTTGGAAAAAAGTTTAATGGGATACATCCCTTTCATTATGAACTTTCAGTTTTGAAAATTGGTAATTTTCAAATACAGTATATCGGCAATTTTGAAATGTAGCTCTCTGAAACTTATCAAGAATATTCTATTTTTTAATTAATAGTGGACATGAAAGTATGCAGAAGAGTTGTTTATATAACAATATACAATTAGACAGATAGATAAATACTTTATTGCACACAAAAGACAAAAGTAATAACAGAGAAAAAAAAATTGCAGTACAAACGCGGTCTTATTGCTGTTAGCAATCTCTAACAGACAACCTCATGGAAAGAAATAATGGACGTGAGAGCGGGATAGTGTAATATAATAGACTATTATTTATTATACTATACACACCCTCTTTAGGGAAGACTCATTTTTGTAACTTTTAATTCCGTAGTCTCCCGTAATAACTGACGGGGTAGATACGAATTTATTGGATGAAGACTTAGTTATGTTATATTAAAAGTATTTATATTTTTGATTATTGTCTGTATAGCTTAACAGTAAGAGGGCGGACTGAAATGAGATAAGCATTAGGTTGTTTTTTCCGCAACGTACGAAATAATACGTAAAGTATACTTAAGTGATAAAACAGTTAATTATATTTTGATGTTGTCGTCCCTTATAATGTTATCAAGATATGTTTTTTACGGTTGTTGATAATAAAAGTGTTGAATTATTGCTCACTGTTTAGTTTCCATTATTATCCTTTCTTGATGATTATGTATACAATGATTTATAACTAATAAATAATTTATAACATTAGCGGGCCGCATCATTTGGCTGATTTTATAATTGACTCGGGCCGTAGGAAAATGTTCAGTGGGCGGTAAAGGCACGTGTCAAGTAGAATATAAAATTCTCATTAAACTTTTGTGTGATTCGTTTAATTAGCGAAGTTGGCTCCACTACCGATTTCACCTAAAATGAGGGAAATCTGATCAAGTTTTCTAATTTTCTAATAAAACTTTATGGATTCCCAGCGAAACTTCTACGAATCACGTGTCAACAATAACTTATACTATCTCCAGTGGGATTTCTTCTTCACATTATTAATATAATCAACATTTTTCACTATTTAAACAAAGAACAAGAACAATTAATTTCGGCAAAAAAACGCTAACTTTTGAAGGAGCACAGCTTTACAATGAACTTCCTATACATATAAGAAGCATGCATTCACTCAATACATTCAAAATATTATTAGCAAAACATCTAACCTTAAAACTATGAATGTATTCGGATATCAAATATAAACCAGTGCTAGAATGGGTCACCCATCTATCACCCGGTTGCAGCCAGAGCAACTTAACTTAACGATCGACTCAAATGCCGACCGCTGATTAGGCCACGACCTCCTCAAAAATATTTGTATATAGCAGTAAATATATTTGTTTATAGCAGGGGTCTATTATTTATAACATAGCCATTAAGTTATCTACTTTAGGAATAGATGTCCGTTTGTCATATATGTATTTATTATAGCACTATATGACAACTGTTATAAAAAAAAAACATTCCTTGGTCACCTCTTTGTATGCTTACCTGATGAATAGAGGAAAGCTGTTCTAACTCAATTACATAAAACTTTGGCCATAATTGTAGTAAGGTATGTCTGTATACTAAAAATTAGAAAAGATATTATAGCATATCCATCACAAAAGCATACATTTTTAAGGGTTCTAAAGGTTTGGTCCCTCGATCGTACTGCACAACGCTGAGGTAAGCCTCACGTCGCAGCGTGCGGCGCTTGCCTTTCACCGTTGACGAAGACAGCGACGGAACAAGAGACCATTCTAGACGATAATTTTACAAATATGTCCAGCACCGCATGCCGCACAACGCTGCGTTGTGCGTTACGATCAAGAGAGCAAAGCTTAAGACAGGACGACGCTCAGTTTCCTTTGTCGGTCATTTTCAATTCAATTATTGGTTTATAGTTTCCATCTATACTAATTAAACAGCCACCTTTCTTATACCAACCCCTGTTTTAATACAATTACTATCATTCTTGTTATAATAAAAAGTTATGAAACTCATCGTGGAAAGGAAATGAACTCCACATAAACCACAGTCGGTTTTTCTGTGCATTGTTGATTCTTAAACGGTCAAATTTCATACAAAACTATAATTTATTCCAAACTATTTTGTAGATAGTACAGTGCATCTTAAATTTAGATATGTATATATACTTTAAGACTATAAAAATGAAATTTTCATTAATGTGATGCTTGTATAAGCAACCTGTATAGGTTGTTCAATAAAATATTTTTTAAGTGAGGTTCTGTTATTATTTCGATTAAGCTGTTCTTTTAAGGTTAGATAGGTTATTAATTAAATTAGATATAAGTTATTCAAAGGCTTGTTTGCCGTAATTATTACTATATTTAGGGAATTTTAATTTAGGGTATACCATTACTATGTATTCATCATCATCACCATCATTGGCCTACAACATCTATGACAGATGATTGGTTTCAGTACATGATTCTAAACTCCCCAGTAGTGACATTCGTCGGCTTTTTCTTGAAATGTGCAATTATTTTTACAATTTTCTAACTGAATCATGTATAATATCATTATTACTATCCGTCCCAATGCGATTTTAGATAAGAAACAAATTTCGTCACTATTTTTACACCAAACCGCAATGTAAATGAAACTTAAAAGAATGTAACAGGAGTAGCGCGGCGCGATTCCGTTGATTTGTTTTGTGCATCAAAACAACAATCAAGTCAACATTTTGTTGACGATTGCTTCTCAATGTTCAGGATACATTGCGCGCATAGGACGCACATAGGATGAGGATGGCAATATCTGTAACCTCTTATTTCCGAGATGAATGATTTTTGTGATTTTATTTAGGACATTAAATGTAGCCTTTTCCAATTTACGCTGCTAGCACTGCTCACTCTGATGATAAAATCGTTCCGTTATACACTGCCTGTATACTGTCGCAGTAACCTATGGAAATATATGACGTCATAATTAGTCGCCATTTTTGTACTGTGAGCACTGGCGCTTTCGAGCTTCAGTCCTCTCAGTACTTTGATCACGTGATCAATAAAACAGAGCGGCTCTTGTAAAAAAATTTACAGTTTCCAATGACTTTTATTTTCTTTTATATTATTAAAAATCGTGAGTTTGTAAAATTGAAAATATAACAATTGAATAGGAGTGCCAGTATACTGGAGTGCGTTCCGTTTTAAACAGTAACCAGTACAGCAAACGAAGAAGTAACACCTTATAGTATACAAAATTGACATCACAGCTTAAAGTACTCGCAGTGTATATTGTTGCAGTTGTCCATGGGCGTCGGTAGTCACTTAGGTGAACCGCCTGCCCGTTTGCCCCTTGTCTTATAAAAAAAAGTTTCTGCAACTTCTGATTGGTGGCCATAAGAAATTTGTTAACAACCCTTTAAGCTATACTAATATATAAAGCTGAAAACTTTTATCGTTTGCCTGAACGCGCTAATCTCAGGTACTACTGATGCGATTTGAAAAATTCTTTCAGTATAAGATAGCCCATTTATCACGGAAATCTACATATCATCACGCTAAAATTTATTTATGTGTTTAACCTAATTTTACGTAAATGAAGTGGCGAGCACAGCTAGTATACGAATAAAAGTATGGTTAACACTCTTTTAAATCGTACATTTCTAGAAGTATATAAAGAATTGGTCACCCTACAAATAACCAGGGCCTCGGGTTCAAGTGTCTTTGAAATAGCAATTCTTTACGCCCACTGAATTAAAAAAACTAAAGAAACCGGCGACAGTATTGAGAAACCCTCTATATGCTGTATTCGGTGTTATTTTGCGGATGGCTATTCTACTACTATATTAGAAATACTGTTAAAATTGAATATGATGTTTTTATTGGTCACATCTATAAAGAATTTTCTTCTCTCAATCTCAAGAATTTTAACTGATCGAATCAGGCGTTACTTTGCGGAAATCCATGACATGCATGAAATACTAAACTGCTTTGCTTAAATCCGCGAATTAATATGAGGGAAAATTGGTGCAATGCTACAACCCGAAAGCTACACCAACGAATCCGCCACCAAAGCACAGCAGTACACTGACTTTCCGATGTGCATGTTTCGCTTCTACCAAGTGAGAGGCCACCTTGTTCCATTGTACTTGAGATGCACCAGCTAAAATGAAAATGAGCAACAAAGAATAAACAGCCATACTGTATCTAGATTATAAATAGATTAGATGTTTTCTGTGACTGTGTCCTCATTAAACTTGCGAGAGACTTTAGGTTTCTACTATTCGGGCTCTATCAATAAGTCTGTTTTTAGCGAACGCCTACTAATCATTACATAGTATAAAATGAAGTCACTTCAGCTTTGTATGCAAAGATCTTTCAAACTAATCAACAGATTTTAATGTGGTTTTCACGAATAAAAAGAACGATTACAGGAGGTTTATGTCTAAAATATGTTTATGTTATAAAAGATAAATGCCGAGAATTTTGATGATTTGTAAATGTATTTCTTTAAAAAATGTATTTTAAAGGACGGGTTAAAGTAATAAAGTCGTTATAGATATTGATAAAAACAATTACTCTTAAATTGATAATTCCACGATGGAAGGTCATTGCCGTTTGTTAACAATGAACTGATAAGAGCTGCTGATAATTATAGCAACAATAAATCGCAAATTGTACGTAAACTATACGATTCTAAGAATTGTAGCTGTTAGGGGAAGTTCAAGTATTATGTAACCCAATTTGGGGGGAGAGGGGGAGTCTAGTAAAATGTTAAGATGCGCTACTAGGGCGTGAGGGGGTTTTCGAACAACGCGTTACGTAACATGATACATTTTAAATTAGTAAACCTTTTTCTCAATGTTTTCGGTGGTTTTTATGTTAAGAATATGATCTTATTTCAAATAAAATGTGTGTACACACGTATTGCCAGTTGGAAATCTCTTGTTTTAGTTATTATTACCGTAAAAGCGATTTCAAAAGTAGCAAATCTATTTCAGCGACTTTTCGGTAAAAATGGTCACTTAAATGTTAAGTAACATATAGAGAAGAGGAGTCGGAGGGATATCAAGATTCTTCTGATAATGCGTTACGTAATACTTGAACGCCTCCTTATCAGATGGCCTAGCACGGACTTTTCGAACCAAAGTAAGGAGATGAGTCGACTTTACTTAGGATGAAAATGTTCGTGTCAGACTCAGGCAAGGCAAGGCTTAATCGAGTCATACTTTTAATCAATTCTAATTTCAAGACGCGTTGACGCTAAAAAGAGTCCGCTGTAGGCCTAGCATGCACATTTTCATCCTAAGTGGACTCGTCGACTTACTTCCATTCGAAAAGTCTAGAAGGCTGGGCCCTCTAGTTCTGATTGTTTTTATTTAATGGTCAATATATATACGAATGAACCTCTTGGTTACGGCATCTGCCTGACTGCATCAAATTATCTAATTCTGTTTTTTGCTGTGCTCCTTATTTTTATGACAAGATATGTATTATTTAAAATGTCTGTCTGTTTATTACGCGAGTAGTTTTAGAAGGGGAACGAGATCCGGAACGGGAATAATATTGTAGTAGGATAAGAGAATGTAGTACATAGTAAGTTACCCAAAGTTCGGACAGGCCTGCCGGGTCCGCTAGTAAAAACGTAAATGACCGGACAGAGCGCGAATCGATACCGTCCGCCTAGAATTCCGTACGATATCACAAAAACTAGTTTGTTTAATATACATATAAGTTATAATCAAGTATATTGTGTTATCAAACAAATTATCTATGTATATAACAAAAATCAATTGTTGTTCGGCAGTCTCGCTATATTCGAAAACGGC
>JANCMC010026410.1:6525539-6713175 GCA_024363005.1 Charaxes varanes
CGGATCCGCTAGTGCTAAATAAATTAGTGGTTTTTCACAACAAAACAATTTGGAATGGCGAAGAATATTCTAACTTCCAAGAATTCGTAGAAGAAATTTGACACCGATCGTATGGATTCAATGATCAAAATACACGGAGGGTTCTAACTTCGACTTTCCTAGAGCCTGCTGCGGTTATTCGACACTCTTAGTAAGACCGCAATGATAATAATAAAACCGACCAAGTTCAATCGAACCAGCAGATAATTTTCTAACTACACGCTTCCAAGAATTCGTAGAAGCAATCTGCCGCTGATTGTACGAATTCAGTAATAAAAATTATAGTTATGTTGTCGGTTCAAGTTAAATCGGAATAACATGCATTTTTTTTAAATACAGGCATCCAAGAATTTGTATAAGTAATGTGCCATTGGTTGTATGAATTCACTTAGAAATAATTATAGCGTTCCTATCGGTTCAAGTATAATCCGACTAACAGATAATTTTCTAACTAGTCGCTTCCAAGTTTTCTTAAAAGCAGAGGAAGGAACTATATCAGTGCCTGGGACTTATAGACTCAGGTGTAGGTTTAAGAGTACTTTTTAAAGAATACGTTGAAGTAGTATGACTGACTCTGATCGTACGTATTCAATAATAACGCATACAACCTGGGTAAAAGTTAGACGACTCGCCTTGCGCTCTTTGTCTTTGTTTTACTGTATATGAAATGGATACTATATACTATATATGGAATACTTCCAATAGAAGGCGTCTGCCGGGTCCATTATCTATAAGACTCCAAGAAAATTCTTACGGCGCTGCGTATATAGACAGATATATATTATTAAAAAAAAGACAGAATTCACTTATAACATGAAGAGGTTCCGTGTTTATAATATTGAAAACTTACATAATACCTTATTATATTTTAACTTTTAAAATGTTTCCTCCCTTTAATTGGATACCTATGTCGCTTTTTGTTTATTTGTAGTTATAACTATAAAAACAATCATTGGTTTAATTTTAATATTGCCTCTATCCTTCTTGCCGTTCTTATGATCGAACAAAATATTTACATTTCGAATCACAATCAATACTTTCATAGGGAAGAAAAAACATAAAAAGGACAGAAACACCTAGTAATATTTGGTAATACATTTCAGTACCGAACCCTAAAAACAATAAAGAGGGCTTCCACGAAAAGACCACGAGGGGTAAATAATGTTGTATTTATTGAAATAAAGAACCAAAATAAATTATATGATTCATAAAGAACACGACGCGCAAGAGAATTGTACAAATATACGACAGCATAAAATTTTCCAATGACGCTCTTCCATTGAATCGACCCTCGAACGAGGAGGTCACGATAAGAGGAGGTCCGATGCGATGTTTTTGTCGATACAATAAACAGAGTACAGAATCGGCCGCATCTCTATAGCACTGTCCCTCTCTGGCAGGCCGCAGGATAAAGCTCAATTGAATAATTCAAGTGATAAACATTTGGGACTGGACCTGGTCTGCTCTTCCTTTTTAAAGCCACTTTAGCGGCATTTCAACGAGCGCGTACCGAGAAGTAAGCGAGCCGGAAAAAATAAGAGACCACGAGGCACATTCTGCGTAGTGCAAAATGTAAATGCTTCAAATGGTCGCGATCATTCTGAAGATTTGCGCGTAGAATGTGCGGTCGAGTGCCCAAAACCGCTGCGATTGTGCAAACCCCATTTGCAACAACTATTAAGGTTACGTCAGCCATATAAACTTTTTAAAGAATCAATTAGCCAATACCTATAAAAAAAATTCGAAGAAACGCTATTAAACGCTAAGTCAATCGAAAGTACAATGATAGTTTGAACATGTATTAATAAATGAAAGTAATTGAATTGCAGAAACTTGAAATTCGTCGGAATAATCAAAAATTTTGTTGAAATCGTCAATCGCCGAAAGCCTGTATGTAATACTATAAATAAAATATCAATGACACTGAGTGAATTTGATATAAAAATAGTCTCGTAACTTCTGAACGCCGTTCTACCAAAGTAAAACGACACAGTTGATATTGAGTTTTACAATTATTTTTTTTTTATAATATTAGGAATACTTTATAGGTATGACTAATATTCCCTTTTCCCCCTCCTACTAAGCTTAAAATAAAAGCTTGTATTAGGAGTGGGTGCGACAATACCCCAACGGCGGTGGGGTTTGAACCGGGTACCTTGCGGATTTCATACGTGCGTAGGTTGCGTATAGTAAAATTTGACAACAGCGAACATGGCTACATACTCGTTTGTGCTAAGTTTTGAAAGCAAACGCAAAATGAAGCATGAAATTGATTAAAAATCGGTTTCATTACACTAACTGATCATTTGTGGCCGATTAAATTAAGGCAAAACTCTTAAAGTGATCTATTTATTTGTAAATGAACATAAAAAACCTTGAGTAATGTTCTGTTACTCAAGGTGCATTGTCAAGCGCTCATAGAAACACTTGACAATATATCAATCTTTTATTATAATAACAATCGTTGACTCAAGTTAAATTTACTTCATCGAGTAAATAACGTTATAATTCTTTTGTATATTTGAGAATAACGTCTGGACATATTTTAAATACTATGTAGAACACGTGTCGGAAGATTCTTATACACGTCTAAAAGAAAACAGCAGTTTTGTCATTTATTTTAATTTTGACATGTGACGTCACAGAGATTTTGACCTCCCTCCCATGCCCGTTCTCATACCATGTCTCGTTATTTCTGAATGACCCCTTACTACTTACTCTATTTAACATCATTAACATTTTAAATATATAAATACGTAATAATTTAATGTAAAGGGTCAAATAACTCGCCCATCTGTATGATTCAATTGTCCAACCGCTAGTGACCGTCTTCAAGCTGACCTGCGTCACGTCGACAGCCAACAGAGATGTCACGCTTTCCAATAAAATTAACACGTACTCTGGCGCTGTCAACGGAAACAAAACAGTTGTTTGAAGAGAATATTCGACCGAGTTGCAAACGAACGTGACAATATGGCATTCTAAAATTGGGAACACACACACAATGGGTACTTAAAGCATTTTATAAGGTATCTTTACTTATTTATAGATATCTTTCTACACTAAAGACCTTTACTTTTTTGATTCAAAATTGAACTCCGTACTTGTCTCTATGATTCCACTGAATTTCTTTGATATAAAGTGCGTGTTAAGTTATTTGTTTCGACCTATACTTCTTAACCGTAGATAACCTAACTATCATTAAAGCATACGTAAACAAGAATCTTGTAGACTATTAAGTAATTTCTCCCATTATGTGATTGTAGTCAAATAACCCTATTCTATCAATAAATACAAGAGACCTATCTATAAATACAAGAGATTGCCTGCTGGTCGAAATTCGGCCCACTATCTTTAGTACTATTTTGTGTAATAAATGCTTATTTAAAACTATATAAAATGCTTATTTAAATTTTTATATTAATTTTTTATTTTGTAGTCTTTTTATTATTATTTATTATGAATTTTGTTTTATATGTGCAATAAACGATTTGGCGTCTGTGATCGATGAGAATGACCGTATGTAGCTTCCCTTAATAATAATGAGCTAATAAGCGTCTTACATTGGTTCAAAAGAATGGGAGACTTACATGTATTTGTATGTATTTCAATAAGGATCTAACTAATTTTGTACGAGTTTAATAATACAGTTTTAAATCAGTAAAAAGCTAAATCAAACACCTCCCACTCGATTTTAGCGGAAACTAATTCATTACACATTTTATGTAGCCTGGTTAAACAGCTCCAATGGCCTCGAATTCGGAGTTTCGTAACCCGATTTTATGTTTTAAGATTTACCAATTTTTATGAGCCCTGCTAAATTCATATGAGTCACGCGGTTTTCGCGATATCATGTTAGGTGACCTTTCGGTTATATATATGTATTGATAACTCCTTGATAACACAAAAGGAAGACAAGTTAAATTCGTCCGGTGGTTGGTTTCATTCTTGACTTCTCCGGATCATCGTCGTTCATAGATCATACTACCAGTATTAGTAGATCGCGTGATGTGACGTGAGTGAACTATAGCAAAACTTGTGAAAGCCGTCAAACGTATCGCAGAACAATGCGTATAGCTTGCGCAAGGCGACAATCACGTGGAACAATGGCGTATTAATAGAGCCATTCGTCGTCTCATCGCTTATTCATCCACGCCCCCGACACCTTCGCAGGCAACCGTCGCAATACGTGTCCTCAACTTTTAAGTGTACCATACTTAGAAATATAAATCTTCGATACTAGCTGTTCTCGCGACATCGACCACATGGGCCTCTTTTATCACTTAGGGGTTTAAAAAAAGCAGTTGTTGGATAAGGATTAATATCATGTTTATAAAAACACCTTCACAGATAATGCATTAATTTAGAACAAATTTAGTTATCATAAAAAAGCGTATAGTGAGCCAATCTCAAAAGATAGACATTTACTATCGCGGACTTTTATATACAACTTTTAAAGGGGAACAATTCTATCAAACGTAATTTTTGCGAAACATTAACCGAAAAATTAACTTAACGCACGCAGAGGAAGCTCTTAAAAGGGAAAAATATCCCAGTTTTTTTTTTATAAAACAAGGGGCAAACGGACTTGCGGTTCACCTAAGTGACTACCGACGCCCATGAACAACTGCAACGTAAAAATGAGCACGTTCTTTTTACTATTACATATTTTTTATTTTACCTTTGGGGCTGTATGAGTATGTTACCTTTGCCTTATGAAAACTGAACAAACATAATATATCTTTTAATGCTAATTAAATTATACACTGAGAAAAGTACTATGTAAGCTTTAGGAAAAACAACAATTAACTAACTCGTATTTTTAGGCCGTAGTAATGCTAGTTCGAATACCGGATTTTATAACGAAACGTATATACGTTTCGTTACAAAATCCAAAATAATTGTGAATCCATGGAATGCTAAGAAATTCGTCTCATATTAATATACTAGTCATTACAGACAATTTAGACACTTGCGTCTCCGTTAAAGGATAAAAGTTAGGCGTCAAGGAACTTTTGTCTGCTTATAAAGATTTATTTTCGTGTCTCGCTGAACGCTGAAAGCTAGAGTTTTGGCTAAACCAATTACCTTGGTAATCAGAATACATGTATCTCAAACTTGCTTTTAGATTTTTGCGCGGTGATATTGCATATAATATCAAGTAGACCAAGATAAATTCAGCCAATAGATATATTCTTCGAATCGTCCCTCTCTCATAAGCCTATATTTCTTTAAGCAATAAAAATTTCTCGTTATTAATGTACTTGTCTTTTCGTTTGTTCGGGTTATATTTAAATTGACTTTTTTGTATTCAAAGAGACAGCTGTTATATTATATTAGATTATACAATGGTCTCAGAAATAGCTAGATCTCCAGGATGCAGAGAAAACATTGTAAATTGGGCAATTTTTTAAAGTTTTTTATCATCCAGTATAAGACGTCCGGGTACCAGTACCACCCCAACGGCGGTGGGATTTGAACCGGGTACCTTGCGGATTTTAGTCCATACCTTATACCTTTGACCTATTGGGGCTCTATTGTTCATTAACGTACGAGTACTGTTCATTATTAAAAATCGTTAATACTTATACCGATAATATATAAAAAAAAGTGTAGAAAAGAATAAAAGAAAGTCAATGAAACTCTCTTAAGACATTGGTTTAAGAAAAATGTAATTTAAAATGCTTTCACAGTCATTGATATTTACTTTAACTGACTTTGTTAATCTATATGTATAATAGAACGCCCAAGAGCGTGTCAAAACACGCTTATATAGAAGGGTTCCGTATCTGATACGCTATAAACGTATTTGTTAAATTGCTTCAAAAGTTTTAGTCCAATTTCGTACAAAATAATTTTCCTAATGAAGATTCATGATTAGATAATTTGTACCTACTGAAACTTTCATTACGAAGCTTTATCATTGACCTGATGGTTGTAGTTACCCTGTAATGTCCCACTGTCGGGCAAAGGCCTTATATTAAAAATTATATTATTTAGTTATATATATATTCTTCTGTACGTATATATAACTCTAAACTACGCCCAAATTGTTGATCGAATTTTGACGAAATTTCTAGAATGTTTTTGTGAGTTCTGCATAGATTTACATTTGGACACTATAAGTTAATTCATTGTCATTTCTCCCAACGGAAAGAGGAAAAATTTTGTAAAGTCAGATCGTTTAAATATTTTATTAATGACAGAAAAATATTAAAAATAAATTATATGCTTTAAATTTTGGTTAATACCAAGTGTTTCGCAATATTATAGATGAATTTAAGCTTAGTAGGAGGGGAAAAAGGGAATATTAGACATACCTAAAAAGTATTCCTAATATTCTTTAAAAAAAAAATTGTCCAATATCTTGGAAGATCACTTAGCTTTTGTCATAATAAGATATATATACTGTTTACATATATATGTATGTATAATGTATATACACTCGGATGCAATGAAATCGCAGATGAGAGCATTTTTTTTAGTGTTTTTTCTATTTAAAAATACATTTAAATTATGGGATTAAAGATAATTCAACGGATTGGTATTGAAATGACCTTTAATACCATGTTAAAAATATATTTAGATATATTTTAATTAAAAAAAATTAAAAATGTTTTCCAAAAGAATCGCACATGAGAAATGTGCAATTTCACTGCACCCGAGTGTACATGACATAGCTGTTACTACCCAATCTATTGTATAATAAAAATTTGGCCAGACCACATATAGATACCTCCCACGTAAGTTGTGGTAACCCCCATTTCCCAGCTTTACAATAGAACGTTACAAACAAATAATACTGGAAGAATTTTTCAAATCAGACCTGTAGTTCCTGAGATTAGCGCGTTGTTTTACTATACCGCGTGGACTAAACGCCACACATCACTGACCAATAATGTTATAATTGTGTCACAAACATGCTACTAGAATTAAAGTAACAAATGTGTTGCTAGCAGCAATAATCATATCACGTGCTCAAAATCAGCACGCCCGTTGGCAATTAATCGCTGAGTAGAGTCACAGCGTCACACCTACTGCGTGCGATGTCCGTCTAACACACGCTAATGTACATATAAAAGGTTCTTTGACCTTTAATCATGTCACTTCATTATCGACGAGTGATCAACATAATTAGTCGGATTATGTATTTATTTCATCTAACGCTAACGAGTTTAACAAATGGAATTATTGCAAACTAGCTAATGTCTGATTATATTAGCTTCCATTTCTCTTGCTTTTATTCATAAAAGACGTCACACGAATTTTCGTTTTTTTTTAACCTCCTTTTACCTTGTTACAATTTGTCGTATTTTCTATAAGCCTTGATGTGACATCATAAATTTTGACATGCGAAGTGACAAAGCTTTTGTCATTTCGACCATCCAATCATTTGTCTTCATCATCATTATCATGATCTGACCTTATTCGTCCACAGCTGGGCCTGGGCATCCCTTCTTTTATGCCACGCTCCCTTGCCAGTCGCATTCAACTACCTTCTGTCACCCTCTTAAGTCCATTCATCTAGCCAATGGACAACCTGGATTTCTCTAGCCTACTCTATCCCACCACTCAGTTATTGTCCTAGACCAACTGCCATCACCATATCTAGCCATATCCTTCTGCCCAGCTCCATATGAGTTAGGCTACCCTGTTTTCGACGTCCTTGACTTTAGTACGAATCCTTTAACTTTGTTTTATTTGTTTTACGTCATGATTATCATGAAAATAGTGATAGACATTTAACACAGACTACAATGATCTTTGTACATATTTAACACGGACTACAATGAACTACTGAAGATAAGTCAATACATTTATATAATTTAAATTACATTTTTTTTATAACTAACATTATCTATGCCTGTTTATCACGTCGCTTGCATAAAAAGCAGCGATAAACGGTGCTCTAATAAGTTAACAAGTACTATACACTCGTGTGTCAAGTGGGAATTCCTAAGAGGAGGTAAATCATTACCGCAATTGAGCGTTCACCAAGCCCGGGGGACGCGGTGACCCTCCCAGCTAATTCGCCAAATTACGCCAACAGCCAGCCGAGTGGCGTTCGTTTCCCGTTTTATTAATCTTTCAGAGGACGAGCTAGAATATGAGTTGGAAATTGACAATTTACCACACCACTATTTCAATTTACCGACCGTCGGCGGTGTGTAGTGGGCCGAGTTCACGCTGATATACCTGACCCTTGTTCATGTGATTACGTTGTTTCTTTTTTTCCAAAGAAGCAATGGTCGCGCATCAAAGAGACTGGTTTGTTTTTCTTTAGTGTACAAAAGTTTTCAAACGTTCGAAATTTAAAAAAGTAGTAGTACACGTCACACGAATTTTCCAATTTTTTAACTTAACGTCGTACTTGTCACAGGTTGCCGCATTTTCGAAACCCCTTTCCTCGTGTATGAATCTCACATGTGTTTCAATCTTATGCATGTTTTACATTAAAAATAATTAAAAGAGTGAATTTTTTTTTAATATTTTTAAATGTTTTTAATATTGACATGTAACGTCACAAAGCTTCTGACTCCCCCCCTGCTCGTTGTCACACAATGTCCCATTTTAGTGATACCCTGTACCCGTTTAACGTGTGGCGTAATTTATGGGTGATCCCTTACTACTTGTAATAAAAATTCAATTTATCAAAATAAATAGAACATGTAAGAGCAAAGATAATATTCACAATTTATCAAAATGAATATGACATGTAAAAGTAAAGAATTCCTAATTGAGTTGAGAGCCGTTTTTCAGCAACAAAGAAAAACACTAATAGATCGAGACGAAAACTTTCAGGAAAGTTGTCGCAGTCAACTAGCTGGGCTGCTGCAAAAAATACAACAAGAAAACTAATTCCTAAACCGTCAAACATTTCATAAACAAGCGCGGCTTCGACGTCTGCTCAGTCAATTTCGAGTGGGACCGATTTTTATAGAGCGGACGAGTGACGGCAGCGAATAGGCCAAGAGCCTACCAACTAAACATTAAGGCAGTCGGAAATCACTACATAAAGAGGATACAATCGATAGACTCTATTTTATTTCCTTGTCAAAGTAAACAAACTAAATAATAATCGCGTGATCTGTGAATATACTAGTCAAATTTCTTTGTGCACAATTTATTTTTCCACAGAATTTGCCTGTATTCATAAAAAATATACACAAAATAAATAATAATTAAGCCATTCAAGACTGACTCAGCATAAAGGCATACGCAGGGCATATATAGGCAATACTTTCTATACTATGGCTTCTAAAAGTCAGATAAAAACCGAATATAAATCAATACTGAAATTCGTTGTCCGCTTAGATTGCAGAGGATGTGACTGTGGATCGAGTTAAAACAACCGACTGTCGACTGATGTCATCCTTAGAATCCCCACAATCTTTGCAATCCACGACTAATATTACTCAGTGACACTAATTGATAACCACTGTTTTGCGTGCCTTCCGAAACGCTGAGTAGGTCAGATAAGTGAAAACCAGTGTTATAACCGGTTACCCGACTATAAGCCGGCCGCGATAAGAGCTACTTAACCTATCGATCGACTCAACATTATGTAATGCTGAGTCCATTACTGAATAAAAATAATAGTTAAACACATCGCTAAGCGAAGACAGTTTACTGAGCACCGTCTCTCGGGATAAGAGGGGACACAGCCGGAGGACAAATAGGATAGATGGGTTTGCGCTCCGCGTTTTGAACGGAGCACCTCAACTAGTTGGCAAACAGCGCACACTAATAGCTAGTCATCACTAAAGGAACACCAGTGCGATAACCTTTATTTTTTTTTTTTTTATAAAGTATATTAGGAATACTTTTTAGGTATGTCTAATATTCCCTTTTCCCCTCCTACTAAGCTTAAATTAAAAACTTGTATTACAAGAAGGTAAAGCAAAAGTTTACATGGTTCCATGTTATTCTTGTAGTAAAACTTCTTTACGCTCGCTTGACTTGGGGAGTAAGCTGGTGATTATGTAACGCGAACAGTGATTTCTTAATTATTATGTTGTAATTACATTTCGCTCTTGAAGAATTTTATAAATTAAAATTTTGTTTAAAGTGATTAAAATTGTAAATTCATTTTAATCTGTGGGTTAAAAGCAGTGTTTTTCAATCTGTGGGTCGCGACCCTTAGGGGGTCGCAAAGCATGACTCGGGGCGTTGCCGGCCAGAGAAAAAATGCAACCAAGCAAATACTATATAGAGATAATCATAAACATTTAAAATTTAAATTACTTCCCCATATTGTTATTCTACGTTAGTCGACTAGTCGACTTACTTAGGATGAAATACTCCGACAAATTGCTCGTACGTAAACTTGGTGAGTTGGTGATTTGATTGAGAAATTAGGGTCACTAGTAACTTACCAAGTTTGTTACGGAGAGCTCCACACCGATAATCTAATTATTCTATATTTAGTCGTAGTGAGAATATTTGATTTTCGTATTCAACCTAGACCAGGGGTCGCCAACCTTTTGAGTTGGAAGAGTCAAAAATAAAAATTTACAAAATTTCAAAGCTTTTTAAGAGCGACAAAAATTTTTCATGCTAACAATAAATAGTAGTCGCATAAATAAAGTTTTTGACAAAAAATAAATATATATACAGGACTATATGACATTCGGACGTCTGTTAAGACAACTTAATGCTTGTGTTACGTACGTAAATTAAATACCAAGTGAAAACCTCAAAACCGGTGCATCGATTTAAAAGACGTAATGACGTCCAAAACTTTTTATGTTCTTCTTAAATGTAATTCTCTTTCTCTCTAGCATATATTATTTATCTATACCAATATATAAAGTTGCACAGTTTGTTTGTTTGCTTGAATGCTCTAATCTCAAGAACTACCATGGCCCATTTATCAAGAAAGGCTTAAGCTATATTACGCTACAATTGAATATATTTTTTGACCTTATTTTACGCGGACGAAATCGCGGGCACAACTAGTTAATAATAATATGCCAGGAGAAACATTAGTCGCCCAATATATTACATTGCTTGGTAACGTGTGACAGAAGCATAATCATGCTTTGTAGAGCGTTGTCTCTGCGGACGTACCTTAAGCGTTAGACGGAGATAGATAGATTTATCCATCTTCGTCTAACGCTGTTTCAAGAAATAAATGAAATCGCTTAAACCAATCACATTTTTCGTAACGCTCTCTTCACGCATTCACTAGCTTACTCTCATATTTTTGTTCATCTGACAATATTAGTGGTGGAAAAGATTGTGCAGATGAAAATCTTCTCTTAACACTTATTCCCAAACCAGGTATTAAACATGGTGATATTCCAAAAGACGCAATTATTTGAAAACTCATCCTCAGAAGCTTTTGGTTTTTGACACTTATAAGAATGCCTTCATTATTTTTAATTTCTGCAGCCAGTAAATCAATATTTTCAATAATATTTGTTATAAAATTATCTAATATATTTAAGCAATATGTCTGTTCTTCGTTTTTCATGTTTTTAGAATTCATAACTTGTTTAAAAACAACTGTTATAGGGTCATTGTCACTATTCTAAAATAACAATTAAAAACACAACAACATATTAAAATAAAAACAGAGCAGACAAGGCAACTTTTTGAGAAGATATGAATTAAGAAACTGCAAATGTTTTATTGAAAATCAGAATATTATTGGCAGCAATAGGTATCTGTTAGTAATACAATGCAACTTTTAACAAATTTTCTATATAATCATTTAAAGCGGTTTATTTTCGTTATCGTTTTAAAATGATTCCTGTTTTATTTGCAGTTCTCCAGGAAAAAAAACGGTACTTTTTTCAGCAACGAAACTTCATATTTCGAGATGACCCCTGAATTAACTTATAGCAAAACATCGCGATGGCATGTTTGCTATGACAACTTTGCCCCGTTCACTCTCTCTCTTCTCTCTCTTCCTAGCGTTATCTCGGTTAAGTGCCAGGGTATTTCCACTACTCATTTTTGTTATTTTAGTGTTAGTTTAACATTTTTTTTTCCTTTTTGTTATATATAGTATCTATTTTCTTTTTATGTTAACTAATAATTTTAATTTCGTAATTTTTATTGTCACTAAGAGAGATAACAAGAGTATTGCGCATGCCTAAAGTATTAATCATTTCCGTAAAATTAACTTCCTCATATGAATATTTAAAACATAACGTAATTCTACAGAAAAAAAATTATTTACTACTGGAACCTATGATGTCTGAGAAATAAAGAAATTTTAATTTAATTTAATCTTCTTCCTACCTTCATCCCGGTCTAGTACTAGGATAAAAGTAAAATGCAGAAGCTGTGGCTGTGGGGCGAGTTAAGATGACCGGCTGACACATCATATTAATTTATTTAAATTATATTGTCTGTGTTTGGGTAGACGGGACACCAAATTCACCTCTTACGATCCGGGACACACGATAGGAGGTCATCGTGTTTCTACCATTGCTGAAGCAGTCCCATTTAAATTCAGGAATTTAATTACCCAGGGGTAGAAAGATAGTTTACAAAGGCCGAACATCATCTTTAGAAGCAGTTGTCGATAGCTTTATAAACGACCTCGACAAGGACACAACAACCAATAAGCAATATTAAAAAAGCTTGAATATACGACAACTATCTTACAGCACGTCTAAATTGGTTTTTCCTTGTCTACGACATTACCAAAACTCTCCTGACAAAGCTAGACACAAGTGTTACAAGAATTCTGAAGTTATGGCTCGGACTGGCTCGTCCTGCAGATCCATCAGCCCTGTACAGAGACATCAATAACATATTCTATTATTCCATGCACGAAATATTCAAGCGGCATTTTGAGGAATTTCTATTAATATGGAACTAATGCTGTAACTAGCTTTTTTGGGATGATAAATTGTTTAGAGCAAAATTTTTTTACCTATATTCTTCATCTAAGTGGCCTCTTACAAGCAAGTTAATCAATTAAAATATGCCTGTTTTGAAAAACTAAAAATAACGTTAAGGTGCGCTTTATACACTTGTTTCCTCTCCAATTAAACGCGAAGTTTCTGCTTTGCGTGGATCTGCCTTAATTGATCTGTTGCATGTGAATATTTAAAAAAATTGTCCCAACTGTTATTTATATATAAAACAGGGTAGTTGTTCATACGGGTATAAATATAGAGATACAGGTAAACGGGGTCAGTCACGTTTCAACCTTTGACCTCTCTTTCAGTTCGTATATGGATTTTGTGGTGTCTGCTGAAATGATTCCTATGGTCTTTTTGAAGAACGCCTCCATCTGGTATTTGAGGTGCACCCTGAGGGCTTCGAATAACAGGAACCATATTTGCAGATCCAGGGCAAATATTGATATTTTTTCCGTGTCCAGCAGCTAGAAATAGATAGAAAGAGAGATAAATTCTTTACTGCACCCAAAGTGAAGTGAAATGATTTTTACAATCAGTGGTGAAATAAAGAGGCACTCGAACAAAGGCTGTGTTATTGATAAAGCAATCTCTTGCCAGACAAAGAAACTTAAAATTTTTAGAATATTATCTTTAAATACAGGTATAAAGTGTAATATTATTTTATTCTGAAATTAAGAATCACGATGAAAATATCTAGACAGAAAGGAAACTGAGCTGACATTTCGTGATAGAGTGCTTATTGTGTTTTTGATCGATTAAAGTATTAGTGCCTTTCTAATTACGCCTCAAATCTGAGGAGTTTTATTAATTCTGAACTTGATTACTTTCCATTATGATTATGTTTGTCGAAAACTCATTCAACGTTATCAGTTTTACAAGACTGGATCTGGACCTGGACCTTCGACTGACTGAATAGTAGCTTTTTGTTTATTGGTTGGCAAGTCAAACAAGCTGTTTAATGAATTATTTCACTTCTATGAAGCTCACGGCTTCGTTAACGTTCATTGAAATATAGGTACACACACATACATAGTCTCTA
Source organism: Charaxes varanes (assembly GCA_024363005.1). Classification (NCBI taxonomy): domain Eukaryota; kingdom Metazoa; phylum Arthropoda; class Insecta; order Lepidoptera; family Nymphalidae; genus Charaxes; species Charaxes varanes. The sequence continues at coordinate 6,539,499 of JANCMC010026410.1, forward strand.
TACAATAATTGTACTATATCATCAAATAAAATTGGCATTAGCTCTTCTTATTGTTGATTGTCGTAATTGTTTTGCGTCATTTACACATCTATAAATATAAATTAAAATATTAAAAGTCATAATTTAAAACGTCCGACTGTGATTTTCAATAACCTAATTTTTATGAAATTTACACAAAATAAAGAAGTAGATATAAATATATAGATATAGTATTGTTGTCGCGTTTCTGTCGGTTAGTGAGAGTTCCCGGTGGCCTAAATCCTTCTTTAAACCGGCAACGTATCTGCGAGCCTTCTGGTAATGCAGATGTCCATGGGCGTAGGTAGTCACAAAGGTGATGAACCGCCTGCTCGTTTGCCTCTTGTAATATATGTATAAAAAAATTGAGTTAGAAAGAAAAATACACGAGCACTGCGAAATATGATTTCCCTTTAATGTCAGTCAGTTAAAGTTGAACTAAGTATAACTTAAATAGAAACTTAAATGGAAACTTCGCAACTCGGACGCAACTTAACTCTCGGCGCGAGGGAATTTTATGCAATCATCACTTTTAAACGGAAGAGCTTTGAAGTCTAACTTCATGCCGAAGTTAGGAAATGCAATGTCTTCGTGTAGAAGATAAGATTTCTTTGATATGAACAGTCTATACAAATGGATACAGCTAAAGTGTTTGTTTGTATCTTTAAAATTAAATGTTATCAAACGTATCTGGTCCAGATTGGCTCAAGAACGTAAGGAATGGTACAAGCGGGGACAGACCTTTATCCAGGAGTGGGGGAGAAAGGGCTATGGATGATAATGATGGACGTATCGATGGTATAAAAAATAATAATTTTTCCGAACCTGTTGGACCAAATTTTTACGGACAGATGGTTGAAGTTATAAGGAATAAAATAGGAAACCTTCAAAATGAAACAAAATCATTAAATACAATACAGACTTGGATGTTTGCTTTTTATATGTAGAGAAGCTGTGCCCGCGACTTCGGTCGCGTAAAATTAGATGAAACAATTTTAACCTAGTTTTAGCCTTCCTCGATATATGGGCTATCTAACACTGATATAATTTTTCACATCGGACCACTCAATTCCTGAGGTAAGCGCGTTCCAGCAAACAAAACACTCGTAACAGCTTTACATGCATCGATAAAGATTTTATATTTACTAAAACAATTGAACCAAGTTGCACGTACCAAATAGACTAGTTTCCAATATAAGCCGCAACGGAGCGAACAAACAAAAATAAGTGGAGGGGAGGCGTTGTTTACTCGGAAACCGCTGGTGCGCAAGCCGTAAAGCAAGTTCAACGTACAAAATCTGATTATCTCGGTGGAAAACATCACGAATATGGTGGTGTCGCCCCCAAAAATGGAGCGGAAACGTCGTAAAACAACAGGCCCTTGTTTGCCTTACCCTTTCACATAGTCCGGCTAAAGGCTTTTAGGCTCCGACATGCCGCTAAAACTAAGAGTAAATTAAAAAAGATACTGAGGTGAGTGAGAATGAGGAGGTCGTGGCCTAATCAGTGGTCGGCTTTTGAGTCGATCGCTAGGTTAAATTGCTCCTGCTGCGACCGATTGATAGATGAGTAATCCATTCTAACACTGGTTTATATTTAATATCCGACTTCCTCCGTGTTTCGGAAGGTATATATATATATCAGTGGGACCCGATTCATGTTACTTTATGATATTATCGAAAGGTTGTAGAGAGATAGTGGGGGTTCCGAGAATGACGTCAATTGGTCATCTTAACTCGTCCCACAGCCACATCCTTTGCAATCTAAGCGGACCCTGGTAGTAGACCGGGATATCGCTAGGACGGAGGAGAAGTGAGGTGTAGTGAGTCAACAGCAAGGCATCTGCCTATCTTTTCAACCGACTCCAAAAGAGGAGGCGGTTCTCAATTAAACTATATTTTTTGTTTGTTACCTCGCAACTTTCGTATGGGTGAACCGATTTTGATGCTTCTTTTTATTGGGAAACTGGTGTTTCCCGTATAGTTCCATTTTAATTTGGTCCAGTTGTGAAAACTTGTAGCCGGTTTATTTTATGGCTATCTAACACTGAAAGAATTTTTCATATAGGACCAGCAGTTCCTGAGATTAGTGCGTTCAAGCAAACAAACAAACTCTTCAGCTTTATATATTAGTATTGAAAAGTATTTATATATGAATATGTGAAGTGAAAACTTTAGGTACCATTTTACGAAAATTGCGCGAACGGAGGGGAATGAGATTAGGTACAATTGTAGATCATTTGGAGGAAGGTGTGCGAATGCTAATATTTTTTTTATAATATGCAATATTAATATTTTAAATTTATAAAATAGGACCACACACACACCAATGCCAAACGATTTATACCATTTACACACACATGTATTGGATGATTTCAAAGCGTAATCGTGACAACCGTATATTATATTAATTGTTAAATTTTATTTTTCTGTGAATAGAATTATATATGTCGTTGCGCGCTAAAATGTTTTACGGGGAGTTTCGACTAGCCGGCGATATCTAGTGTGATTAAATTGTCAAATAGATGTTGTTGTCCTATGAATAAAAAGATTGCACTTACACAGCTTTAAATAAGCATGTGGTACGCAAATCTTAAGATTTGTGATTGAATTTCGACCAGCTGGCGATCTGTTGTACAAATTGAAAAGATCATATACACTTCACCAATAACTCGAACCCGAGGTTATTTCTTGTATTTGTGTATACCTTCTCGAAATCTTCCAGCTAAAGCGCACAAAAGAATTCGTCGAATGCATTTTTCTGTTAAATTTTCGGATACAATTTCACAGATTGAGTCAACATTCTCGACTGCATCTAACATAATGTTGATTCCGAGAACTATGTACGCTGCGTGGAATTTTCAAACAACGCCAACTCGAGGCAAGATGCTAGTAAATTTATTACAGTTTGTTCGCTTACCATTTTTTTTTCACACACTAGCTGTGTCCGCGATTTTGTCCTCGTAAAATTAGGTAAAAAATAGATTCAATTTGAGCGTGATGTTATATAGCCTATGGCCTTCCTCAATAAATGGGCTTTCTAAAACTGAAAGAATTTTTCAAATCGGAAGAGTAGTTAGTGAGATTAGCGCGTTCAGGCAAACAAACTCTTCAGTTTTATATATTAGTATAGATATGTATATCGGATGACAATGCATTGCTATGATAACATCGAGCTGATCAGATGATGGACCCAGAAGGCGGACTTAAGTACTCCTATATACTAGCGATATAACGGCATCGATTTTAAGCTCGTTTGAATTTTAATACTTTAGCTCTCCACCAGGGACAAATGAGGAAAAAAGAGAGAAAAGGCTGCGAAAAATTCTTCGGTTTCCTTTTACACAAAGAGTAAATCGGTAATGAAAATATTACACCGATTCTGGCACAGCGCCACGCCATAATCCTTTCTAAAGCAAAGTTCTTCCAAAAATTTATTACAAAACTCCATGGCGCACTGAAAATTGTAATGATTAATTTATTAAGAGCTCATATTTAATACTCTTAAGTAAGGCAGGTAGAGCATAACGAGATTTCTCGTCTGCCATTTAAAGATGTCTGAGGTGAGGAATACCTATGGGTATTCTTGTCAGGGAGTAGATTGTCTTGAGATAAACCGCCTATATTATGTATATATCTTATAGTATCAAAGATAGGAGGACCTCGTTACGAACAACTTTCACTATTATACGTATAACGACCTTAAAACAATGAAAGATTATATGTATTCATAAATATGGATAATAAATTTTAAAACATTATTATACTTGAATAACAGCACTAAAGTTTTATAAAACTTTGTTAAAATAATTCAATAGTCTTCGCATATTTTGTGAAAAAGGGCACATTTAAGAAAAACCTGCCTTAAACGTCTTTATAATTTCGAATTAAGCTTTTGAAAAACTCTACTGTAAAAAATATTAGTATTTTTTTTTAACATTATATATAATGAATTTTTGTCAATGGGTTAAAAAGGCGCGCCTTGTCATAACCTTGTATCATTTGTTTTTTTATATATTTTTCCTCTGTGATGAGGTAAAAGCCTCACATCAGACAGCCTCGATTCGAATATTGTATATTCTAACTTAATGCCTGTGTTAAAGGTAACAGCCGCCTGTTATACACAAATATTTTTTTTTGTAAATATATACATACATACTAATGGATAATACACCCAGACTCGAGGCGGGAATCGAACCCACGACTCCGGAGCAGAAGGCAGGATCGCTGCCACTGCGCCAAGGGGCCAGTCAGATAGCTGATATTACAAGTAATAACATAAACTATTTTAGTTTTAGAAAAATACTTTGCGTTGCGCAGAAAAAATAAAAATCGCGGATTACAGCAAGTATGAATATGCAGGTCTGTCATTGCAAATTTTCCTGAGCGAGCTATTACGAGTAGCTCTATATGTTGTGACTTCAAAATGAGATCTCCTTTACAAATTGTTGTATTAAGCTTTATAGTGTTTTATTTTCCCTCGTCAAAATTACGCTTTTTTCTATTCCTTCGTATTCAATGTATTCCTTCATTCCTGCGAAAACTTGTAATTAGCTTTACTTCACCTCTTCACCTGTTTGTTTATCTTTCTGTTTTAGCTGTAAGTTTTCCTTGTCTAATAAAATAAATAAAATAAAAAACTCATTGCTCTCCAATATTAACCTCTACTCCTAGATAGAACCGTCCTATATTATTTGATATTGTAGCTAATTACACGTGGTTATGGTTTAGAGTAAGATAATAACAAATAAATAAAGAAATGCGAAGACGTATGAGCGTATCTTAATAAAATAATAAACTAGTACTATAGTGTAAGTAGATGTAATGTTTACTCAAATATACAATTTTATATGCCGATTTCGGTGTAACGACCTTTAAGTTAATTACGATAAATTCATTTCAAACCTAACAAGGTGCTTCTTCTTCCCAGCGTTATCCCGGTTAAGGAGCAGGGTCCGTTTAGATTGCAGAGGATGTGGCTGTGGCTGTGGGGCGAGTTAAGATGACCGATTGTCATCTAACGTCATCCTCGGAACCCCCACGATCTCTGCAACCTCACGACTAATATGACTTAGGGACATTAATCGGGTCCCACTGTTTTACGTGTCTTCCGAAACACGGAAGAGGTCGAATATCAAATATAAACGAGTGTACTAGAATGGGTCACAAATCTATCACCCGGTCGCAGCAAGAGCTACTTAACCAAGCGATCGACTCAAATGCCGACCACTGATTAGACCACGACCTCCTCAAGGCCCCTCACAAGGTGGTAGACACTATTTCCACTCAAGTTGCTACTCACAAAGTTTTTTGTACCTGGAGTAAGTATCCAATATTTCTTTGCAGGTTTTAACGTAAATAATTACAAAGATTTGAATGTAAATATTTAATGGGGTCAAAAAAATAAATTCAATTTTAGCGAGATGATATATAGCCTATAGCCTTCTTCGATACATGGGCTACCCAACACTCAAAGAATTTTTCAAATCATATTTTTATTTCCTTAAATTATCGTGTTGAAGCAAAGAAACCAACAAATTCTTCAGCTTTATATATTAGTGTAGATATAGTATATCTATACTAATATAACTATTAAATTATTGATTCTGCCTTATACATTTTAAATTATACTGAATTAGCATATGTAACTTTAATGTTTTTATAATTGTTACATGTACATGTGACATAATACTCATATATTATCTACTTAATACTGTAGATTTTATGTTGGATGACAATTTAGCACTGTTCAACTAAACGAGTACGTCATGTTAATGTTGCTAAAGGGTACATAATATAATTTTTTAATACGCTTATAGATAAATTATAATATTTATTTGTTACGTCATAATGTTTTTTATTTGAAAGACACAAATTTTGTATTTAAATGCAGTTTTATGCCAAAGAAAAAAATATATACATATTTAATAGATTTATTCGTCTTTCAATGGTGTGCTGTAAAAATGTATACCTCCAATTTATTTACGTCAACACATCTGGTCGACCAAAACAAGCAACAGCTAATTAGTTCTAATTGTTGTTTCTTATTCAAATAATAATGAGCATTTTACGACATTGATTAATTACAATGGCCCCTCCAATTGATAGCGCTAATTACAGTATACTTAGACGCACCCCAATGCAGTTTATTGTTGTGGAAAATAATGTCTTTAGAATAGAGTTATTTGAATTTACAGAGATTATTTCAAGTAAAGCCATGAATGACGATGCGATGAAATTGACTTCAACATCTATGTGTAATGTTTTCAATTAATTAATTAATGTACACAATAAATATACTACATATAAATATACTACGAAATACAGATTTCGTCGCTACAAAGTAGCGTACGTTCGTAATGTGTTCGTACAGAGACCATGGCACGGACATTTCGAACCGTTCGAAGTCGACGAGTCGACTTTATTTAGGATGGAAATGCTCGTGCTATGCCTAAAGAAGACAATTCTAACTCGTGTCAAGCTTTTAATCAATGCTAATGTAACTCACGTTGACACTAAGTAATGGTCCGCTGTGGGCCTAGCACGAAGTATTCTTTATTAATCATTATTCATGGGACGTAGGAGATTAATATTTAATTTATTCAAATATTTAATTAAGTTTCATTAGTGGAATACAAAACAGCTATTGGGCTATTAAGATGCCGAATTTTTTACAATTTCATTAGTACAAGGACATTTGCATGCAAATTTCCAGACCTTTCGAACATTAAGGGGAGAATTGTTATTAAGATTAGGCTAGGCTACTAATATCATTCAGTGACAAGTTCAGAAGGCAAGTAATCGGGTCCCACTGTTTTACGTGCCTTCCGAAACATGGAGGAGGTCGGATATCAAATATAAACTAGTATTAAAATGGGTCACCATCAATATAGAATTGAGTGGATAAATATCAAAAATCAATACATATATCTTTTATCAGTGAAATGAAGTTTGAAAGTCCCGGTCACAGCTAGAGCAACTTAACCTAACGATCGACTCAAATGCCGACTATTGATTAGGCCACGACCTCCTCTAACAGCTAGTATATCTTATAAACACATATTTTATTTCGTACGTAGTTCTCTACTCCATTTTATTAAAAAAGACTGCCGTGGGACACTCGCCAGGCACGCAATTTTTTTTTCTTATCTTTTACTAACTAGCACTATAGTGCAAAATTTTCTGTCGGGCACTTTATCTCCGGAATCTCTCATCCGCCTAACTCGCAATAAATAAAAATTTTGGCGTGATGATATATATCCCATACAGCCTTCCTCTATAAATGGGTTATCTAACACTGAAAGAATTTTTGAAATCGGACCAATAGTTCCTGAGATTTCTCAAAAAAAAAAAGTATTTATGTATACCAGACTGCCTGATCATTGAAATTATCATTCAAATGATGTTATGTCTAGCTCCGGCATAATACACAAAAGTAGGCATACATGCATGTGTAGTATTTAATAAATTGACATATTGTGTAAGTAAATATATAGTCCATTGTAAGTTACATTGACCAAGAAACATTATAAGACATACATTTTTTATTTCACTATGTAGGGGTTGTATAGGGGAGTTTAAAGCCAAGATTTCGGGATCTTATCTCCGTGGCATCAGACGCTATGTGGAAAAGAGGCAGAAATCGTTTTTTCGCTCTGATGATCAAAATATTTACACAAAAAAATTAAAAGACATTTTTTGTAGGAAATTGAATTCAATATTGGTTCTATAACTTTTTGGCATATGTGCTAATGCAATTAATTATATTGTAATGAAATAAACAGCGCATCTGCTGGCCTTCTGGTCGTGCAGATGTCCATGGGCGCCGGTAGGCACTTCGGTGCCTGCTGCCTGCTCGACTGCCCCCTTGTAACATAAAAAAAAATAAAAAAAATAAAAATGGGCTATCTAACACTGAAAGAATTTTTCAAAACGGACCAATACTTCCGGAGATTAGCGCGTTCAAGTAAACAAACAAACTCTTAGCTTTATATATAAGTATTGATATAGACTAACCGCTAATAAAAGACAATCGTTTTTCGTTAGCGGTTAGTCTCTCTAAACCTCGAAAACGGCTGTACGGATTTCAATTTTTTTGTTTTCTTTCATTCCCTTTATTTCAGGGAAGGTTTAAAAGAAAAGGAATAAAAGAAAAGTCGAACGATGGTTTTAAAGTACTAAGAAATGCAGATTTGGTTGCCACTTTATGAATTAGAGGTAGCGCTAAGCTTGTTGCCGAATTATGCCGGCGTGTCCGGGTGCCAGTATCTTTTTCTTACATAAGTTCAGCCTTAAGTGGCGGCAGTGCTGTCACGTGAAGTGATGGTATTGTTGTCGCGTTTAGTTTGGTTTGGAGACTTCCCGGTGGCCTAAACTCGTCATTAAAGGCCGGCATCGCGTCTGCTTGCCTCCTGGTCGTGAAGATGTCCATTTGCGTCAGTAGGCACTTAGCTGCCTGTTCGTTTGCCCCTTGTAACATAAAAACAAAACTTCAGAATACTTCAAATAGATGACGTTCGTCCTAGACCTTTTGATCAGTCAAACGACGACGAGCTATGTAAAATTATTATTTTATAAAATATGTAAGAAGGAAAGGAGTCAGTAAAGTTGAAGTGGGATTGGGCTGGGCATGTGACTCGAAAAGACTTGCAAATGCAACGCATCCGCGAGCCCCCCAGTATCCATGAGCGTCGGCATTCACTGAAGAGAACCGCCTGATCGTTACCACCTTGTTACATAACAATATAATAAAAAATAAACATGTGCTTATATTTAAAGCAGAATTTTGGCAAATTTCGCAACCTTATCTAGGATAGGACTGCGGAAGCTGCGCAAGACGGATGCGCGGCGCGTGGGCATATTATCATAACCGGATGCGACTCACAGCGCTTACATTGTATCATTTTTATTAATTACAAACCTTATAAAAAATCATCGAAATTTATGTTGTCATATATTATAGAACATAATATTATATATATGATGATAAAATTTACTCTTATACTTATAAATTTATTAAGTCTAGTTAAATGATAGAATTACAGAACCGATGTAACACTAAAGATACCTACGTCTATCATCATCATGTTCATCATATCAGTTATTATGAATCTACTGCTGGATGTAGGCCTCTGCTAATGCCAGAGCCAGATATAGCGTAATTTGAATGATCATTTCAATGATCATGTAGTATGGCCGGGAACTTTGTAACTGTACAAAGTTTTGCAGTACTTTGTGGACTTCAAGGACAAAAAAGTACAAACACTTTGAGCCATAGATTATGTCTGGCTCCGGTAAAAGGCGCGCCCTTCGGATCGATCTTCCGCTAGTGTTAGCCTATCGACGTCTATAATATAGGGGTCAGTCTATGAATGAAGTTTTAATTCCAAACTATGGAGATTAGAATATAAGGAGGACCATCTCAATGCATTTAAGTGCCACATTAGAATGAGGAAGAATTTTAATTTATCAATTCATTGCTACATTCATAGCATACCGCCGTTCTGGAAGGCTATTGGTCAATGAATTCTACACCAGCGCCATTTCGGTGAACCTTCGACCAATAAATTGTTGTTTAAAAATCGCCACTTATTTCAAATAACCGCTCATAGAAGATGGCACTCCTTATATTCAAATCTCCATAATCTAAAGTAAATACTTCACTCATTTTAATTTTTGAATAAATCTTAAATGAAATTTACAATGCTCCTAGAAAAAGAAAAAGAATATTACGTCAGTTGTCAATCAAAATTTTTGGTTAAGAGTTAATTTTATTTTGATTTTGTATATGTATTTTTAATTTGAAATTTTAAAATGTGTGAAAATTTAAAACCAGACCGCGTAAGATGCGATGCATGCCGCACTATTAACTTGGCTAAAGTTGGCAGTCAACCTAAGCCAGACATGCAAATGTATGAAAAATGTAGTCCGACACAAAAAATAGATTGTCCTCGAGTTACGGGTAAGGTAACATCTTATAACTCGCTGCCACCCTAGTATCAAGAAATTGTGTAGTGTCAAGACCCTAACTGTTTTTTGTTAAAATATATTTTTTTGGATTTGTCCTCGAAATAGTTTTTTTTAAAGTAGATAGATATTGGTCAGATTTATCAGCTATTTGTACATTAAATTATCCACCAATTAATTACATTTTTTTTTAATTAATATTTAAGACAATAAACAAAACCCAATTCAATATGAACAAAATAATTTACAATACCTTATAAAGAAATAAGTAAAAAATAAAACTGCTTTTGTATTATGGTAGTATTATTATTAGAAAATTTAAAGTTGGCAATAATATAATAGAACATTCTAAACATAAGGAAAAAAATTCGCGAGTAATACAGTCAGTCATTACACGCAGAAAAAATTTAACATTTTAATATTATCTAAAAAAAAAAGCAATTTTATTTAATGTATTTTCTTGTTGATTGAAACAGAATCGTCTAGACTCTTTTCATTACAAATAAATATGTATGTGGCAAAGTTTCTTGTAACAAGCGACTCCGCCCGTTTATGTTATCCTAGTGATTATTACAAATTATATAACCATTGTGTAAGCCCACCTAGTTAAACATTTATTTATAATAAATATTATATGAACAAACAACAAGCAATGAAACATGGAGAAAAATTTGATAGACTTATGTTATGTAGAGTTTGTCAAAATAAAACGTAAAACAGATTATTTACAAAAAGGTGATCTTTATATAAATATTATCTCTTACGGGCATTGTTATACTGCTTGTATTTAATTAATGTAGATAGATTATAATTAACATTAAAATGTAAACTTATGCATCACATCATGGACATCCATATTTTTTTAATGATATCTGTAAGATTAGCAAAATATATTTTTTTAGAACTTCCTATTCAAGCAACATGTATTAAGGTTTGTACTAAAGAAGAGTACAAGTTGAAGAAAAGTGGAAAAAAGGCGCCGAAAATATCAATACCTTATGCGCATGGAAAACTTATGTACGCTGTTAAAGTTAGTGTTTCTAACCCTAAAATTATAATTATATTAATTGAAATAATAACATAGGAGCTTTTTGTACAGTCTTGCTAAAATTGAAAGATATTTTCGTCTACAACCAACCAATTTTTGTTCCGAAAAGACTGAGAACTGACGTATGAAAACTGCAAAATTGTAATAAATTAGTTAATATAATTATAATAAAAAATATCAATATTATACAAAAAGGTATGAGCATTAAAACAACTTCTAACATATCAGATTTTTTTAAAAGAATAGTAGCTATAGTTCTATCAAATTTATATGATAAGAGTATTTTCATGTCATCAAAGAGAAAATATAATACTATATAGTATTAAATTTTCGTGAGAACCTTAAATATTAATGCCACTGATGAAATTGAGGTATTAGTTAACTAAGAAAACTTATCTTAAGAGAAATTAATTATTCATAGCTTATTTCACACCTCCTAAGCATTTCAGAACTATTAGTAGCTATTGAAGTAATCATGACTGTAACAAAACTACTTCTTTAACAGGCTGGTATCCTAGTAGGCTCTGTTTACTTTACGTACACGCAAGGCGTGTGGGGCGACCAACAAGACGTCACAGAGTGTATTCGACGTTGGCAGGAATACATTCGCAGTATCAATACTAGACGTCCGCCCTCGTTCGACCAGTGCGGTAACGTCATTGTATGTGTTTAATTTCAAATTAAATTCAGATTTCTCCCTAGATTACAAAATTCATTATTGCGCGCTACTGGGCTTTACTTACCACCATTATCTGCTATGAATTCGCTTGAGAATTGCCACATTACCTCCTGTGAACTTATACGATCCTGGTGTGTATGGTTACGTCAGCGGTTGTGGTATCTACGTAAGAACTGTTTTGTAAAATTTGTCTCACCCTAAATGTGGAACAATTTTTTTTAGAGACGGAATTTGAATGGTGTATTGTAAATTAAACTGAATATAAATAGATTAAAATGGCTATGTATAATTTGGTCCTGAAGTCCAACAGTCATAGCCATTATTATTAATGGCGTCCATTAAGTATGTACTTTAATAGTGGAAGTCAATATTTTTTAGTACTCTTTCGAGACATGTTACCTAATATTATCAATAAGTGATGCGAAAACTTCGGTACCATCCGAAAATTGTGCGTACGGAAAGAGTATGGATATTAGGCACAATTATAGTTTATAAGGTGTGCGACTGCTAATATTTAATATAGATTATAAACATGTATGTAAAATTATTTAAAAAAAATCCCACATACACCAATGCCAAACCATTCAACACGGTATGAAAGCGTGGTCATGACTTATGACCCACACTAATGACAAATTAACAATGTTTTTTTTTCATTGTGACATTTAATAAGATTGAATTAACAAATAATTGTCATTGTAAAAAGAGTAAAAACTTTGTAGATAGCTTTTTAATGGTTGGTTTTTAATGGCATGGTTGTACGCAAATCTAAGGATTTCTGGACGAATTTTGACCAACCGAAAAGAAAGAAAAAAGAATAGAATTCAATTAACAAAGCTAAAGTAGGTGCCGAAATATAGTTTAAAGAAAAATGATCGAGTAGAAATCTATAATGCTTTGTTACTAGTCCAATTGTTGCAGACTAGGTTATAAAATTGAATACTTGAAATATATAAACAAGAAATTTAGTTGTCTTTTAAAATAAAATATTTATAACGTGAAATGTATATATGTCACCGGAGCGGACCTGTTAAATTTCAACTTAAAAAAGCCAATTTCATCAAATACAAAAAACATCAGTGGTTATCATTTTTTGTGGTTCATAATTAATAAACACAGATAGCAAATAAATTAAAATTTTAAAGCATGTATCTATCTATAAGCATATATAATTGGTTTATTTATATAATTAAAAATACAAGAAAACTTCCAATTAGCCGATATTTCTCTTTAGGATAGCAATTCTTTATAAGCTATGATATCCTAGTACATAAAATCTCATTCAGTACAATATTTTACGATTCATCGCAGAAAATGGAGAGCGCGTAACATCCCCACGTCTACATCGTTCGCAGGCCAGAGGCCGAATGAAAACTTGGAACTAATCTGCTCGTTAGTCGTTTGTTATCATATAAACTGTACCAAAAATATTTAATGCAACGTAAAGGACAATTTATAAATCTACTTCGCTATTTTAACAATTATATTCAATAAATCACCGATGTTTAAACTCGACAAACCCTAAACCATACAAATTGTAAGACCCATTTCCCTAACCCACTTAAGACACAATTAAGTCGGTCTGTTATAATATATCCATTATTTTCCATAACAACCGGAGTCATACTTTGATAAGATCTTTTGAAAGTTTGCACCGAACTACGTATTTTAAAAACATATCGAAACTTTTTGAGGAAAGAGTTCTCGTTTTTGATTTGGCTTATTTTCCCGGAAATACTATAGTCCCCTAACTTAGCGTGTCCATTACAAAATAGAAGCCCATAAGCTGTCAAATCGATTTATATCACGGATAAACCAACCGTGAAAATAATTTTATAAAGCATAAAAAGAATTAAAAACATTTTTTGAGTGGACAGTTTGCTGGAAACTTTTAAAAAATGTTCGAATTTGCCGCGCCCTAATTAATTTGTTATCTGTAGAACTAAAGAACAATGTTTTGATAGGTATCTCTATTCTGTATGATTGCCTGGTATCTACACACGAGGGACGTCATACCTGTTGCCTTGTTCATTCATGCCTCGGAATATATTGCTGCCCTCTTTATTCTCTCTCTCATCTTGCATTAAATATTTGATTGATATCACTATCAGGTCATTTTCATATCACTTCCTCTTACTTCCAACTATTTTTAACATTTCGTTGTTCATTACAAAGCAATAATCGAAATGAGATTGAAGTTTTTAATTACGACGTATCTATTCTGATAATTTTAACAAACAATTCATATCTCACATAATGGGTGGTTCAGTATAAAATTATTAACATATATTACATAACATAACATTATTATAATATGATACAAATATATCAAACCTTGTGCTAACAGCCTACACATACTACGCGACGCGGTTTAGGCACCTAACTCCTGCCACAAACGCAGGATGTAACATCCTTGACGTTGATAACTCCCTGGTGTAATTGGGTCATATCATTGACAGTGTTTAACAGCTATTTTATTTATTAAATTGATAAACTTGAATTATATGCGTAATTTTATTAACACAAAAGCTCCTAACACCATTACTTTAATGGTGTAGCAGTTGCGTTAATTAAATACATTTTACCCTATTCAATTCGTCTTGAAACAAAAGGCAAACAGAAAATATGCCGATAATATGCTGCCAAATTTTGAAAGAGCCTTATTTTATATTATTTTGCTACATTTTTATTTTAATCCATCATTTCAATGACTTATTTATTATGTAGAGAAACTTTTAATATATATTTAATAGAATATATATGATAGATATGCTAATTTGATTTTTATTAGACCTAACTAGCTAGTTAAATAATACGAACTGTGCCTAATGTTTAGTTCTAGATATTTATTGTGTTATTAAAAATTATGACAAAAAGGTTGGGAAACATTAGTAAGTTTGATTATTTTGTTTCAAGATGAAATGAATAGGGTATAGCTAAAAGTGTATTTGTTTTTTTTTTCTTATGAAATTAAGCAAGGAAAGAACGGGGACCTCTAATTTACATAAATAAATTTTAAGAGTCTCTCTGTAAAATAAAATTATTTTTTTACTACACACACATACACGCGATACCAAAAAAATTTAACTGGCGTTTTTGTTAATATATGTATATTAACAGAAACGCCAGTTAAATTTTTTTGTCTGTCTGTCGTGTTTGTTCCGGATAGTCTCTGAAACGGCTGAACCTGGATTTCAACGGGACACTCAATGATAGAATACAAGTGGTAACATAGGCTGCTTCAGTTTTAGAAAAACAATTCGCATTCCGCACAAAAAAATAAAAACTAAAATTTTATAAAATCTCTTTTAAAAGACGAACGAAATCTGTGTGATAAGATGTGTGTTGTGTGTATAAAGGTTCATTTTAATCATTTAATATATTAACAATGCATATTATTATATAAAAATATATGCATTCGCAAATCCTCTCTATGTAAACTTTGACTGTGCCAAATTTCTTACCCCTCCGTCCGCGCAATTTTCGTAAAAATGGTACTAAAAGTTTTTGCTTCACGTATTTATCACGGATCCATAGAATTTTGCTGTGAAATGTTATTTTATTAATATTTTCTTTTTCAGAGAAAGGAATCTAGTGAAAGTATTTTAGCGCCAGCGTATCATATTTACAAAGGTATCGTTACTACTTGTTTTGCGGGTAAGTTAAGTGTTACTTCAGTCCACGCATAATCGTTAATTTAAATGGCGATTATTCTAAGCAATAAATAACTAAATATACTCTTAAAAGGTTTATTACCACTGCTAGGACGCTGAAAGGTCAACATACGTTTTGGCCAAGCGATATGGGCTTGATTATAGTTGGTCCTTTTTTATTCACTTCAGCGTTTTTTTAAGTAGCACAACTAACTAACACAAAAGGTCTGTCGGTAATTGTTACTAAGATAGTTAATGTAAGTTTTTATATGATTGGGGACAAATGGTATACTTAATAATAAGTGACTACGCCCATAAATGTCTACATTAATAAAAGCTTTATTTTTACTGGCGCGATAACAAAATGGCCGCACCGACTCCGGTAATAATCAGTATAATTTTTCTAATCTATTTAACATTTTTATGTAAAACTCTACCTTGCCTTACTAGGTAGGTCCTTACCCTAGTAAAGACCTACCTAGGTAACCTAGGTAACTAGGTAACCTATTACCATCGTATCCCTTTATTACTTTTTATATTCAAACTGGTGGTTACCCACGACTTCAACCTTGTAAAATTAGATGAAAAATTTTAGCGTCATGATATTTATAGCCCATAAGCCTTCCTTAATAGAAGGGTTATCTAACACTGAAATATTTTTCAAATCGGACCTGTAGTTCCCGACATTACCGCGTTAAGGCAAATAAAGAAACAAGCAAACTCTTCAGCTTTATGTATTAGTATAGATAATTTACTCCCAGGGGGTGGATCTTCCTTTATCTGTCCAATAACTGGTCAGATCCACAACAGGAACCCGGAACACCCTAGCTGGTATTGTCACTCCCCTTATACCGATCTGCAAGGTACCCGGTTCAAATCCCATCGCCGCTGGGGTTTTGTCGCACCCACTCCTAATACAAGCTTCTCCTCCTAATACAAATAGGAGAGGAAAAGGAAATATAAGAAATACCTAAAAAGTATTCCTAATATTCTTTAAAAAAAAAACAACTAGAATCATAATTAGTATTTGTTATGTACAAAAAATTAAAGCGTACGTCATTCATCCGCTTTCCAGTAGGTGAGTTGGACAGGCATTTAGCGCGCGGTCGCTCCCCGCTCAGAAACTAATCTCTGTGGACCGCGGGGGCCGACGTCTGCTATTGATGGATCTAAATTATCTTCTCAGGAATTGCTGCCAAGTTTGATTTTCGAGCCGGAACAATTCAATAGTAAAAAGAGCAGAATGAATACTGTAAGGTACCCGATTCTCTTCATAATAAACAATTTGCTTACTTAGTTCGAGGGTAAAACACAAAAAGACTCAGAGCCCCTGAATAACCAGACTTACGGTATTTTGTAAAAGCTGAAAGTCTGTTAATGCAGGTAAGAACAATTGCCCATAATTAATTTTGAGGCACCGTGGACGACAGGCAGGTAAGGGACGGCAGGTACACAACACTAAAGGCGTAAAAAATGTGAATTTACGTTCTTGTCACCTCTAGTACCGTATATCTGCCAAAGCCACTATCACTGAAACTTCCGTAAGTCTGGTTTTTCAGGGACTATTAGTCTAAAATACTAAGTACAGGTAATGCATTTCTAATACTCTTCACAAAAACACGAGTTTAAAAAAAAGGAATTACGCAAAAATTCCGCTAAATTTCAGTAAGTTTCTGTCAAGTCATGTCACATTTTTCGGTTTGAAACCGAAGTATGGCACGAGTACAAAGTTTATTCGTCAAAATATATAAGGTGCAGAATTTTTCTTATGCAATATTGTAAAACTATGATAAATGGATCAAAATTAAGAACTCATTATTTACGCAATCCTACAAAAGACAGAGATCGAACGGTGAAAGTCCCTTTATATAATATAATAAAATGTATTTAACCTACGTTGGGTTCGACAATGTTTGTTTAGGTCGTGCGTTACGAATTATATGAACGTAATTTTACATACGCCATATATTTCACGGATTTTTTAAACTGGCAGAAATTTTACATTTTATGTATTACAAGCAGAGTCACGCGACTTTGTTTACCTTAGATTTCAAGTTTTATGTTGTTTCTTCTAAGATCAGCAATCTACCACTGAAAGTCAGTCAAAAAAGACGGACAGACATAAAAAATTTTATATTTGTCATTGTTGATGTTAAAAAATACACACGCCTAGTAACAAAGAAAATTTCGTTTCAAAGTTTTTCCACTCCAGAAAAGTATATACTATAATGTTATGAGTCGTGAATGAAAATACAATGACTTCTGTTTTAATTACTCCAAGTGATCTTTTCATTTCCGTTAAATGGGCTCCGCATTTATTAACGGTCTGATCGGATCGCAATTGTCCCCGCGATGTAAACAGAAAACCAATCCCAATTTTTGGAGCAATCCACTCCGAATTTTACCTTTTGTTAATTTCTCCTTTATAATTTTCGTTGTAAATTCCAACGACCGCAGATAAAATTGATAATATTAAATTTTATGTATAAAAATAAAGTATTTTCTATGTATTTCAAGACAGGTTTGCCGATTTTGTTGAATTTTTTAAACAATATGCAGATAGTCTAGTTGCTCGCCGGTCATTGTGTGAAGTTTGGTAGCGATTAGGTCAACAAAAGGCTTTTTTGGCAATTTGTTACAAATGTATACAAGCTTTGTCATTAGTGGTACGCGTGCAACGTCACAAACGCAAAGCCAGGAGTCAACAAGTTATTTGTAAAAAATACTTCATAAAATTTTAACGTATAAAAAATACTTTATAAAAATTTATAGACGATACATATGTGATAGACGTTATAATCGGTGTTACAAGCTTTACTACGCCTATGCTAGGGTTGGCAAGAATTTATCATTTTACTTACAATCCTACAAAGGTGAACAGTGACTTAGAACGAAGGAAGTGATAAATTCGCCTTTGCGTGCCGATACTCAAACAGTCCGTCGTTACATCCGTCGAACTGTCAAGTTATAATCGAAATTTTGTGAAAAAAAAAACAGATTTTAAAAACCTAGTAGAATAAAATCTAGTTACTGTTTAGTATGTGACTAGTTATAAAAAAGGAGTGTACGCAGATTTCTCGGCATTTTTTAGAGAATACTAGAAACATTATGTTTATCCAGTTTCCTAGTTACCACTCCAGTTATGTTCTTTAAAGCTTGTGTAAGAGTGGGTACGATGATACCTTAACGAGGTCGGTGTTTGAACAGTGCTCCTGACGGAGTTCACCCAGTCTTTACACCTACTAAACTATCAAAGCTTTATTTTGGCATCCCTTACGAATACACGACAGGAATTACTCGATGTAATGGGATATAGACATCTTACCGGTAACAAAGAGAAACGATATTAATGCGACTTAGCGTGCATATTGTATAGGCAGGGATTAAGGTATTGTGCTAATTCACTATGTGGAAAGTGGAGCACCGGTGATGTATACCTACCTGTGAGTATAGTGACCTGAAAACATAGTGCAGCGAGATGTTCAGTCGTAGATCATTCATTAGCAAGGTCACTGATTTAAATTCCTTTTCTCCTATAATATATTTCAGTGAAAATCCCATTAATGAAAAATCTGGTTATAGCCTACCTCTCTTAATTTTGAAGATCCCATAGAAATCGGTTATAAACATATTTTCTAGCATTATCCTGGAAAGACAGGTAGCCCAACTTTTAGCTTTAATAAGCAAGATACTTGCATACTGAGCTAATCTGATAAGTCTAAAAATATATCTTTAGCTTTAATAATCCATTGGTCGGATGCATCAACTGAAACCCATAAGGTCCTTTGTTCAAGCCCTGATTCCGTCGGGCTATCTTCTAGCAAGATCCGACCACAAGCTTCATTGAAGAGCAACTGAGAGTATTAAGAACACTTCAAAGTATTTCGACTATATTTTAGTAGTGTTCTGTAAATACTACTTTTATAAGTGCTTTTATTTAAAAGTTTTCTTGAATATAATATTTAATATTACACTGATTTTGAATGCAAAAGGAAAAATTCTTATGACATAAGTGTTCCGTACAACCCTTAGGTTATATGAAATATATTTTAAATTCCATTTTATTTCACCCCTAAGTGCTCGGCGAGCTGTTTCCGCGGCATGCATGTACAAGTAGCTTAGCATCGTAAGCTATACCTAGTTATAAACTAAGCACTAACTCGTAGCTGGAACAAGGGGCGATAGATTCAACATAGTTACTAGATAAGTACAAATCATAAAACTATTTCTTAAACAATTTTAATACAAAATGATAGAACAAACTATGAGTATAGTGTTTTTTCTAAAATAAATAATTTTTGCAATGTAGCACCGCACCGTAACCGTAGCTTCCCGGGAAGTACCTCTGTCTCACATAAGATCGGCGTGAAGTGGCGGCAATACTGTCACGTCAAGGGATGGTATTGTCGTTCTATTTGTGAGAGTTCACGGTGACCAAAAGGGCCCTCTTTAAAGGCAGGTAATTGCTTGAACGCTTTAATATCAGGAACTACTGGTTCGATTTGAAAAATTCTTTCAGTTTTAGAAACTAATTTTACGCGAACGAAGTCGTGGGCATAGCTAGTATGTATATATAGACATATATCAATATCTATCTATCTCTCTATTAATAAATTTAAATGACTTGTTATAACATTAAACTAGAAATTTAAAAAACCCCCGATACTCCGCTCGGGTATGTTCGTTGAATTCAGTAGATTGATCACTTTTAAACCCAATGTTGTAATACACAAATCAAACCTATTCATTTGATACCCCACTCGTATATATTCGCTTCCTATTTGAATTTTCCACTTTCACACCTCATAACTTTTAAACGGCTCAACCGATTTTCACCAAACCTGTCTAAGAACACTCGACATAAGTCACCTTTAAGTCACTAATCATTAAAACGTTTGCAAATCTTCGCCTTTTCATATTTAAAAGATAACTGAAAATCGATAATGTGTCCTGATGGCTAGCTCTAGTCAGTGGCTTCGGTGGCATTATTTTTATATTTCTCTGTAATTCTATTTGGTTGTTAGCTTATATTCTGTAGACACAAGGAAAACTTATATGCTGATTTTCATGATCATTGGTCCAGTGGCTCATGTGATTGTATCAAATAACGATAATATTAATTTGTATAATTACGATGCATATCTTGTTTAAGTTTAAGAGTTTTAATTTTACGTTGTCTTTTTGAAATACGCTTTTCAATTAAATCTTATTATGAAGTTTCTTGTTTAACAAATTTTGTCGCTGGTTCGTGTTATTCCTTAGATCGTCTTAAAGACTGTATAAGTACTGTAAAGTTATTGGCGTTTTCCCTGCCTCTTTTAAATAACTTTACATTAATAGTCTCTTTTCATATATTATTAGATGCTCTTTGGAAGGGTACTAGTAAGTCATACAATGTTTAAATTTAGAACTAAAAAATCGTATAACTGCTTTAATAGATTATGGAACTTCGATGTCCTTCTAACCAAAAAAAAAAAAAACAGCATTTTTCTAATGCCGGAGCCAGACACAACTCCCTTTGAAAGATCATTTCAGTGATTATGTAGTGTGGCTAGGGACTTTGTGTAACTTCACAATTTTTTGTAGAACTTTGTAGACTTCAAGGACAAAAACGTACAAACACTTTGAGCTATGTCTGGCTCTGGCGTGAAATAACACCACGCGGTACGACAAAAACGTTAGATGAAAGTTAGTCATCTCCACCTAGTGATGAACAGGTTGATCCTGCTAGGCAACAAGGTCTACAATTAATTTTGAGTAAGTGATACTTTTTTTTTTGCAAGTTCAAATATCGGTTATGTCATATTTTTATATCATGTCTGGATAAGGAAGTTAAATATGTTAACATTTTAGAAATGTTTAGTACTTTTCTAAATCTGTACTCTATTTTTTCTGTATTATTAAAGATTTCTTTGCGAAATTCTTACTTATAGTGGACTTAAAAATTAAGTCCACTGGTGTTACATTATTAACTAAGAAACAATTTTATTCTACTGTTTATAATAATTATTATTTTTTAATTATTGAACATCTTTACCTACTCACAATAATTTCTTTACTTGGGAAGATTCATTTATACATAATTATATAGAGGAAATTTTCGTTGAAGCTGTGGGGCGAGTTAAGATAACCGATTGCCATCTGACGTTATCCTCGGAACCCCCACGATCTCTACAACCTTACGACTGATATCACAAAGTGACATTAATTGGGACCCACTGTTTTACATGCCTTCCGAAACACGAAGGAGGTTGGATATCAAATACAAATCCGAACTAGGATGGGTCACCCATCTATCACCCGATCGCGGCCAGAGCAACTTAACCTAGCTATCGACTCAAATGCCGACCACTGATTAGGCCACGGCCTCATTACGTAATATCATCTCTATAGTTGTAAAATTTCTATATTATTGTAAATGTTCTTCTTCTTACTTTTATAAATAAAAATGAATTTCCGAAATGTGTGTACAGGCATATCTTCCGAACGACTGCACCAAATTGGATCATTCTTCTTTTGGTGCATTAGTAAACAGTCTTATTAATTTTATTGGTGATAAAGGTAAAAATAGCCCACTGCACATGCACTTGTATAATCAAATAAATTGCTCTGATATAGGTATCTTTCACAATAGTTTCATATATTAAAAAAAAATCAAGTCCCTTTTCTCAACTATATTAGTTTCTATTAGATAATTATGCTTACTTTACTTATATTTTTTTTATGTTTTTTAATTGTAACTTTTGTACTCAATTAAGCATTTCAACTCTGTACGTGCCTGTGAAAATGTTTTACATACATAGATTAAAGATCCTGTAAAGTAAAATTATTTTAATATGTAAAATGCCTTATGTACCTTAAAATAAAGTAAAAAAATAACAATATGTCTGTATATTATTTTAAACTACGACTTTCGTGAGTGTTTTAATAAATCATAGTTTGATTTCAATGTTAGATAGCCCACTTATCGAGAAAGACTATAGGCTATATATCATTACGCAAAAAAATTTCAGCTAATTTTACGCAGACAAAGTCGCGGATAACAACTAGTATTTAGATATAAAAACGAAAGGTGACCTACAGGCAAATCTAGATAACCGCGGGAGAACACATCCTCTAAGAAAGGATATTTTCTATAAGGCCAGACTAAAGAGGTCTCAGTTTAACGTGGATGAAGTGTCACAGGAAAGAATTACCATAATATAAGTGTCTTTACATACCTCCTTTTTCCGCAATGTTATCATCAATTCTGCCATTTGAGAATCGTTACCATCTCGTTCCCAGAATCTTACACAACTATCCATGTCTTTCAAGATTGAAACATTTATTTTTATGAATAGAGTATATTGAGAAGTTTTCACTTCATAAATTCACTTTTGGCTAATGCTGTATATTGAGAAGTTTTCACTTCATAAATTAAATTTTGGTTAACTTTTGTATACACTGGGAAGTTTTCACTTCATAACTTCACTTTTGGCTAACTCTGTGTTGAGAAGTTTTTTTCTCATAAATTTACCTTTGGCTAATGTTTTATACATTAACCAAAGGCGAATTTTCTTTATTAATTTCGAATCCGTACGTCAGAAACGCCCCGCTTAGTTGTCAAATCATCTGGGCGTCCAGTAGTCCTTTGACGCAGCATTGAGCCCAGTGACGCTAACAATTTTCAACAGTCTGTGGATATAATTAAATATAATAATGGCCAAGAGCGTGTCAATACACGCTTATATAGAAGGGTTCCGTATCTGATACTCTCTGAAAGGTAATTTAAATCTCGTATGCAAAGAAACTCGTCAGAACTACTTCGATGTCAAAACATCCAGAACAGTACTATTTGTAAAGCGTTTCTTTATCTGCCTCGCGTAACATGTATGCGCAACATATGGCGAGATCTGATGTTTCCGGAGGAACGGATACTACTTAGGGATCTTGCAGTTATCTTATGGGCGATAACATTTAAAAAAGGTGGACCCTTATTCGTTTGATCTTTGTCAAAATTATAAATTGAGATTAATTGTCCCATTTCTATCGTTATCTACTTAATTATTTTCAGATTTTTGCATCTTTTTCAGTCCCTTAAACATCATTTAAAACATTTTTGTAACTTAAATCAACTACTATTCTCCAGAATTTTTTAAACGTTTCCCTTGTAAACCTTCTGTTTAAAAAAAATAGTTGTTACCCATAACTTCGTCCGCGTGAAATAAGTCGAAGAATTTTAGCGTGATGGTATATAGCCTGTAGCATTCCTCAATAAATGGGCCATCTAAAATGAAGTAATTTTTCAAATCGCACCAGTAGTTCCTGAGATTAGCGCGTTTAAGTAAACAAACAAACTCATAAGCTTTATATATTAGTAGAGATCTTAGCATTTGCACACCCAAACATAAACCATAATTGTGCCAAATTTCATACTCCTCCGTCCTCGCAATTTTCGTAATACGGTACTTAAAGTTTTCTCTTCACATATTAGAAGAAGAAGAAGAAGAAGAAGAAAATTAATATATCTTCCATTAAAATATCGGCATTATAAACACGACAGTTTACGAAAATCTAGAAATATACGACTATGGGTGTTTGTTCTTTAAACCCTTTATTTGTGCTCTTAACCTAAATATTACATGGTTTATACAGAGGGAGGCCCCACTACCAGTACAGGCTATACATTACAATTATATTACAATTTAATTGTTTATAGTGTTATACTGTAAAGCTGGGAACTTGGGGTTACAACAACTTACGTGGAAGGTATCGATACATGTATCTACCAACTAAATAGTACCCTACAACACTAAGTTACAACATACCTTTCCAACAGCAACAGAATTTTCAAAATCGGATCAGTATAACCGGTGATAACCCGGAACATACAAACTGACAAAGTTTGTCTATTTATAGTACAAAATAAGGTAGGTATATATTAAGGTAGGTATATATAAGGTAGGTATATAAATAAAGGTAGGTATATAATTCAATATAGAAAATATAAAACAATAGCGAATTCAATGTTCGGCCTTAATTGGATATCCGGCATATTAACCGTTTCGCTCGTTGCCTCCGCCACCAAAGCACAGAGCAATGAATATTGTAACCAACGCTTAAAAGGTTTTTGATTAGTTTTTTGTACATATATGGTTTTCGCATTCCTTATATTGCTCTAATCTATACCTTACACTAATATTACCCGAAGAGTTCGTTTGTTTGTTTGATTGAACGAGCTAATTTCAGGAACTACTGGTCTGATTTGAAAAATTATTTTAGTGTTAGATAGCTCATTTATTGAGGAAGCCTATAGGCTATGCTATATATGTCACTACGCTGAAATTTAATCTATTTTTCTACCTAATTTTACGCGGACGAAGGCGTGGGTACCGCTAGAGTTGGATAAAGGTCCTTTGCAGATTACTGTTCTCTTACCTGGGAGTCATCAATTAATTCCTCGTATAGTTTGTACAAACCTTTAAGCCTATCTTCTGTAATAATTATTTAAATAACGTTTTTTTTTTTAATCTATTTCAAATTGTCAGAACTAGATCAAATTGAAATGGGACCACACGGGAAGCACCAGCTTTCAAACAAAACAAGAATCATCAAAATCGATTCACCGTGAGTCGAAAGTTCTGAGGTTCCAAACATAAAATAGATAAATAGAAACAGAAAATACCATTTCTGGGTTAATTTTTAAGAAATACGATGCACAAAAAACATTTCAAGAACACTCTTCCTGCCACTATATATTATCCTAAGATAAATTTTATACCAAAATTTACTATGAAATGTCATCGATCAATTATTAAATTGGCAAAAAATATTTTTACACGCAATAAGAATAAAAAAAAAAACAAATTTACAGTGTAATAAATGCATAGAGCGAACTCATATCGCGCGTTGAACCGCACTAATTGAATATTCGTTGGATTAACAGTTTCGTTAGTTATCTCACTAGAGCGCTGCACAGTGTAATGAACATTTTAAAGCATAAGTGCTACTTTATTATAAATAAAATAGGGTTTTTTTTTAATATTATGAATACTACTTAGGTATGTCTAATATTCCCGTTTCCCCTCCTACTGAGTTTATATTGAAAGCCAATATTAAGAGCGGGCGACAATACCCTAGCGTCGTTGGGGTTTGAACCGGGTCCTTGTGAGTTTCACTCTATCCCTTCTACCGTTGAGCTAATGAAGATTAAAATATATGTGTATATATACCTTGAATTTTCAGTTAAACAGAATCTTTATATATTATATACTAGCTGTTTCCTGCAGCTCCGTCCGCGTAAATTTAGAAGCTCTCAAAACGGAAAAACCCCTTCCCGATTTTGAAACATTTTCATTTGTACTCCGTTTGTGTTGGTCTTAGCATGATGATATATAGCCTGTGGCCTTCCTCGTGAATGAGCTATCTAACAACGAAAGAATTCTTCAAATCGGACCAGTGTTTTTTAAGATTAGCGCGTCCAAGCAAAGAAACAAACAAACTCTTCAGCTATTTATATTAGTATAGAAAAGCGAAAGGTCTCTCATCACGATATTTCGAACAAAGATGAAATTTGACAATAGGGTAGTTTATTGTTAGTAGACATCCGTTAAGAACAGATTTTCCGATAGGACCAGATTAAGGTGTTCTAAGGGTTTTGGCAAGTTTATACAGACGAAATCACGGGATACATCTAATAAAAGATATGTAAATAAAAAGTATTAAATAGCATTTTAAGTGTTAAAGGAACTGACCGAGTTCGCAACACCACCCTGCGTTCCATGCAGTCATGGAACGCAGAGTGGTGAGTGATGGATGTGGGGTAGAAGTCAGCAAAGCTGATGTGGGTTGCAAGAGGCATGTAAAACAGTGGGGCACTGAGTGATATTAGTTAGATATTTTAGAGATTGTTGTTGTTCTGGAGATGAAGTCAGATGGCAGTTGGTCATATTCAGTGGCTCCACAGCTACATCTTCTGCAATTTAAGCAGATCCTGGCACTGGACTGGTATAACAGTAGGTAGAAGATGTAGCAGGCTACCTATTAGCTTTTACGCAAGACACTATCTAAAAAGATAGCAGACTTTTTAATAAGATAAAAATATTCATAATGAATATAATTCATAATAGGTACAATAGCCTTCATATATAAAATATTTAAAAAAAAAGAAATTCCCCTTTAAAAAATAGCCAAGGAATATAGAATATATTAAATAAGCATAAATTATAATTAGTATTTTAATATAGATCTAGTGATGTGTTGAAGTTGGTACCGAGCCAAATAGGTTCCCTGCTAACCTGATGGCAACTTCAACACATCACACATCAGTAGGTGTTAACAGAATCATACGAAAGTAGGGTGCATCTACTTTCAGTTATTCTAAAAATGCACCCCCCTTCAAAGTATTGTTCTTCTTGAATTTCAATAAAATCGCTATGCGCAGTCTGTAAGGTTAATTCATATTGCCCATGCTGGTGTCCCTTATATAGGACAACTGCATGGGCAATATGAAGTAACCTTAGATATTTTGAAATTAGTTTTATGACTCTTAAATGTAACAGGTTTTATTACACTTTTTTTTAGGTTTTCGCCAAATGTGATATAAATTACAATACATGATAATTTCGCGCCATTTATTTGCTAGGCAGTCTTATTAGGTTATTTTATATATTACTTTAATAATTATTTTTTAGTAAACAATAAAACTTATAAGCTTAAAAATAACATAAATAAAGTTGACTAAGTTGCAGAAATCAGCCCACGGAAAAGAAGAAAGAAGAAGAACATAAATAATGACAAGTGAAACGCAAAGTTATACATCGCCGCGCCAGTATCCGCGCCCATTGTATGGGCGACCTTCAATCGCAAGTCGGCACACATTATCGTTTATAAAACAGGCTAATATTTTTTTCTTCGTTACTTGGGTCTTTAAGGGAGTTTTAAGAAGTTATGCATAAGAATATATTAAAAATAAGGGACACCCTACTGGACACACACAAGCAAGCTTTGAAAATTTTGTGGAGGGGCATGCATTTTTAGAATGAATGCACAATACTATTATTGTTTGCTTTTTAGTTATTTGGCATTTTTATTATTTAAAAATAATTTCCTGGTGGTGGATAGTAGATGGATTTTGTAGATATAATATAATATGCATAGGCCAACACACTGCTCTTATAACCGGTGAGGTTCTGAAGTAAACAAATGTTTAGAAATAATGTAGATATTCTTGAGCATTTTTGTATTAAAGTATTTGGCTTTTTTTAATATGAATAGAGATCGTCTCGTGGTTGCAATTCGGCCACAATTTAATTCCTTGTACAACGATATTGTAAAAGCTTTTTTTTTAAATCTATTTTTATTTATGGACTTTTATGTCCATGACGATAATATCAGTCCCATCACACCCTAAACTTAAACTATAACATATTACATAGTTTATTTTAAAACTATAAAGCATTCTGGCTGTATAAAGCCTTGTAAGAGTTGATAATTCATATTTTTACCGTCCTCCGCGTCATATCTACTGCATTGACAATTATAGTAAAATGTATAGGTTTCCTTATTGAGATACATTTGTAACTTTGTAAGTGTTAGTGTGTTAGCAACAAAAGTAATGCGTGTATATTTTTTTTCTTCGAAAAGTTTGGTTTGCTCATTAATGTGATATTCCACCGGGGAGGCTGATATCTTTTTTTCGAGTTACTGGAATGCTACAATAAGGCATTTTGGAGCTTTTCAACGTTGATGTTAATATTATACACACACATATACAATAATTTCTGTATTTAAAAAAAGTACAGCGAAGCGGCCAGAGTGATCGCTGTGCGATCGCGCCGCTTCTTATCTATCCGCAACAAAGTTACGTTTCTCGCGGAATGAGAGATATTCCGTCGGGGGAGTATGACATTCCGCGCATATCGCGCTAAAATTGAATCTCTTTTTCACCATGTATTCAAAACATATTATAGTTTTATCTGTTTTATTTTGTAGATTCGCTTTACCTTCATTACTGAGTCCCAAATCCTAAAAATGCAAACCTTAAAGCATTCACCTCTACATGCAAAATAGTGTATAGATGTTAACACGCAATCTCGTCAATAACATTGGTACAATAATAGGCTTACATTGTCATTGCATTTGATTTTAAAATAAAAACGCTGCAGGCACGCAAGCAAGTGTTGCAAGTAATTAATGAAGGGGTGTGCATTTTTAGACTGAAACATCTATAACAAATTTTACGCGTGTCTAAATGTTTTCCTAGTATTATTTTAGAAATTAAAATTTAAAAACGACTCGTTATTTGAAATAACCTAAGGATATAACCCAAAACTTCCTTTTAAGGAAGATACAGGTTTCGAATAAAAATGTGGAATTCGAATAAAAATATATCTATTTTAAAAAACATGTTATCAGAATCAGTTAATTTCGTTATACTTTTTTTGCAATTTTATTGGTATCTTTCTATAACACTAGCTGCAACCCGCAACTTCATCCACGCGATTTCAGAGATTTTGCTAAATTTTGAGGGTTTTCCTTTTTTTGTGTGTATCCGTAATTATTTTCTAACATTACTACTTGTAACATCAGTTATCGGCGGTGAAGGTCTAGTCGAAATCGGCCCAGCCGTTTCTGTGATTACCCGGAACAAACAGACAAAAAAATACTTTGTGTTTTTGTTTTAGGTATCGTGTATGTGTAGTGGTTTAAAGATTGGTAAAAAAAAAAACAATTTTTGTATTACGAACAGAGGCTTCAATATTATTTATAAATGTATAGATGGTATAAGTTTTATGTAAAAGTTTTTGCTGTACTGTATTATTGTCTATTTAATTCTAATGTCAGTGATGTTTCTGTTCGTGTTTTCGCAAATGTTTGGGTTGTTCATGTTTTTTTTTTTATTCAACAATTGCCGGACGAACAGAGTGTTCATCTACACATAGTAATAGTAAGGTTTATTTTACGTGTTGCATAGTTCAATAGAAACCTGGCCCCTAAACTAGCTAACCCCATATCTTAGGAGCCAGTGCCTTCCAATCATTGACACAACTGCTTATAATATGTTGAGCGCTTTTAATTGATTTAGAAAAGAATTAACAAATAATAAAGAAAAATAAAATAGAAAAGAAAAGCTTTTTTTATCGCGCGGTAAAAAAAGCTTTCGTGCTAATGAGGGCTTAGGGTTATAATTTTGTTTTACTAACAATGACATAATGGAGCCCAGTTCGTATCCCATTATTAACTGCACTGATTAGAAAGGACTTTGTGTAGCTGCGCAAAGAAGAACTTTGTAGTCTTTAAGGACAAAATGTACAAACACTTTTGAGCTATGTCTGGCTCCGGCATTACTGTAATATATAATTTAAAAGTGAGTGATTCGACATTTCTCTGCCTAGTCAAAGGGCTTATATAAAGATCGGATAGAGCTCGGTCGCCGAAAAATCAAATGCATTGTGTGTGTTATAAGCATTTATTAAGTCACATAAAGATACACTAAGATACAGGCTAAGATAAATTTCTCAACATGGCCTTCTTTTTTCTATCTTTACCTGATAGTCGTCAACAGCTCTCATCATTATTTCCAATTTAACTCTAATATTAGGTACGGGACCAACTTCTGGTTCACCTACGATTTTGTAACTGCGGATTATTGTCGCTATGGCGGTTTTTGTTGCAGTTGTCCATGGGCGTCGGTAGTCACTTAGGTGAACCGCCCGCTCGTTTGCCCCTTGTTATATAAAAAAAAAAAAAAAATTTTTTGATTATGAAGAAAATAAATTTCTTTAAAAAATTTACACCTCTCATGATATTTTTAACTACCGTGACGACTATTTTGTTAATATTCTACTGGGTTTTTTTGTCGGTAAGCTAAGTAGTACTACTATTTCTTACAATCCTTATAATACATACAAGAAACCCTGTAGCTCTGCATAAAAATCCGTCAATATTATTTTTAATTCTTAAATTTTGGAATATTTTTAATTTTATGACATCGTATGTACGACGCGACGGACTGACATACAATTTCTACTTGACACGGATACGAAAATTCAACCATATGCATACTACATCATTGTGATAAATGCCGATCACTGATTAGGCCACGACCTCCTCAACATGCCCTTCAATGAGTGATATTCCATCGAAGGAGGCTGACATTTTTGTTTATTATTTATGAACACTACAAAATATAGGCATTTTGGACCGTTTCCGTATATCTATATTTCTATACTAATATATAAAGCTGAACAGTTTGTTTGTTTAAACGCTTAAACGCGCTTATCTCAGGAACTACAGGTCCGATTTGAAAAATCCTTTTAGCGTTAGATATCGAGGAAGCCTATATATCATCATGCTCATCCCAAGCTCTCCAAATTACTTAAAAGAGAGGTTTAAATTTCTTGGTGTTTATAGAAATTCTACGCGTTTAATTAATAATTTAATTCTAGTTCTTCCTGTGAGTAAATCCAAATTCTATTATAACTGTTTTACCACTAAGTCATCAGTTCTCGTGGCTAAAAAAAAACACACAAATCAAGCGGAGTTATTCCATAAGACTTGGAGCGGGAATCAAACCCACGACCCCCGGAGCAGAAGACAGGGTCACTGCGCTAACTGGCCAGTCAAAAAATTGTATTCATAGGACAGATAAATTCAACTATTTAAATAACAACTTTCTTATAGTAAATATTTTTTTTAATAAATGAAATAATAGTCAATTTGCATAGGTATGGGTAAGGTTTGAAATGTTTGGTGATTGGCAAAAAATCTTGTATACTCAAATATCTAAAGAAGCATCAAGAAGAGATAAGTAATATTTCTAAATTGGACGATTTGAAAATCTGAATATCTACAACTATTTTCATTGTTCCGAAAAATAGGATGTAAATAAATTCAACAGAATGTATTTACTGACCGTTTCGAGAAATCGCACGCTTTTAATTAAATACCCTGGATTTCCGACGTTTCAGTAGTTCTCCGTTCCACTAGCAAATAGTCAATTTCTCGGTAGATTACTCGTAATCTTGATGTTATGGAGCTTAAAATTAAATTGTAGAACCATAATTTTTGATCGACACAGAATAATTTATAATGATATAAATAAATAATAATGGCCTTTATTTCTACTAAAACCTACTAGTACAAATTTGCGAGTTTTTACTTCTAAATATTTTAAGTTAATACGTATTTTATTATTATAAGTTTAGCTTGAAAATTAGGTTGGAGTAGTCGCTTATGTGGCGTAGACATCCCCTAAGCTTCTCCACATACCTCTTTCTCTCGGCATCTATGACTAAATATTCTCTCCGTTTTTAAAAATAAAGTATATTAAGGGCATGGGTATCGCAACAAAATATATATATTTGTGTATTACAAACGTCTGTTTCCTATAACACAGGCATTAAGTTGTCTACGTTAGGAACACACACGCGTGTGTCATAGAGTCCTGTATATATTCATTTATTTACCTGGATGAATTCGCGGACAAGCGCTAGTTGAGCATATTCGTCGTATCAAGAGTGTTTCGCATCAAAACTTTCGCCATACAATACATTTAAGTGGCCACTCGTTAACTTTGTGGGGGATATTGGGCCGCGGGGAAATTACGGCTTTAACTCGTCTTATGGGTCAGTTTTGGGGGCAGCTTTAATATCGTTAGGCTCGAATTAAGTTGAAGGCCATGAAATGCTATTAGTTGTGGTGTCTTTGACCAGGTCACGCACATATTATACTGACATTTTAGCATAGGTACGCATATTAAAACTCGGTCTATTGAATACAAAAAATTCTCATGTCACAGTGGCTTGCCAAACTCAGATTCTTACGAAAATGTTATGCATATTTGCTAGGTTTGAGAATCGGTTAAACTATTTTTAAGCCACTATGTGATAGAGGTGGCCTAGACGGATGAAGTGGCGCGGCACAGCTAGTTTTATTATATAATTAATATATAAAATAAAAAGCCTACTCAGGTCCATATAACTGCACCATATGATCACCAGATCGTTACAAATAAATTAATAAAATTATTCAACTTTAATGTGAAAGAAAAGGCTATGGAAATCAGAGCGTTCTAGCTATGCATCGCACGCTTGATCATAAACTGACCTAACCCAAAAAAGCAGATTTTTGGAAAATCGCAAAAAAAATATTTTATCATTTACGACTTATTCTGTTTATAAAAACAATCGATAAAAAGGGCATTACCATCACAGATTACGTATTTTAATAATAATTAGTTCATTGATTAATAATATTTTATTATTTGTTCGTCTTTCTTACTAAAAACTGAGATACAGTTATTTTTGTATTTTAGTTAAAAAGACAAAAATAGCTGTAAGTCAGAGTTGAATGGAGATATGAAACTAATTCATAGATTTGCTAAATTGGAAATAAATCTGCTTATATCATTAACTCATTTTAGACCTAAAACGTTATCGGTCAGTCTATGATAATGCGTGCGATATATACACTTATATATAAGCTGGGGCAATTGTTTGTAGCGTGAAAAGCATTAATATACGTCCAGAATAACATTTGTCAGTGACAAATTGTCCTTGATATGGAATCTTGTTCCATTATGAGTAAATGATTAGGAATTCTCCCGAGGACAAACACGATTTCCAGCAACATCTTGAAACAACCAATATAATAGATTCAAATATGGGAAAATCTTATTGTTATATAATTATATCGAAATAGTAAATAATATTATGATACATAAAATAGATAAAGGTTGTTACGTATTATCACGTAACATTTTGCTCGTGTAAATGTTAGAGAATTGTGTTCGCGAAAATACAAATTTCGTCTAAACATTTCTCCATAAAGTTTTTACATATCAACAAGTTGATACCAAAAGTTTTCCCTTGTTCCAGGAGAAAATTTTCTAAAACAACACTCGATCTACAATATTGGGAAAACTTAAACGCTCTATATGCGAGGAAAGTAAAAAAATTCCTAGAAAAACTTCGCGAAAGTCGATTCCGGGGAAAACTTTAAATTTTCTTAGATCGCTTCTTAGAATACTTTTGTGTTCATTTTATGCTTGATAAATTATTATGTTATTGAACGAAACCTATTTTATTTAATTAGCCTATAACGTCCTCTTCCAGGGAAAAACAGTCCTTCTTGTAAGACCACTTTTCTCTCCTCTATCGTCTATGACTATATTATCATCTATTTATTTATTTACTTATTCATTTGAAACGTTACATCAACAAAGTAAACACCTACACAATATATCTTAAAAACTAGCTAAAATAATCATGTTAAAGTGTCACTGCAATGACAGATATAAACTACTATGTTAAAAAAACTTTCATAGACAACAAAATAAAAGTTAATTTATAAATGATAGAGCATATTAAAGCAGAAGAAAGTACACTTTATGTTAACATATCTTGATACGAAAGATTAAAATGGAAGATAAATGAATAAAAGCACTGTTCGAGTCCAGGTTCTGTGACTATATTATAGATTATATTAGAGGTGCTATGAAGTCAGTAGGGCCAGTCGTGTTTTAAATGTAGAAATATATAGTACGCCTAGACTAGAGTTAGTAATTATATAAGCATCCAGCACGACTAACAAATCAACGATCATAAAAATCGGTCCAGCCGTTTTTAAGTTCTTAACGGTGTCAATAACATGTCCTTATTATAATGTATTTATTTATATATCGCACACTTAATAGTTAAGTGACCTAACCCAAAAAACCTGATTTTTGGGAAATCGCATAATTCAATAAAAACGGCATTATAGTAACAAATTATGTATTTAAAAAAAGGTTAAAGAAGTGATTTAGAATATTTAAATGTTTTAATGATATTTTATTGGTTTTTAACTAAAAATCTTATTTTAGTTAAACAGACAAAAATAGCTGTATCTCTATGTTGGATAGAGATATAGAAATCATTCTTAGATTGGATAGAGGACGTTTAAACGAAGCTGCAGGTATCATTACGTCACTTTAGACCTGAAACGTAATCGGTCAGTTTTTGATAAGCGTGCGATATGTAAAAATTAAACGTTGTTCGTTTGTCTCGCTAAAACTCAAAAATGGCTGGACCTATTTGAATTATGTTTGTATTGTTTCATTCGCTCTAATTCAAGTAAAGCTTGAGGATTAAACAGCCAGTGTCTCGTTTGAAAAAGACTTAGAGGGGATGGAATAGAAGATTCGTTAATAAGGTAATAGTGGAATAGACCTAATTCAGACAAAAAAACGTCTGCAGGCTGCAATACATCCCTATATAATCTCTGTACCGAATTTATCACCGCTAAAAAAGTGCTTTTTACGCTGAAAAAGTAATTCAGGTTTTTGTTTCATACAAAAAACGTCGCGGTCTAGAATTTGCGTGTGACACATATTGTAATAAAACTTTTTTATGGCTCGCGTTTCATGAAGTTGGAATGATGGAATGGAGCAAGAAACACCAAGTCTGTGAAAATGGTGTTTTTATGGGTCAGTTCCTTTTTAGGGTTTCGTAGCAGTACAAGGAACCCTTATCATTTCGCTCTGTCCGTCCGTTCGTCTGCCCATAAGGTGGACCCCCCTAGCATTTCCAAACTATTAGACGTAGAGACTTGACATTTTCCATGTTGATAGAACATGCTAAAAACTCACTACTAAAATTATTCTGAACGAAATCAGCCAACACCCTTTGAAGTCATTAAACAAATACGTTTATAGAATATCAGATAAGGAAATCTTCTATATAAGCGTGTCTTGGCACGCTTTTGGCCATTTCTATTTCTATTAACGCATGGCTTACATTAAATGCTTACAAAAAAGGGAGTAACTTCCTAGTTAAGTAAAATTCCTTGGGTCCTAACTGCTATTCCTTGCATTTAATGTAATATATTTTTACCCTATAAAAGTGCCCCTCGGCCTGTAGTTTGCGAATCTTGCATGTACCAATCTCTTATTTATTGTTCAGCAGATATATGATATATCTTTTTATACTAAGGATTCAACTAATGGTAAGTGCCTCGAGTCGCCCGAGGCCAGTAAAATGATAACAGTGACAATAGTGAAAGCAGAAAAAATAAATTAATTAAAAATTTTGCAATGCGGTAATGTAACACATTTTTTTCGGATAATTGTGAAATTCCAGATACTCTGTTTCGTTTGAAAGATGGGGATTTTTCAATTTTTCAAAATTTTTCCCATTTTAGAACCCTTAATTTAACCAAATTATCATATTAACAAATACAACAATAAAATCCATTATAAGTTTTTGCAAGTTTGGGGAGGAATTTCGAAACTTGAAGGAAGTGCATGAATTTTAATAATGAAATTCATATTTGATCTTTTTTAACTGATTTTCAGTATATTTCTATTTCACATTATTTAAACACTAGTTGTTACTCGCGACTTCTCGTAGCTGTTTTGTTACTACAAAGACTATTTTACAATTGAAAAGTAAGAGTGAATAAATGTTCAACTTTACGCCCATGTGACGACAACGCCATATGATATATTTTGACCATGTTGTAGATTCAGTATAGTTGGGTTGTGTAGAGTTAGAGCGTGTACCTTGGGGGCCCCTGCGCTTCGCTTGTCTCGTAGTGGTAAGGTTATGTTAATGACTCCGAGTGAGGACCTTGCTTGTACGACGGTATATAGGACTTAACAGATTATCTATGGGACGTCAGCCAAAGTCTACATGAATAAAATATCATTTGAATTTGGATAATATTGGGATTCGGTGGTGTAGCTTTCGGGTTGCAGCATTACACTTAAATTTGTTATGTTGGTACGTTAATTGTAAATAAATAAATAAATGGATAGCTTACTTACAATAATATTTAACACCCCCACAACTTTATCCAAATCGATCCAGCCGTTGAGCAGGATTATTACAAAGGCTGTACAGGGAATTTGATATATCAAGATTATCTTCTGCAAAAAGTAACTGCGTTATGGAAGCACACACACAAACATTATCAGCTCGATCTGCGATGGATACTTGTAATGACTTATGATTTACTGAAGTAGAAGAATTTTCTTACCTTTCACAGGTTCAGTTCATTTACTACTTTAAATAAAATCCTCTATTTTATAACTAAAAGTTAAAATTTACTTAATTAAAACATAAATTAAAGAGAACGTGTAACAAGCAATAAGAAATTAAATATATTATGCGACGTGTAGCATGTAAAGGTAAAGATAGAACTAATGCCCAAAACATCTCTGTCGTATATACATAAAAATAAAATTGCGACATTAGGGCTCATGACACGATAACTCTGTTTGCAGCTGAATTTACATATGAGATACTTTACTTTCGAAAAATATTTAAGGTTTCGTACAAAAAATGAAAATAACAAAATCACTGAATTCAAGTCGAATTCGCGAATTCGAAGTCACGAGTTGCAGCTAGTTTATTATTATTATTACTTTTGTTTACTTTTCGCCACAGACAACGTGGAGGGCGCCATCAAGGCCGACGGCACGTTGCTGGACGCGCTGCCCGTAGACCCAAGTAAGTAAATAAGGATTAATGTAAAAAGAAAAAAAAGAAAATTTCAACACTTTATTGCAACATTAAAAAATATAAAGTCCGGAGCTGAGTGAAGGGAGAGTTTCGGTCGAAATGGGTGCGATGGCCTCTAAGTGCGCCGGTACACTGCCTTTACAACCACCTGTCGAAGGCAGGCACATAGCGGCAGTGCTTGGGGACTGGGATGTATTAAGGGAAGGAGACCAACGACAAGTGAGGATAGATTATAAAATTTAATTTGAAACCCAACAGCATTCTATAGATAGAGGTTTCGCAAAATAAATCCAAAGTTGTTGTCCGGTTTGGCTCAAAATAGTTTTCCTAGTGAGTTTGTAGCATGACGTTTCATTAAGGAAGATTTCAAGTCTCTCCGTCTAATAGTCTAGAAATCCTAGGGGGGGTTTTTGTGGGCGACCAAACGAACGGACGGACAGAGAGAAGCTATAAAGTTTCCTTGTATGACTACAGAGGTCGCCGAAGACCAGGTAGGCCGAGGAAGAGGAGGCGCAACGACTTAGACGCCTTTGCGGGAAAGGATTGGATAGGATTAGCTTTGGATCGAGGAGAGTGGTCTAAGAGAGGGGAGGCCTTTGCCCAGCTGTAGAACATTACAGACTAATTAAAATAAGGGAATTTTTGCCTAAGGTCAAATTATAAATCTGTGTTAAAGTCGTGTATTTTAAAATTATAGTTCTAGAGATCGCCTGGTGGTTGAAATTCAGCCACAATGCTTTAGATTTGCGATTTCCTTATTTAAAATTTTATACATTTCCATTCTTTGTACAATAATGTACATTTTATGCAGTTCAAAATTGCCTTGTTTAGCATATCATTAAAATTAATATTTTAGAAAATATGAGAGTTTTTAAAAAGGGAGCCATTTATGTTCATTTATGTTTTAGATAAATATTACAATTATTTACCGATACTGAACAGTATAAAATATCATTTAACGATTTTGAAGAGCGTAGCTATCTGACACAGGCATTTTTAAAAATGCTTACTAGGTTGGGTTAGACACAGGACACAGAATAAAAAAAATAAAAAAAAAAGGACACAGAATAACACTGGACACAGAATAACAAAATTCTAAAATAATCAATCACTCAAGCGTATATATACCACTTGATCACTGCGCCATATTTATTATTATGGCTGTCATTGTCGTGTGTATACAGTAATCCAAATATACTTTACTGGTAAGCATCAATCAAAACGTTACGAATTCAACAAGCATAGCATGCCGTAATAACACGCTGCGATTTCTCAGACACGCCCCGAACTCTACTACAAATTTGCTGGATAAAGACAAGTTTTATATCTTCTCTAATGATATTTTCAGTATAGCAAAATAGTACAATCGCGTGTGTATTATCTATTTGTGTATATATATTCTGCAAAAAAAAAAATTGTCTATGACAGGCGTCTGTTACCTATAACAGAAATTAAGCTGTCTGCCTTAGGAACAGGCGTCCGTGTGTCATATAGTCCTGTATAATTTATTTATATGGTTATATGTTGCTTGCAGTATTCGTTTGAAAATATGGGCACAAATGACATTTTGTGGATATCTTCAAATACGAGTAACAGACTTCCAAAAAAGCTGTAAAAGAAGAAGGTCGCAGGGTCAGCATAACATAATGTTTTGTCACAAATACGCATGCATATCAATGACGAAGATTAATATAATGACATTATAATATATAGTCCATCCCTTGACCACGCTCCGGTTTCGGAGTGAAACGTGCGTTGAGACACGATAAAAATCAGTGA
This sequence comes from Charaxes varanes, assembly GCA_024363005.1. NCBI lineage: Eukaryota > Metazoa > Arthropoda > Insecta > Lepidoptera > Nymphalidae > Charaxes > Charaxes varanes. Next base: position 6,578,123 of record JANCMC010026410.1, read on the forward strand.
AGCGTTGGTGTTAATGTTAGCAGAAATGTATTACTCAGCTGAATAAATGATACACATTACATCACAACCGATTCTCAGACCTTCCAAATATGCACAAAACATTTTATAAGAATCGATTTAGCCGTTTTGAAGGAGTTTTACAACTAACGCTGTGACACAAGAATTTTACGTATTAGATGTATACATGTTTGTGTAAATTGTTTTTCGTAATTCGGCATTGGTGTGCGTGAGGTTTTATTTTAATAATTTAATGTATTTATAATCCATTTTTTTAACATTAACCTTCGCACACCATCGTTTATATTAATTATAATTGTGCCAATTTTCATACTCCTTCATTATAACAGACGAGCCAAAATTTGGGAAAGACAACGTCTACCGGATCCTTTAGTTATTTATAAATCGCAATCACAAACATAAACTTTAACTGTATTTAAACTAATACGAAATCATTTACCACACACACGTACGCACACATGCACACACATGCACACACATACACACACGCAATACGGCACAGTATATTCTATGTAAGCGGCAAATAATTTCCGCAATATCTAAAGTTTAGTTTTTAATTTTTAATTTCATTATATTGGATTAATTTTTAGTTTCACCCTTTTAAAATATTTTATATACTTGGGCATTTTATAAATATGCCCAAGTATATAAAATATTCATTGTAAACGGAGGGAGGAGACTGGCTACCGCAACACAGCATCTCTAGTGCGGAAGTCAGGGCAATCCTATATATGGGCACGTCCAGCACGGGCGGCATAGGAAGATGTCAAGGGGTGCGGAAATCAAATATATTTTCTTTTCATTATTTTTTTATATCACTAAAATAAATATATACGGGACTATATGACACACGGACGTCTGTTCCTAAGGCAGACAACTTAATGCCTGTGTTATAGGCAACAGACGGCTGTTGTACACAAATATATTTTTTTGTATATAAGATCGGGGTGAAGTAGCGGAAATGCTGTCACTGTGTTTGTGAGTCTTCCCGGTGGTCTAATCTCGTCATTAAACGTCGGCAACGCATCTGCTAGGATCCTGATGATGCATATATCCATGGGCGTCGGTAGTCACTTATATGAACCGCATGCTCGTTTGCCCCTTGTAACATAAAAATAGCAAAAAAGCTAAAATCCTCAATAATGAACAAAATTATCAAATTCAATACGGACAAAGTCCTGGGTTACAGCTATTTTACAATACATTAATGATTCCACCGTTGTTTTGCTATTTCAATGAGGTAATGCACTTAACTCTGATATACGAAACCCGTGTCAGTTGTTTATAGAAGCAACGGCAGGTGTTTGAAAATAGGCTATAGGCTTTTAAAGTAGATTCTTTCTTTGGGGAAACATTTCAAATGCTATCGTTTTGAGGAGGCCGAGACATGCCCCTTTTACCGCAATTTCATGATAAGGGTTCACCCTAAAATTAAGTCCCACGTTAAGGGCAAGGGGGTGGTCACCTAAATGTGAGAGCGGGCAGCTTTGCGAGGTCACATGTCAAAATTAAAAACATTAAAAAGATTTGAAAGTGTTATTTATTAACTTCGTTAAATACACTCGGGTGCAAGGAAATCGCAAATGAGAACATTCTTTTTAATACATTTTTTTTACTTAAAACAATATCTTCTTTTTTAAATATGCGATTAAGGTCATTTCAATACTTATCCGGTGAATGATTTTAATCTCATATTTAAAAAAAATGCATTTTTTTTAAGTTTAAAAAAATCAATACATTTTATAGGAAAATCCTCTCATGTGCGCTTTCATTGCACCGGAGTATACATGCATGAAATTGAAAAACATGTGACAGTACACCAAGGGGTTTAGAAAACATGACAACCTGTAGCAAGAACATTATAAATAATCGTAAATGACCGCTAAGTACCATCTCGATCACGCACACTTTCTTTTAAAAAAACTGCATATATACAGACAGAGGATTTCTTATAGGAATAAGAAATCCTAAAATTGTTTATAAGGATATAAACAATTTTATCGACCTATATTATTTACAGCTATGAGAATAGAAAAAAATGTGATTTGTGAATAATTTGTATTCTTTTTAGATCTTGTTTAGGCAACATCAACATTATAATTTAATTATAATTTATATATAATTTGAGGATTTCTTGTGTTAGATTAAACTGTCCAAAATTTTTTTTATACAAGAATTAAGGACTCCTAGGTTAGGCAGTACCAAGCTTAGTGTTATAAAAAAAATGTTTGTGTCAGTTCCGATTCGCGACTAGAGTTTACTCAATGGGGAGCGTAACACTGGAACCCGTAACATCTCACACATTCGATTCTAATAACCAATATTTTTTATACCACGGGCCTTATATCGTTTCTTAAGGAGTAAACTCGTGTGCACTTTGGAAAATCCAAAGTGCACGCCCCACAACACTAACACCAGGCTTCAGGTGTTTACATTTTGTTACAACTTTTGTATAAAAAAAAGTAAAATATCTTTATATAAACATGATATTATTACGTAAATAAACTATTTTGACAACGGAAAAGTAATGAATTGTAAATAAATTTATTACAATTATATTATACTTTGGTGATCAACGCCAGGCCAGGCAGCTAAGTGCCTACTGACGCCCATGGACATCTGCACGACCAGGAGGCAAGCAGATGCGTTGCCGGCCTTAATGACGAGTTTAGGCCACCGGGAAGTCTCACAAACCGAACGAAACGCGACAACAATACCATCACTTGACGTGACGGCATTGCCATCACTTAACGCCGATCTCATGTGAGAAAGAGATACTGGTACCTGGAAGCGCCGGCCCAATTCGGCTACGAGCATAGCGTTACCTCTAATTAAACTGCTACAGTACATGTTTAATCTCAAGGAAAGAACGACCTTAGCTAACATGACCTCTCTAATACACTTGGTAACGGCCTAACTGACAACTTGAATGAAAATCGGGAACCTAAAGTTGATTATTCACCTGAGCAACAGATTTTCGTTACGGATCCGTTTCCGTCCCGTCAAAACTCGCATTTCGACTACGTAAAATTTGGTGGAAAATAGATTCAATTTTAACGTGATGATATGCCTATAACCAACCACTACACAACTGAGGACGGCAACTTGAAATCCTATTGCGGTATTCTTGGACAAGCCAACTTTAAGAGTTAGACCAGGAACATTATACTTTCAGCTTTCCTGCACCGATAAAGGTTCATCTCTCATGTGGCCAAGATCCGTTTAGTGTTGAAATAGGCGTTTTATGATTTATTTGGCATGCGAAATAAAAAAAATAAACTAATCATAAGACACCTATAGACACGCTTAGTTTATTTTTTAACTTTTCATCAAGAGTAATGATTCGTAATGATCAATATAATATTTATGGAAGTTTGAATAAAGAACTGTTGCTGTTTATGGTTATACGCTCGCCGCTTACTAGCCGCCTCCAGTAACCAGTACTAACAACGTTCAATAATTTTGAAGCTGTGGAAGTTGATAGACATCTGTTTAGTGTTTTTTTTTATTCCGTTAAAGTGCAAAGCATATGTAGCAATAAAACCGCATTTGGTGTAAAGTTTTTATTATGTTGTATAATAATGTGTGAATGTAATAACCGTACAAATAAATAATAAAATATTATTATCTGAGAAAATGAATCCATTGATGGTATTTTTAAAAAATATTAACAGAAGGAGTAGATTAGGCTTTGCAATATTGAGGTAAGTACTACAATTCTATTCATTAAAATATGAAATGTTTTGTGTAATTTTTGAAGCAATATTCCATTACGACAATTTTTTTTATATTAGATGTATTTTTAGGCTTCTCATAATATAAACGAAATTTGCTATTTAAAATAAAATAATAGACTATATTCATTAAAATTGGTGAATTTTAATTCTAACAATTTTGAGTAAATAAAAATAGAAATAGTTTGTGACAGTAATGTGTATTTTAATACTTAAATTATTTTTATTTTTTTAATATATAAAGCTCAAGTTTGTTTCTCTGTTTGCTTGAACGCGCTAATCTTAGGAACTACTTACTGATCCGATTTGAAAAAATCTTTCAGTGTTAGATAGCCCATTCATGGAGGAAGGCTATATGCTATATATCATCACGCTACAATTGAACCAATTTTTCGTCCTCATTTTACGCAGTCATGTCGCGGGAAACAATCAGTAGTTTTATAATATACCTTATTCTAATCTCGTTCTAACTCTCAAACAAGTCTTAAATTTTGTGTTAGGACACTTGCAATGTGTTCAGTTGTTGCTTAAAGGTAAATACAGCATTACAATACAATATCTTCTTAGTAACTTTAATATATTACAATTCAAAATCGTTGGAATCGTAGCGCCAATTTTTAACTTTCTTCACCTATCTTTATTTGATTAGGATGGAAACTTAAAATATCTGTCTTATTTACAATCATAGATCAAATCAAATCATAAGATGTTTTATTTAAGTAGACTTTTAGAAGCACTTTTAAATCTATACTATATATAAAGCTGAAGTGTTTGTTTGTTTGCTTGAACGCGCTAATCTCAGGAACTACCCATTTATCGAGGAAGGCTATGGGCGTCGCGAGTAACAACTAGTCATTAATTATTTAAAAAGCTAACACAGATTCGGAAAAGTCAAGTCACGAGAAGAAACAGCTAGGAACTCGTTAGCCACACATATGTGATTATTAATTTATGTTAAATACTGATAAATAGAACGTGTTTTAAAGGAGACAAAAGTTCATATCCATATCTAAAGAATTCTTTCACGTCGAAATATGGGTAAATAAGCGTTTAAATTTTTGATCACCGCGGAAGAGTGCTTTATTACTGCTACGTAGTTGATGCCCGTTTAATATTATACGAACACGATTTATACGTCTAATTTACAAATATTTCATTAATTTTTTTAACTCTAAAAAGTCTCTGTGGGTGTGTGTGTGTCAAAATAAAGTAAATTTAAATTTTAAATGAATAACACATAGCGAACCAAAACTTTCAGATAAACTTTCACTACAAAAATAGATTTTATTAACACAACTTAAAAATCCATAATCCATATATATTCCTTTTACTTTTGAGTGAACGAACGGAATAATAAATACTCGTTACATCCCTCCTACCTAACAAATTCTCCTCCTAGCAAATTGACCATCATATAATTAACGATATAGTGAGGTAATTTATGTAGGAACCCTAAGAGTGGCTCAAGTTTAATAAGAATTACTTGATTTTAAGTGCCAATTCGATTAAGAGTATATTTTAAGAATGATGTGCCTCAAAATTAATGTTAACTAGGTTGTATCTAATTTAAGTGTAATAAAAGACAAGTGCATGTTAGAATAATTTGGAGAAATTTTATTCTAATACGTTTTAGAAGCGAATTTTACGCATTTTCTGAAAAGAGTATTTTTTATTTTATACATTTTTTTTTAAAAAAGGAGGATGATTCTTAAATGGTATAAGAATATAATTTTTTTTTATTCTAAAGGAGTTTATATTCCAATTGCCACACGTAAATTTTTAAAGAAATTGTTAGGGTTTTAAATATTTACCACAATTCAATGAATTTTCACTTTCGTCTTGTGGTAAGTATCCCCGCCTGTTACGCGGGAGACCGGGGTTCGATTCCCCGCCGGGGAGGATTTTTTTTAATTTTCATATTTTATATTCCAATTGCATTTTCTCTATTTTATTTTTAAGAATTATACAATTTTGATTTAAATTTTTTATCAATGTATGCATATATACAATCGGCTCTAAGTAGCCTTAGAGGCGTAACGTTTTTAAAATTGATATTAATATTTTTCTATTAGTACTGTTGCCAAATTGATTCAATAGTTGTCGAGCCAGACAGCTTCATTTGAATGATCATTTGAATGATCATGTAGTGTGACCGGAGACTTTATGTTACTGTATAAAGTTTTGTAGAACTTTGTAGACTTCAAGGACTACTACTTCCTAGCGTTATCCCGGTTAAGTACCAGGGTCCGCTTAGTGTATGGATTTGTGCAAAATTAAGTGTTGCGATAAAAAATACAACTTAAAGCAACTTAAAAATATGTATATTTAATTGTATGAGAAGTTCCTGATAAGATGACCAAGTGTGATATATTTATTGTAAAGGTTCTGCACATTAATATTTACTAGAGTTTGGTCGAAATTCGGCCATTAATGTTTAGATTTGCGTGCTGCATACTTAAAGCGTCGTTATAAAAGTGCAATCGTGTGAACACAAACTTGGGAGTTCATATGTTCTATTAGAACGCCTTTTTAACGCTCCGCAGACTAACTCTCATGCGAATAGGGACTTACAGTAAAAGTACATATGTGCGCGCGCGCGCGTGTGTGTGTGTGTGTGTGTGTGTGTGTGTGTGTGTGTGTGTGTGTGTGTGTGTGTGTGTGTGTAGACATAACCTAATGAATCAATAAATATTTGTTGTAATTACTAGAAATCCTAATTTTCGTTTTCTTTTCATAAGACTTTCGTCGGACTTAAAGTTCAAGACATATTTATAAAAAAGGTCCAATTTGGTTCTACTGTTCTTAAGTTATAATTTGACAAAGAAATAGGGATATATTCGATTATGCACCGATACGAGTTAGGGACCTTCAAGTAAAATATATAAAGCAAACCCCCGGCAATCTGGCAAACGTTTTGCAGGGCAGTCTACGTTTTAGAGTACTACTTAAGACCCGTTATAGTCCGGAATTTTTTTGCAAAAGATTTCCTTGTTTTCCCAAAAATTAAACATCCATTAGCGAAGATATATTTATGTAAAAATATTCAATAACACATAATAAATATTGCGGAGAACTGAAAGTAATTTATTAGTTGTAGTATACGTACAAGATTTGATCTTTAAGCGTACTGGAAATGTATATACATAGCAATAGTCTATGATACCAAATTCAGAATAAATTCTTGGTTCTACTTCGATTTAAATGTAAATGTGTTCGGAAGGTTCTCGCTTTTCATCTGCTAGGGCTGCCTCTTCTTTTTTTTTTAAAAGGAATATTAGGAATACTTTTTTATGTATATCTGGTAATCCCTTTTTCCCCTCCTACTAAGCTTAAATTAAAAGCTTGTATTAGGAGTGGATGCGACAATATCGCAACGGCGGCGGGGTTTGAACCGGGTACCTTGCGGAGCATAGAGTATTAATGGTGAGGATCTTCCTAGTCCCATTGTGATACGTTTGTTTACAATCCTTCAATGTATTAAGTGTTTGGGCCGGCGCGTCCGGGTACCAGTTCCTCTTTCTCACATGAGATCGGCGTGAAGTGGCGGCAATGCTGTCACGTCAAGTGACAGTATTGTTGTCGCGTTTCGTTCGATTTGTGAGTACTCGATGTCCTAAACTCGTTATTAAAGGCCGGCACCGCATCTGCTAGCCTTCTGATCGTGCAGATGTCTATGGGCATCGGTAGGCACTTAGATGCCTGTTGCCTGCTCGTGTGCCCCTTGTAACATAAAAAAGAGTATTCTTTATAGTAATGTAGTTTTTCCTGCTTGTCATGTATTTCCGCACAGTGACGTCCGGCTCTGTCAACTAATAACATGCAAACTCTTTTTCTGTTACTGCATCTCGACTCTGGAACTCTATTCCTGACACTATTACTAAAGATAACCCTTCTCTTCGCACAACAACTTTTGAAGTTATTTAACAAATATGTTTATAGCGTATCAGATACGGAACCCTTCTATATAAGCGTGCCTTGACACGCTCTTGGCCATTGTTATTTAAATAATACTAGGGTTGTTTTAGACAAGTATGCCAATCATTCCTGTGACCCTTATAACAAAAAAGGATCAGTTTTAGCCGTCTGTCTGCTTGTTACAGGCAATCCCCAAAATTACTAGACAGGTTTTGATGGCACTTTCAGAGGCATATAAATGACTAGCTGTATCTGCGACTTCGTCCGGGTGAAATTAGGTATAAAAATAGATTAAATTTTAGCGTGATGATAGCTTTCCTCGATAAATGGGCTATCTAACACTGATAGAATTATTCAAATTCTACCAGTAGTTCCTGAGATTTGCGCCTTCGTCTTTTTTGAACTTAAAACACTTCCATTAAATGAAAGAGTGGCCCCATATAAATATGCCGTATCTTAAGAGGGGATGATATATGGCTGTGATAGGTCATTACGGCTTGTGTTGTTACTGTTTTAACTAACTTGGACAATACGTATATAATTTTTAAAATCTTTATTTACTGTAATCCCCCTATAAGACGTTAGATTTATTCCGCGTTAAAGGAAAACGCGTTGTAGAATTATTCTCGTAGATCGCGCTTGTGCGATCCCGAATGCGCACAATATAATATGATATATATTGTAATATTATATGTTATAGAATAATATTAATACTTATATGGGGGATTGTACATGGTCTTTCCACTTACTGGTTGTAGTAAAGTTTATACTAGTATAAACTTTATACAACAATTTTACTTTATTTAAAGCAAAGTAGTTTAGTTTCTCATGCATGTCATGGATTTCCGCAAAGTAACGCCTGATTCTATCAATTATCTATTGAAGTAATTATTAAGGCTCAATTTAGGAGTCTACGCTTCGAAAGATTCTAATTGTGATAGCGTTTTGTGAAAATATTTCTAATTTGAGAAGTATTAATACCACACGGGCGAGGTCGCAGGCATAAGTTATATTCGAAAAAGGTCACCACACAGGCTGCATACAAAGTAGGCGACATTTTACAGGTATTTTATATGGATAAGGCTCTTTGGAGACCCAACATTCGCTTATTCCTTCGCCAATTGTTAAAGGATGGATGATACCCACAATTTTGGGTGATAATACCCCCCCCCCCCATACTAAATCTCGAAAACTGTGGGATGTATAAATATAAAAATATACCAGGGAGGGTTGGAGGTAGGCATCTTTGTAGACATCCGCTAAGAACGGATTTTGCAATACGGCCATATTAGGGAGCCCAAAGGGCAAGTTTTATTTGAGGAAGAAATCGCGGGAAATAGTGCAATTATATATTTATATACATAGGCCTTTGCCCAAAAGTAGGAAATTATAGGCTAAAAAATACATATATAAAGATTAATACCTTTCCTGTCCCTTGGTCGACTATAACTTATGAGGCTGGAGAATTTTTTTTTTTATTAATACTTGTAGTCTGAGGCAAGCTCTATTCACTTCTTCAATGTCGCCAATACATCTGCGATCCTCCTTGTAAAAAAGATGTTTACTAGCGTAGGTAATTGCTCAATGTTAAGCAAAATTAAATTGTTTTGGTATACGACAATCATCTCTATTAAATACTGCATAGGCAAAAGGTTATGTTAAACATATTAAACGTTAGGATCACGCGAAGATCGAAGAATTGAATAGGTTCTTTTCGGAAACATTCTTACTTCGTTATATACCTACATGCAGCTGTATCTGTTTACAGAAGTATATCCGTAGCTACGGATCTGTAAACGGATAAACTAGGAAGAAGAAGAAGAAGCTTCTTCTTCTTGCGGACTTGCTTGCTAGCTTGCTTCTTCTTCTAGCGGACGCTGATACTAGACCGGAATTACACTAGGAAGAAGAAGAAGCTTCTTCTTCGTGCTGACTTTCTTGCTAGCTTGCTTCTTCTTCTAGCGGACGCTGATATTAGATCGGAATTACACTAGGAAGAAGAAGCTTCTTCTTCTTCTTTCTAGTGTAATTCCGATCTAGTATCAGCGGCCGCTTATAATGCAGAAGATGTGGTTGTGGCGCGAGTGAAGATGACCGACTGCCGTCTGAGGTTCTCCCCGGAACCTCCACAATCTCACGACCAATTGACTCTAAGTGATATTTATCGGGACCTTGCCGTGCTTTCCGAAACACAGAGGAGGTTGGATATTTGAAAACCAGTATAGGAATTGGTCACTCATGTATCACGCGGCCGCGGTAAGCGCTACTTAACTTAGCCATCGATTCAAATGATTAAGCTATGACTTTCTCAGCAGCATATCTGTAGCAATTGAGTATATAATTACAATTCATAAAAGGAGATCTTGGTACTTGGTTAACATTACAGTCCATTTTTTTGATTTGCCCTATTTTTTTTTATAATAGAACATGTCCTAGGCCTGTTTTATATTTTTTCATTGTTTCAACGTTCCTTATACTACTTACCCACAATACAGGCAGATAATTTTAATGCGTTTTACATTTTAAAACATTTATTGCAATACGCCGAGCGCTCCGTAGCTATTATAAAAAAAACTTTGTACACAATTTATGTTGAACGCAATTTAGTGTTTAAAAGCTTTACAAATAACCGTAGCGTAAATTGAAACGGAGTTTTATTTTAAGTGTTACAAAGAATATTTTTTTATTTGTATATTTTTTACATTTGTTTGAAGGAAAAACCGCTTGCTAAGTATATCATTATACTAACTTAAATGAGTTTAAAAGTAAAATATTCATGTCATATTATAAATTAACCTTTTAAATTAACAAAAGCTTGGGCCAAGATTAAAAGGAGTGCATTCATTTACATTATATTAAATTTAATGTGTTTAAAAGTAAAATATACATGTCATATTATAAATTAACCTTTTGACTTAAAAAAGACTGGGTCAAGATTAAGAGGTGTGCAGTCCTTCTCAGAACCGTAACATGACGGAAAAAATAAAGGAAAGAAGCTTTTAGGCTTGGATTGTGGTGGTATATATTTTTTTAAATAAGCGTATAATATTTAATGTTTGTAAATCTTGTAAGACATCCAGTACAAAATAACGTATTGAAAATACGAAGAACAGCAATTTCTTCGACAATAGGCTACTAAATTTTCCAAGTTTTATATATTTTTTCATTCTTCTCCTTAAATCTAAAGCTCAGCGGAGAATCCGTGGAAAGCCGTAAATTATTTGTCATTATCCATTCTCCGTGGAAATATCACTTGAGCCTTTTTTCACGATTCGTGGTAGTATTAATGTTGTTACAGAGCGAGGTTCGGGGATTTGAAGAATAACAACGTGATTGCAAATTGAATAAAAAAATGGAATAGAAGAGACAAGGATTCCATTAATTATTGTGAAAACGCTATACAGAATTTAAAAATAAGGAAAATAGACTGAATACTCCAAATCGCCTAATATCGTATAACACGGTAGATGTATTCCGTTAAAGGAAAACGCGTTGTAAGAGTATTCTCGTACAAAGCGCTTGTACGCGCCCCAAATGCGCAATATAAAATATTACATATATTATACTATTGTACATTACACAATAATATTAATGCTTTATAAGAGTACTGTGTTATAGGGGGATTACAGTATATATTATGACGCAACGGATCGTGTTCTTTTTAGGGTTCCGGAGTTCTACAAGGAATAACTTTGCTCTGACCGCCCGCTAGGTGGTCCCCTCCACTAGGATTTACAAACTTATACCTGTAAAGACTTGAAATGTTCCATTTTCATTTAACTAAAGAAATAATGACTGGTCCGTTGGCGCAGTGAGCCTGCCTTCCGCTCCGAGGTCGTGGGTTCAATTTTCGCTTCGAGTCTGGGTGATATTTGTATAAATTTTTTTTTGTGTATAACAGGCGTCCTATAACACAGGCATTAAGTTGTCTACCTTAGGAACAGACGTCCGTGTGACATATACTCCTGTATATATTTATGCATACTTGAAAATTGTATCCTTCTTCTTGGGGAATGGGTAAAGGAGGTCTGAATATTAATATTTAACGTTTCAAATGAATTCTCATGCAACATTAATTCTACGATGAATGTTAATAAAGAAGATTCAGAAAATATATCCAAAGGAAAGGAAGTGTAAGCAATAACTCAGAGCGCTCTGCGAATTCTCCGCGAAGGTTCAAATTTAAAGACAAAACGAAAAAAACTTCTACAATTTAGTACGCCATTACAATTTAATTGCTAGTAATTCGGGTGTGAACTTCTACAATTGAAATTTATTGTGTCACCGTTTTATGTGCGGTAGCCAGTAGTAAACATGAGAGTAAATATGATAGTGAATATGATAGTAAATATGATAGTAAATATGATAGTAAATATGACAGTAAATATGACAGTAAATATGATAGTACATATCTGAATCTGAAAAACCAAAAAAAAAATTGGTTGTTTGTCAAGGCGTCTTACGGATAATAATTTTACGTGATAACATCGGCATTGACTAAAAGCGTGACAAGATAAAGACTTGCTCCTGTGGGCCCAGAACGAATATTTTCATCCTAAATACAGTCGAATCTTCGAATTAGAACGGTTCGAAATGTTCGTGCTAGGGCCTCTGCACAGTTTTTTCGCAACGATTCAACTGTACAGTTTTATCGCAACGATTTATCGAAACGTGTGTAGCGGCTATAACTCACCCCACAGCCACGTGCACTGCAATTTACACGGTCCCTCTTATTAGACCGGGCTAACGCTAGGTAGAAGATGTAGATATATATGCCACTGTGTCGGTACTAACGAGTAACATGGGGTTGCTACGCTAACTCATTTTAATAATAATTCTAGTAGCAGTCGATATTGTTACTTTTTCGTTACAAATACGAATTAATTAATTTTATTATCTTATATTCCATCGCCGCTGGCTGTACTAGACTTCTCCCCTTCGGTTGCCCTTAAATTAAAGAGAAATTGTTACAACCTTAGATTGTAAGTTGTGCAATATTGTTCTTATATTATACTAGCTATACCCCGCGCCTTTGTCCGCCTGGGCCACTCTTATCACTTAGTGATTTCAAAAATAATTTTTGAATAAGGATTAACATAATATTTATATAAAATCTTCACACATAATGCGATATTTTAGAACAAATTTATCTAGCACATAAGTAACTAGTGGTATGGATGTCTATGGGCATCAGTAGTCACTTTTAGTTACTCAACATTCTATAATTCAATACACGGACTCCCACCAATGGCCACCGCAGACCAGGTAGGCCGAGGAAGAGGTGGCGCGACGACTTGGGCGCCTTTGCGGGAATGGAGTGGATTGGTTTATCTCTAGATAGAGGAAAGTGGTCTAAGAGTGGGGAGGCCTTTGCCCAGCAGAGGGTCATTATGGGCTAATAAAAAAAAATTACTTTAGCGTTCGCGATTAACATCTGCTAAACTCTGTTAACTATTATTTGCGATTACTTATACTTCTATACCATCGTCTATTTCTTTACATTTAACTACGAATGGGTTTTGGGCATCAGAGTCGAAAGACTGCAATACTGACTTTCAAAAATAAAGGGTGGTATATTGTATGCTTTCTTCTAGGACTCAGTCCTCTGGTATTGCTGATAGATGTGGGTTCACTCTGCATCTTTTCTTCCCGGTGGCCTAAACTCGTCATTAAGGGCCGGCAGCGCATCTGCTGGCCTTCTAGTTGAGCAGATGTACATGGGCGCCGGTAGGCACTTCGGTGCCTGCTGCCTGCTCGTCTGCCCCCTTGTAATATATATAAAAAAAAAAGCTACCCGAGCCTAGGTGAGAGCCAGGTATCCTAGCCACTAGACCATACCGGATACTGTGTGATGATGATCCAGAAATAAATATAGTTTCTTAATACATTTATTTACAAAATCTTAAGTTGCTAAAGATAATAGAAAAAGACTGTACTATTGCACTGTACGTATAGCCATCCGATTTTCGGTAACCGGCGTGTCATTGCTTTGGTGTTGTAGTGGAAAATTTTAAATATGTGTATTTACTATGTATGTATTTACTAATAGAGGAGGTCCCTAAATAGTGCGAACTATATTAATTTCATTAGTATATACGCGCCTACCTTAACTAATAGTGATGAAATTAAGGATAGTTTCTATGAAGACCTCTCACAGACGCTAAAAAAGACCTCCGAAAATGAATTGATCTTGCTTCTTGGCGATTTTAATGCTCGCGTGGAAAGAGATTTCGAGTCTTGGCCACGGGTCCTAGGGAGACATGATATTGGTAGTATGAACCGTGATGGGCAAATGCTGTTGAGCCTTTGTTCGCAATTCCAGCTTGCTATTACTAATACCATGTTTTTTTTTTATTTAAACATCAATTTGCACCACAGGTTAATGCCCGAGCCATTTCATAGTGCTATGTTCTAATTAATTGAGATTTCACTCTTCATTTCTATCGTTCTTCAAGTCCCTTATACAAGTTCCAAGGATGATGTCAGACGGCATTTGGTCATCTTAACTTGCCCCACAGGCGTATCCTCTGCAATTAAAGCGCACCCTGATACCAGACCGGAATAACGCTAGGAAGAAGAAAACTTGTACTAAATCAGGCCACGCAGGTCAAAATGTAATTTGGGACATAATTTGAATAACTCCGCAAAGATATCACAGATTGACCACATCTATAAATCTCTAAAACATGTTTTCTTTCCCTCAGCGACTCTAACCCCGGAGTTATTGGAAGGTAACGCGTACGGTCCACGGCCGGTACGCGTAATGCGATGTCGCAGAAATCGTTACGTAACGAAATGCCGTATGCTTTGCGAGTGTGTGCGTATGGGCACACGAGCAAGTGAATGCATAGCCGGGTACGAAATTCTGTCTGTCCTCTAGTCACTGCACGTGTTATCTGAGTTAACCCGGATATAAAAGATGACAAACGAACCAAACCACTATGTTTGAAGTACGACCCTTTTTGAGGAGCCAAATAAATGTGTTAGTATACATATTTACCTAAATTAAATATATGTGTATGAATAAATTATTATATGTGTTAACACACAAAAACTATTATTATCAATATGTAGGATTCCTTCCATAATTCTTTTGATAACTGACAAAGAATTGTCAGTTATCAAAAGAATTATGGAAGGAAGAGAGACACAGAGTAATAGACACAGAGTACACAGAGTAATAGAAAAAGGAGAACCTTTTTCTATTACTCTGTGCTCACAATCTTAAAACTTTGACTGATAAAATCGAAGCAGTCACTGCACGTGCTGTCTTAGTAAACCCGGATTTACATCCGCATATGGTGCTAACGGCCTGCGAGGTGCCACATCTGGGATATATCGATTCTTCCATCATCGAGGAAAACATCGATATTTAATCGATTATATATATCGCTTTGCTGATCAGAACACAGTCCATGCATAGTTTGTTGTTCGCACCAAAAATCGATGTTTTTTTGATATTAATTGTGTCCTTAAAAGTCTCTTTGAAGCAATATTACGACTTCAATAGATTGTTTGTTTTTTGCATCCGAAATATCGATCTTGTCCTTTCGATATTTATCTGCACAAATCGATACTTTAAATCGATTTTACAGTGAGTTTTCACTATGAGGCCGTAGTCCGGATTGTGCAATGCATTATAAACAGGATAACACCTGCCTTGCAGTCCACCCACACAAATACCTACACTAACTTATAGGCGTTATATTTTCGTTTTTTTAACAAACTCCTTTTTACCAACTAAATTTAAAGCTTTTATAAAACGCCAAAAATTTACGTGTAAAGTATCGATATATAGATTCAATTTTAGCGTGATTTAGCGTGAGTCTTTCTCAATAAATGGGCTTTCAAATACTGAAAGAATATTTCAAAGCGGACCAGTAGTTCCTGAGATTTGCGCGTTCAAGCAAACAAACTCTTCAGCTTTATATATTAATATAGAGTATAGATATATAACTTAGCAAGTAAGTTTGAAGTTGAGTAAAAATATATTATACTATTTGCTTGAAACAGTATTAGGTAAAGCAGTCAAAATAAATTGTGTTTCTGTTACGACATCTTTCCTTCATCCGAAATGGCGAAAAGGAGGATAGATTCCTCTAAATGAACTATCAAAGGCCGGCAACGCATCTGCGGACCCTCTGGTGTCCATGGGCGTCGGTAGTCACTTACGTGAATGCCGCCTGCTCGTTTTACCCTTGTTACATAAAAAAATCATTTAATGTTCTTTACAATATAATTTATTACTGTTTTTGAAACCGTAAATCATGCATCAATGTCATCCCTGCAATGATTTTGCATATGCGCAGCATGCAGTTCATCAGACATGTGCATATTCAGCTCGGCATATCGCTACACTGCGCACGGCAAAAGTATATTTTTTTATATAATTTTAATGCGGTTAAAATTATAGTATGACTAGCTGTTACCCGCGACTTCGTCCGCCTAAATTTAAACTACAAGAGCCCTTAGACTTCTTTAATCTGGCTCTATCGAAAAATCCGTTCTTTACGGACGTCTACCGAGTTAAAATGAGCGATTGCCATCTGACGTCAACCTCGGAACCCCCACGATCTCTACAACCTTACGACTTATATCACAAAGTGACATTAATCGGGCCGCACTGTTTTACGTACCTTCCGAAACACGGAGTAGGTCGAATGTCAAATATAAAAGCAAGAGCAACTGAACCAAGCGATCGACGCAAATGTCGACTATTCATTAGGCCATGACCTCCTGACCTGATGCGGATTCAACCTTCAAAAAAGGTGGTGTGCACAGCCCCTCAATGTTTGGCTGATTTTCGACTACATGCGAGTCGGCGTGTGACCTTAAGACCAATATAGTCCATTCATACGAAGGATATATAACTAAGGTATTGGATAAAATCACAGAGGATAAAATAGTATCACGCTATCGTTCTTTATAGACCGTAAACGTGTGACGTCACAGGTCTAATCTGCAGTCATTACCCGCGCATTAATGACCCATTTTCCCCCCTCCTATGAGTTCATCAGCGGACATGCATAACAAAAAATATATAATATTTTAAAAAATCTATATATTTTTAGGTTACGGTATAATCGAAAGAACCTTTGACAAAAAGGTAGTTTATAGTTGATAGACGTCGGCTAAGAACGGATTTTTCGATAGAGTTAGTTTAAAGAGGTCTTAGGTCTCTTGCTAGTTTAATTATCCGCGAACGAAGACGCAGGCAACACCGAGTACTTATAGAATACTTAACTTAAAAATCAGAATTTCAAAGTAATCTATATTCAATATAATACATTGAATATACATTACTATGTTAATTTATATTTTCTTTCCGACAGTTTGATGTGAGACAGGTGTTAATGGACCAGACACAGAACATGGGACCCAAATCAACCAAAGAGCAAATTTTGCCGTTGTTCAAACGGCCTCTGTTAAAGTCTACAATTATTATGACAACACTCTACTTCTTTCAACAGTTAAGTACCTTTACTTTTTTACAAATAACGATAATCTCTATTATATTTATTTACAAATAAAAAAAACTTCTTTCAAAGACCAAGAAACTAAAAAGCAAAGAAATAATTAGTACTTTGATACTATTTATTAGAGATCTACTGATATGTTGAAGTTGGTACCAAGCGAATTAGGTTCCACGGTAAACCGGTGAGATAGTGCTGATTTCAACACATCAGTATCAGTATGAAGGTACTAATTAGTGTTTGCTAAATAAATCATGTGATTTGATCTAATTAATAAATAAAAAAAATGTTCATAATATGAAAACTACTACGCCCTATATTAAATGTTTATGGGAACAAATGGTAACTGTTCCACACCAAATGAAAGATGAATTACGTAAGTCGGATCATAAATCTCAGCGTAATCGCTGTACATAATTAAAAAATATATACCAACCTAGTTGAGACCATCCTCTTTTTTTTTTAAATCGAAGTAGCGGTAAAAGAATTTACCGCTGCTTCGATTAAAACATGGTCCTTCTTGCTTGCATAGAATATAAAGTTTCTAGACGTTGACAATTATTAGGCCGTAGCCAGATATAGCTTCATTTGAATGATCATTTCAATGATTATGTAGTGTGGCCGGAGACTTTGTGTAACTGTACAAAGTTTTGTAGTACTTTGTGGACTTCAAGGACAAAAATGTACAAACATTTTGAGCTATGTCTGGCTCCGGTGAACAAAAAAAGATTCGTTGCTCCATAACTTTTTCCTTTTACTTTTCCTTTGTTTCCAGGATAGGACCGTTCCTTGTGTGGTTCCCTACAATAGCTGATCAGCTCGTGAAGATACTGGAGACGGGTGAAGGTTCCGATCTCAGTGTGTGCAGCATTTTACGTTTGAGTGCCAGTACTCCACCAGAAACAGATGTGGGTATTATTAGTTTCCGGAATCTCTATAGATTACGCATAATATATACATCTATACATTTATTAAAAGAAAACCTCACGCACACCAATGAAAAACGATTTACACTCACATATATACATTTTATTACTGGATGGTGTAGAGGCATAGTCAACACAACAATGTTTTTTGTTAATTACGACATTTAAGGTGATTTGTACATTGTATATAAGAAAACAGCGGTACGTACAGAGATAAAATTTGGCAAGGAGAAAGGTAGAAAGTAAAGGTAGGTTAGTAGATTTCTTTTTATGCGGATGAATTCGCGGGAAACAGCTAGCATGTTATATATGTTTCCGGATATATATCTTTGTTTTTTTCATCTCATCTTCTAAATGATTAGACCTATTTTGACTGGACTGAATAACAGAGGCCACGTTTTTATATAACAAGGGGCAAATTAGCGGGAGATTTACGGGAATTTCCAGATGTCTCACAAATACAGGTTGCCGTACCGGTGCCTTTATTTATTACTTTTTAACTTTTATATTTAACTAAAAATAAAATCTTTTCAGCCCGACGCAGTCCCTTGTGCCCTGAACGTGACGTCACTTCTGCTGGTATTCGCAGTGGCTGCATTACAGTCGGTGACAAACATTTTTATTAGTTTGGTAAGTTAAACATTTTAGTTATTTCATATATGTATAAAAGACACATTTATTTATTAGTAGCGGACCCGGCAGACGTAGTCCTGCCCGAACGTTGGGTAACTCACTATTTACTATATTCTGTTATCCTAAAATATTATTCCCGTTCCCATTTCCGTTCCCTTTTCCTTTTCCAATAGTTTCGAAAGTTAGCGTTTTCATAAGAACCTTTTCCTGACAATAACAAACACAACAAAAAAAGAATTAGCAAAATCGGTCCAGCCGTTCACGCTTCATACCGTGACCAAGAGAAATTAGGATCTATTTTTATTTCTATAGATTTTAATATAACAATCATCAAAATGCTCTTCGCTTATTTATCTTAATTTCTTAATATAAACAAATTAAGGATTCTTTTCCGAGGTAGGATGCTACGGATAGAAGACATACACACTAACACTTCACATTTCTGGCATGGTTTTGCTTCTAATTAATGTATAATTAAGATCAGTTATAAAAAATAGAGGAGGTCGTGTAAGAGTGGTCGGCATATGAGTCGATTACTAGGTTAAGCAATTCTTATCGCGGCCGGGTGATAGATGGATGACCAATTCTAACACTGGTTCTCAAATATCCGTGTTTCGGAGGGCGCGTAAAACGGTGGGGTCACGGTTAATGTCATTGAGTGACATTAGTCGTGAGATTGTGGAGCTTTCGGGCATGACATCAGACGGCAGTCGAGCATCCATACTCGCCCCACATCCTCTGCAATTTGAGCTGACTCTAGTAGTAAGTCGGGATGACGCTAGAAAAATTAGTTATAAAAAATTTCTTTATTATTTTTTCCAACTCTCTCTTTGCTTCCCTTATCCTGGATTTTCTGACTCTATCGATTAATTTTCTAGATTATTAATCGTACCGGGCGACGAAACATGGTGATATTTTTGGCCGCATTTTGTGGGGCGTGCGGCATTGTCGTCAATCTGGTGCCCAACGCCATCGGCAGTGCGGTGTTTTTCTTTGTCTTTCTTATTGGAGTCGTAACCCATGGGCTGTACGCCGCTATTGCTGTCGCCCTTTTCCCTACATATTTACGGTAAGCAGACAATGATAAAACCATAAACTATTTGCTCGTTGATATTTTGGTGTAAATGCCAAGAACGAGCTTTCATTTAAATTAACAGATCGAAGAAGAATGCTCTTATTCTAGCTCTAGCGTTCGGTTTAAGCTACCTTTGGATGGCGGACGCAAAAAAGTTTATCATGTAACAAATACGCGTACTTGTTCGGTCGTCCATCACTCACTTAACATTCAAGTCAAGATTTATATAAGTACTCGGGCAGTTCATTGTTACTTGTAGATTCCGAACTTTAATATCTGTCTACTTTAATTAATTTATTATTAGCTTATGGTTAATTTATGCACATAAAATTTAAACAAAGTGGATGTCTAGATATCATAATTATATTTTCAATAAAATCACACCTTTTGGAGCACTAGATTTCGTTTGAATTGAATCAAGAATTTATTTTATATCAACTATTACTCAAAACTTAAGTTCATATTCCACACTCCTTTATTGATCCACTGGCTGTGCCCGCGACTTTGTCCGCCCTTCAGATGCTTCTCGAGGAACTGCTTGCTGATGAACTTCTTGCCGCAGACGTCGCAGATGACCACGGACATGTTGTGCACCTTCTTGTGCTTGCTGAAGTTGCTGGAGTCGCTGAACGTCTTGTCGCAAGCCTCGCACTTGTACAGCGGCAGAGCCACGTGCTCGCGCATGTGCCGCTTGTATCTGTAACAGAACAGCCCCAATAGCTCAACGTTATAAGGTATGGACTGAAATCCGCAAGGTACCCGGTTCAGACCCCACCGCCGTTGGGGTACTGTCGCGCGCACTCCTTATACAAGCTTTTAATTTAAGCCTAGTAGGAGGGGAAAAAGATTTACATACGCTGTATTTTTAATGACTACGTTATGTGAATGTTAAAATGGGATTATGTATTTTTCATTACAAAATTAGAAGCCTTTTACAAAATCACAAAGGATACAGGGTTGAGTCCTGTACCTCTGTAACAATTTTAAACCGACTTCAAAAATGAGGAGGTTCTCAATTCGACTGGGTGAAGCGATTTTGATGATTCTTTTTTTATTTAAGAAAAACGTATTATTCGTTATTTTATTTCTTTAATTTTACCTAAGTGAAAAACATTAGATTTTAGGTCCAGATTAGCTCTAGATCACAAGGGGAGAGGCGTAGACCCAGCAGTGGGAGCTAAAAGGCTGTGGATCCATTTGAGTCGATCGGTAGGTTAAGTAGCTCTTACTGCGGCCTGGTGATAGATGGGTGACCTATAATTGATATATGTGCATCAAATATCAAGTCCTCGTGTATCGTAAATGTTTCACCAGTCAACCCGTATAAGTAAAGTTACTATTAATTAATTTCACTATTTTTTAAAGTCTATTCCCTCCCCCTTTTTGATCCACCTTCTTCTTTCCTGAGCCAATTTCACCATAACTTCCCCGCAAAGGTATCCAAATAGTCGCTCCGCCTCTCCCTCGGCCTGCCGGGTCGTCGGCATTAATTTATTTAAGTAATTTTAGTTAATTAAAATTAATTTCACTATTAGTAAAGGATTATATATGCGTACATTACCTATTGTATGAATACGACTGTCGGGAGAGGCCGATGTCTCGGGGGAAATTATTGAAAATTCAGTTTCAAATAGCAATAATGCAGGCATTCAGTTGCAGCTGGAGTTTTTCTCACCTGGTAGAGGATGAACGGATTGAAAGTGGTCACCACAGCTTGCTTATACAGCTTGGGCATTGAGGAAAACATCCTCAGAATTCCATTTACCACCTAGAAATAATAATAATAATAATAGTATTTCTGTAATATATGTGCGAGTCTATATAAAGATATAATATATCTGGGTTGCGCATTTATTTTGTTCTTCGAATGGCGTATTTCGGATTCCTCGCTGCGCTCGGGATTCTACTTTAGAAGCCGTCGCTGTGCTCGGGATTCTACTTTAGGAGCCGTCGTTGCGCTTAGGATTCTATTTTAGAAGCCGTCGCTACGCTCGGGATTCAAAATTACACCTTCAGGGAACAAAATTTCATTTTTGCGCCATGTTACTAAAGAACATTTTTATTTCATTAATTAAAATCTGTGAAAGTCCGTTTTGAAAGCAAGGAGTCCCAGGATTGAAATCCAACCGGATCGAGTGGTAACTAAGGCTTTTTAAATTGACAATATGGCTCATTTTATGGCGATTGGTGCTTCTGGCTGGGTGGATCTGTTATATCATTAATTTTATAATCTATCTTAGCAGCATAGACCGTTTCTTCTCTTAAGGTAAAATCGTGGTCAAATACTACTTCTTATACAATAAAGTCGCCACCAGAATACCGGTATATTCTGAAGCAATGCTTCATTTATTGCATCAGTATACAACGGTATGAGTATCTAAAACGTTATTTTACGTAAATTATAGTTAATAGTCAAAAAGGGTCATTTTCCTTATTTACATTCAGAGAGACGAAGGGATCAAATCGAATTCCCGGCGTTTTACCCTCGAAGTGGTCCCAACACTTTGGTACTCAATTATCTCTGTCATTGGGACGAAGCAAACCTCTATGTCTGTGACTAGCTGTGCCAGCGACTTGGTACGCGTAAAATTAGGTATAAAAAAATAGATTCAATATTAGCGAGATGATGCAGCCTATAGCATTCCTCGATAAATGGGCTATCTAATACTGAAATAATTTTTCAAACCGGAACAGTAGTATCTGAGATTATCGCGTTCACGCAAACTAACAAACTCTTTAGCTTTATATATTAGTATAGATTTATTACAATTTGTAAGTAATTTCTAAACATAACATAAAACATCAATACCCAGATCATAAACTCTAACGAAATTCAACAAAACACAGAACAACCTCCCGTTTTCCTACATAGGTTTATAAACGAATAAATCACAACTCACCTATTGTTTCTTGGTTAGCAACATTTTTTTCGGTATCCTCAGACTGTGTAAAAGTGTTATGTTTTTCAGTGCTATTAATTTCTTGTTTGTTTAAAAATTCAGACTTGTTTTCATCTTCTATATTATTTAAATCTTCATCTTTTTCATCAGCTATATCAATGATCTCATCACTTTCAATATTGTTCGTCACATCTATTCTTACATCTATACGTTGATGGTCGACGCCACTTTCCTCTAGAATAGGGCTGTCTTCACACGTTTCGTTGTTTACTATAGTAACTACTTCATCATCAACCTTCATATTACTCTCCACGTCCTTTTTATTATTTTCATTATCATCGAGCTTATCTTCTAGTAGTGCTTCTTCAGACATTACATTGTTGTCCTTGTTTATATCACTCTTCATATCGTTCGCTTATTGCGCTCTCGATAGATATACGGGAACAGCTTTGCTCTATGTTAAAATTTCATATGTTTCAAACAATAAGAAGGCTTTAACGAGAGTGTTTCCCTTTGAACTATCAGTATTTTTTCCTTTTCAGTTCTTCAAGCATTTCATTGCTGCTAGTATTTGTCGCGAATTAAGGAAACGCGCTCGAAACATACATATTTTCTGTATGTTAGAGTTTTATATGGTCGAAATACTGAAGAGGGCGTTTATTAAGTATAATTCATACAGTTTTTATGAAGGGAGTGAAGACGAAGTACAAAAGATAGTGGAAAAAGTTTTTATTGTTTATGTATTTGGTATCAGGATAAAGATGGATAAGGAAAGGATAAGGATATAAATTTTTTCTACAATTGTTTTTTTAAGATTATTTACTTTTGGAGACGTAAAACTAATCTGTTTCGTGGAGGTCCAACTGAAAAGTGAGATGGTCTACGCGCACTGATTTATCTGTACTAATATTATAAATAGGTTAGCTTCGTATTAACGAAGCTACTTTTTTGTAATATGTCAAAGATAAAAATGGTCACTATGGGCTAAACTCTGCATATAGACATATGACACCCCTTTTCTATAGATCTTTTTAAGTTAATCGTAAGGTTTAGCTAGGGCACGTAATGCAAGCGCACAAAAATACGTATTTTTTACGACAACACTTTACAAGTCATTAAAATTCTCGGCATTCATCTAGTAATAATAAATAAGTTTTATACACATACACCTACCTCATAAATCACTCTATCTATTGGTGTAAACCAAATGATAATCCAATCAGTAGTTTTTCTCTAAATGATTAAAAAAATAATACTATATAATATATGACGTTAATAAGTGCTTATAAAAAAAAGTCTATATGAATAACGAACTTTGACTTAACCTTTGAAATACTAAGCGTCACAAGTATATCCTACTAATATAATAAACACGAAAATTTGTACACATGGATGTATGTATGTATGAATGTATGGATGTATAGATGTATGGATGTATGGATGTATAGAAGTATGGATGTACGGATGTATGTTTGACGTTTCTTTATGGAAAAACTACAGAATGGATTTTAATAAAACTGTACAATAATATAGACTGTATATCTGAATAAGATATAGGCTATAAATTATAATGATATTGTGTGAATTGTTTAATATATAACCATAAATGTCATGTGAGTATGAGAAAATTCTGCCATCTGTGTGCTATTCTGGCATGCGCTGCTAAAATTGTTAGTTTCGTATAAGAGAGAAGGGAGTAAGAAGGACAGAAGTAGGGGTAGAATGTAAAATAGTAACCCAACGTTTAAGCAGGACAACGTCTGCCGGCCCCGTTGTTTTATGTTATATACGATTGTAATATTTATAAAAAGAAATATTCAAATGGTATATATTATAAATTTGCGGACCCGGTAGACGTTGTCCTGCCCGGACGTTGGCTTATTTTTTATATCAAATTATAGCGCCATCTATTGATCGCTTACGCTACCGAACGCCAGCCGCCGACCCTGCTCCTATATCTTCTAAGATATTCATTTTAATGATATGCTGTAAAGATCAATTTTGATCTGCATAAAAGTACAAAGTATCTAGCGTATTTAAATGTATTAGAATTCATAAGGTATTCGTAGTAGCTTCGTAAATAGTTCATTATTTTTTTTTTGTAATACATAAAAGATAAAACAGGAAAAATACATTTTTTACGACACCTCGCTACAAATCATTGGAATTCTAGGCTTTAATCTTCTATAATATAAATGACATATTATACATACATATATAACTTCCTCTAAAATCACTCTGTCTATTAAAAAAAACCGCTTCAAAATCCGTTGTGTTTTAAAGATTTAAGCATACATAGGGACGGACAGACATCGATAGCGAGTTTGTTTTATACTATGTATAGGCATTTGGTCGGCATCTTTTATTCGGGGAGCACTTTAAAAATCGTTAAGGTAGCTTAGAACAAATTTGCTAATAAAAAGCATCTTTGTTTGAACTAACATATTGTTTTTATAAGATTTTCTTCTATTCAAATGACAAACATTTAAAAAAATATTACGTGGTAAATCTTCGGATGAAAGATTTTACAAAGAACGATTTTCACATACTTATAAATTATCCTTAAGCAAGCTTTGACTTTCAGCGGCATTCTTTCCAAGAAGCAGCGCATAGCAATTCCAATATGGTAATAATGGAATTCCTGGAAAGACTGCATTGTGATATCAGACACGATCGCTATGATAGGGTCGTTTAAAGATAATAAGTAAAATCGTTTGAAAAATACATAAGAGATGACGTATGCCTTTATATGTTTCTACAAAGAAAATATTTGTGTTTAACAGGCGTCTGCTAACTATAACACAGGCATTAAGTTGTCTGTCTACCTTAGGTACAGACGTGCATCCGTCTACCTGAGGAACAGAGGTCCTATGTATTTTTTAATAGGATTCTTTCGTTCGTGATAACTTGAAACTTAAAATAAGTAACTTAATCCATATATTTTTTTTCTTATGAAATAATGTTACTTGGAAGGGTTATTAAATTATCTTTAAAAGGGTAATAGTCTAATCAAGCGATAATAGTAAAAATAGGTTCGGAAACTGTCAATATTTATACTTAATATGTAAAGCTAAAGAGTTTGTTTGTTTGCTTGAAGGCGCTAATCTCACGAACTACTGGTCCATTTTGAAAAAATCTTTCAGCGTTAGATAATCCATTTATCGAGGAAGGTTATGGGTTTTATATCATCACGCTAAGACTAATAGGAGCGGAGCACCGATGAATAATGTTTTAAAATCGGAGTTTTTTTCTCTTTTTGAGAGTTCGCGATCAACCTTAGCGTGGCAAATCAATTTCTTGGACGACTGTACAAATGTAAGTACATAAATAAATAAATATATATTTATTATAAAAAAATCAAGACAGTTCACATAGTTAGGAAATATCTTTCTCATTGAGTCGATTCCTAAATGCCTCAGCATTTCGTGTCGTGGTGACTTTCTACGTATGATGCCATGATGTGTGTGGTTTCCCTTACCTGGTCTGTCCAACGTCTTAGGTTCTGTCCACGCGTCCTTTTACCCTCTATCATGCCTCTGACGACAAATTTTTCGAGATAATTACCTTGTTTCCTTTCAATATGACCAAAAAACTCAAATGTCCGGCGGAGACAGATGGTTGAAAACCGCATTATTATATTTAGTTGGTCTAATGCCGGAGCCGGACTATGTTTGGCACAGACATTTTTTTCCTTGAAGACTAGAAAGTTCTACAAATTTTGTGTAGCTGCACAAACTCCTCGGCTACACTAAATGATCATTCCAATGAAGCTATGTATGTCTGGCTCCGGCATAATATCGAGACGTTCGTTCTGTGTTCAGTCCAGGATATGTTCAGTAGACTCCTTCAGCACCACATTTCGGACGCGTCTATTCTTTTGCGATCGAAGGAAATATGTTCTTGTTGAACTTTTTAATATCAGATTGTTCAGAAATTTTTAGACGTCGAACTTTTTACCGCAATATTAGCAGAAATAGTGTTTTTACTTTACCCTTAAAGCAACTTGAAGTTAGTTACTGGCAAGCGAGTAACTTTGGCTCGGTAAACTACCAAGTTGGTAGATTTTATCGGAAAAACTTACTTGCTGAATTTTCTTTACATTTTCTCAGGAAAAACTTGCCTACACTCACGAAGTACTAAAATGATATGCGAATTTCTTGACGCAACGGTCATAAGTACGTTTACTTCTAGGCAGAAGACTTCAATTGTAAAACAATTAAAAGCAATTACATTTTTCTAAATCTGGATACGGAGTATTATAGGTCAACTGTTAAATTAAAGGTAAAATGTACCTGTGGCGTCAACCGTGAATATAGAAGGCAACTTAAAAATAACGTTATAAAAACCAATGAAACAATTTTGTTTACTCAGATGTAATAGTCTGCTAAGTAATATATACAAATAATAATGTCTAAATCTAATATAAAGCTGAATAGTTTGGATGTTTGTTTGCTTGAACGCGCCAATCTCAGGAACTACTGGTCCGATTTAAAAAAATCTTTCAATGTTTGATAGCTCATTTATCGAGGAAGGTAATAATATAAAATTATTACGCAAAAATTAAAGGTATTTTCTAATTTAACGCGAACGATGTCGCGGGTACTGCTAGTCTGATGTATACTTTTATGCCTTTCAAAAAAAGGCAAAACTTTATGACAAATTTCTTAATATTGTTGTGGTATGAAAAAGCAGAAGAAAAATACTTAAAGTTATTTACTCTAACAAAATAACTAACCGAAGCAAATAGAAACCTCAACGAACACGCTACATTAGATAAAGCAATAAACGACTTATTCCAATACAAGAATTTCCCGGAACCATCCCCTATGATAAACATGTTGACTATATCAGAATTAGAGTGTGACCACGATCTCACTAAAGTAACCTGGAACTATTCTGAAGCTGGACACGAAAAAGTTGCCCCGGATGGCGTAGGTGCTACCGTGAAGAGAACAGCTGATCGTATGGTTCACTTTGGATCAGATGTCGGATCGAGTACCTAATTAGAACTAATGTTATGTTACTTTGTGCAATTTATTAAGTGTTTTAATATAAGAACGCGGTTGCCATATGGTTATTATAATTAGCTTTTTTTTTCGAAAAAACTGACGACTGATTTTATGTTTTTTTTTTACTACAATTTAAGAAAACTTGGCTTTTTAAAAATTTACATGTAGGGAAACCAACCCTTTTCATGACATTTTTCAATAATAATAATATATCAAATCATAGAATTATAGTTTATTTAAGTATTTACAATTGCATTTGTTTGTTCTACAATTTTTCATGCAACTGCATCTCACGAAGCCTTGCCCTGATCCAACAGAATGTTTTGTGGCTGCAGTCCTTAAAGATAATTCTTTATCCTGGTTAATATCCCTCACGTCTAAAAACTTCTGAATGCAGACGTCAAAATCAGTTCTAAAAAAATAAAAAAGACTATAGGACAAATATTTTGAAATATTTCATTACAGATAATTATGGAAAATTTTAATAAAATTATACCTGCAATAATATTTTTGAAGTACACCATGGAATTTCATTTGAAAATGAATAGCAGATGCCACGTCGATTTGATCGAAGGACGAAGGACGTACCAGTTTATCCTAAAGCATGTAAATTCTAACTAGGCTGAACCGATTCGACCTAGGCTAAACTGGTTCCAGCGGCGCCACCTATTGGGTTCACTTGTGATTTCAAACCATCTATGAATACGTTGGAACGTACACACAAAAGTTTATTTAAATTGGCCCAGCGGTTTAGTAAGAGTAGGACGACAAAGGTTCGTACAGTCGATTTTTGTATATAAAGATTTTTGAGTTGCGTTTGATATATAAACATCAAGTCATTTCAAACATAAAGTGAAATTAAGAGGTTTTGGGTATCGCTTTATCATTTCGTAGGGTTATTAACCGAAAATTCAAAATGCAGGCACTTATTTTGGACAATGATACATACTCTCGCAGTACAGCGCTGGTTTGTCGGCTAGCTCGCGCGCGCACCAGTCGCAGTGTCCACCCGCCACGGCCGCCTGCCA
Source organism: Charaxes varanes (assembly GCA_024363005.1). NCBI lineage: Eukaryota > Metazoa > Arthropoda > Insecta > Lepidoptera > Nymphalidae > Charaxes > Charaxes varanes. The sequence continues at coordinate 6,606,834 of JANCMC010026410.1, forward strand.
CGTGTGCGCCACCTTGCGTGACTTGTCCTAGTCAAATTTCCCCGTCGATGTCGTCGCGCGCCCTCTGCGGTCGACGCCGGCCCGCGAGCCGAGCGCGGGTAGCGACTCTACCACCGAATCGGAACGAGCCTTCGCGAGAGAAATGGAAGCGACCGCTCGCCGGCTCGATGAAACCGCAAGAAAAGTTCTAGCCGACACCGGCAACTACGACCGCGAGCTATCCGTACTAACCGCGCGCCGCCTAAGAGACTCGTGGGGAGCCTGGGACGACGTTTTAGATGAGCTCAGACGACGAATGGAACCATCATCAGCGACGCCGTCCCCGCCGCGTTCGCCGTCACCGGACCCGATCCGGGAGCCCGCTTTCGCTTCGACTCCTCTCCGGTCTGGAGATGCGAGGGTTCGCTCGACACCGGAGCTAAGGGCGCGAGGGACACCGCATCGAGAAACCCTTCTGGTCGTGCAGATGTCCATGGGTGCCGGGAGGCACTTCGGTGCCTGCTGCCTGCTCGTCTGCCCTCTTGTAACATAAAAAAAAAATCCAATCAGCAGTAAGGTAAGTCAGTTAGTTCGTCGTGTTAAAGTGTTGCCAATTAATCTGGGACTACTTTAGGTAAATCTAACATTTGTAGTAAAGTTTGTGCGTGAGGTTGAGATCAATCCAGCATAGTCAGAATTTGAACGGAGTGAGTACTCTACGGATTTGAGTCCTGACAGTTGAGTTGTCCAAACGAGGCTCCATATATCGGCGATTTGTATGCAGGCACAGAGTCTGGTCTGTTACTTGGAGATTAATAAACTATGTAAAATAATCTAAGCCTTGATCTCAAGTAATTACCTCTTAGTCTAAACCGGATATAACCAAACCACTACAACATGGGTATATTTAAGGCAAGAGTGAATAGGTTCATTCTAGGCAAGCGCGCTCCACCGTAGACCGCATCTACTTTATCAAGTGTGACTGCAGTCAAGCGCTTGCCTATCTCCAATAAAAAAAAAAACTATATTATAAGATTTATCTTATCTTCCGAGTTGAATTAAATGATTGTTGAATTACGGTGATTTTTAGTTTATTTTGTGAAGTACCCAAATATTATTATTCTAATCGTATTTGTAATCTGTTTAACCGTTTAAAAAAACAATGGATATACAATTTTAAGTCTTTTTAGTTTTTTTAGGGTTCCGTCGTACAAGGACCCTTATAATTTTGCTCTGTCCATCCATCCGTATGTCTGCCCGTAAGGTGATCCTCCACTAGCATTTCCAAACTAGGTACGCAAATCTAGAGGTTAATTATTGGCCAAATTTTGACCAGCCGGTGTTCTCTAGTACTATTAATTATTTAAATAGGACTGTTATGAAAATCTAAAGGTTTTCTATATATTGTTTTAGCTTTGGAGCAAAGTAAACAGTTATTCATTGTCAATCAACTAGTTATTGGCCTCCAACCGTTTGTAGTCAGAGGTTCCGCAAAGAGCCTTGAAGTCAGTTTCCGGGACATTCTTTGAGTTTTCAACACAACCTTTAATTTCATATTTGGTTAATTAATATACTTAGTACTATATTCATTACGGAATTAAATAACTATGTCAAATAATATCAAAGTTTTGCCCATGCTTAATTAACACTAAGTAGTACCATAAGTGAGGAGATCGAGCTGAATCAGTAATTTTAGGCATTTTAACCACCTTCAGTTATATTGGCACTGGCGTGGGAGAAATCGTTGTCTATAACAGCTACACCCTGAAAAGAAAAAAAAAACTATTTTTTAGTGATTTTTTTACTTTAAAGTCAAAAATCTCATCGTGGCGCCATATATTAGGGCCTATTGTGCTAAAACCTATGTGGTTGATCGGTTTAACCCTTCAGAGGAACGTCAGTAAACTAGAGATTGCCGGTATCGCCCAGAAATCTTTAGATTTGCGTAATATATGCTTATTTATTTATTTAGTCTATAAAAAGAATAAAAATCTTCTGTATAGCTTGAAGCAATATACACAATTTAATTTTTTTACGATAGTTTTATTTTTTGACAGTTCGTATACCTACTATCATCATAGGCTGTGACGTAATCTTATAGTAAAATTTAAACGTTCATACTAAGCTTTTTTTAAAAATCCAATGCTATGAAGAAGTGTTTGATCTAAATGCTCTAAAACAATTTGTACTGACAATCTTGCGGATCTTTATTTATCCTCTCACCGTGTTTACGTGTTTTGAGTTCCCGCCAATTTTATTACAATTTTTCATTTTTTTTCATCTATACATAAAAAGGCAACGAGCGTGCAGCATACAGCCTATAACCTAGTGAACTCTTATTATTTTACAATATTAGAGTGTATGCTGACGTTTGTCGAACTAATTCGAAGCTACGTCGAAAGTCGTAAACTTTTTTTTTTGTTATTAAATTTACGCACTACAGGCATGTGGCCCGTTCGAATTGTAACATTAAATTTATCTTTTAAATTTTTTTTCTGTTTCTCTTATCGTTTCGTTTACTCTCTGGTACATCAATTTTCGATTAGCGATAATTAGGGTCGATTGCATGAAAAATGCGTTTACGCTCAGTTAAATAAAACGTTCGAAAAATTTATGAGGTTTAATATATTGATTGCTAGATTTTATACGTGGTTTCGCTTGATTTTTCTGTTTATTTGAGATAAAGTGCTTCTGGGAGAATAGAATCCTATGTTCCTTTTCCTCTTCTAGAAAAATTCTAGATCCTCAGGAATTCTATATCCTTTAAGAAACGGAAGCAACAGATACTTAACTTTCATTTTAATATTATTGGTTGTTGTTATATGTTTAAACATTGGTTATTTTTTTAATTTTCACTACCAAATAAATCATAAAAGTATTGACCCCTTTGTTCACCATGTTGCGGCGTAGAAGATCGTTCCATTTTAAATGACACGATGTGTGTGTGTGTGTAAAATTTAATATTAATGTCGAAATGCTCCAAAAACCCAATTTTAGCATTTAACTCGAAAAAAAGAGTCAGTCTCCCCCGACGGAATATCATTCATTAAACTGCAAACAAATACTTCGAGAAAAAAAAACTATGCGTTACTGGGAAAAGTCTTCAAAATGCATAATTACAATAAAATATTCCTAATATATCTTTAATATACACATACCCAGTACTCAAAACTCCTTTGAGTTCTTTTACTTATTCATTAAAATCCAATACCGCCATCGTATCAAATACTATACAAAATTAACAAAATGTAAACGACCAAAAATATTATCCGCCATTCAAATTGACGTGAACGATAAAAAATAAGTATTGAAAAAGCCATATAACAGTTTGCGAACAAGAAGGTTCCGACCAAGCTATAAAACACTGAATAGCGTATTTTCCAACATACACTAATATCAGGGTCGAAAACGAACTTTGCCTGACCTCTTTCAATATCTTTTTTCTGAACGAATAATTTTATGTTTTCCTTTGTCATTTCCACCGTCTGAGCATTAGCTCCGACTCCTTTTAAAAAGGTTCCGATAATAAAGAGCAATAGCCCAAAAACTTATTGAGTTTTCACTATCGGCTACGTTGAACAAGATAAAGTAATACCCATGGTATGCAAAGTTACCCATCTATTTATGTATCTGTCACGTAGTCGAAACTATACTTTTCACGAACAATTGCGATGTTCCCGCGACTTCGTTCGTATAAATTTAAGTTAAGCTTTGAGATATTAAAAAAATAAAGTACGCCATGTTATTCCTCGTTACATTATCTGTCTGCCAGTGAAAACCATGTCTAAATCGGTCCAGCTATTTCGAAGACTACCCGTAAGAAACAGGTAGCCAAAAACATTTAATTTGCATATTTGTTACAGATATCATATATTTCACTAAAAATAATTTAGTAAAACGTTATTTTTTTATGTTATAAGAGACAAACGTGTAGCCAGTTCACATAGGTTATTAAGACGCCCAAAGACATCTGCACCACCAGAAGAAGAAGAAGAAGGCTAGCAGATTCGTTGCCGGTTATTAATGACGAGATTAGGCCACCGGGAAGTCTCACAAGCCGTACAAAATGCGACAGCAATACCATCACTTGACGTGACAGCATTGCCGCCAATTCACGCCGATCTTATGTAACAAAGAGGTGCTGGTATCCGGACGCGCCGGCCCAATCGGCTGCAGACAAAAAAAAAACTGCAAGCGTTGCCCTATCTGATTATTTCATTTTTTACTCTAACTTTCATTGACGGATTCTTATAAAATCGATAAATAATTGAGCACATATTTGACGGTTTTTAATTTTAACAAAGAAAACTTAAGTATTACAAAAAATACCCATTCTGTAACCCTATGATTTCCTTCATTTTCCTGTGAAAATTCGACCTTATACAAATAAGCCGTTACAAAAATAGCTCCGAAAAATAGAAGGACAGACAGATTTTTTTAAAAGTGCTATTTTTACATCACAGTACAAATTTCAAACATTGTTTAGTCGCAGGCACTCCGTTCTTTATTAAATTCTAAAACTTTCAATAGCACGAATATTCAGCTGGAATGAAGTCGAAGAATATAATTAATATTTAATTAAACCTTAATTTTAAAGGAAAGTGGCAAAATCTTATTGACTTTTTCGCATCTAACTTAGGCATTAATAGTGAAGTATTTATACGGCCTTCTATCTCTTTCCTATCTGTCACTCAGTAAAATCTCTATTGACTTTTGTAAAAAGAATCTGTATATATATATATATATATATATATATATAAGAGCGGAAACTCACATATCACGAAATCTCAAAAACCGCGGTATGTACAGAGATGAAACCAATCAGAGAGATACGTAGTTCATAGTTATAAACATCCGCTAAGAAAGGATGTTTCGTTAGAGCCAGAAGCCAGAGCCTAAGCAACTGACAGAAATAGCAAGTTTATCTAGAACAGGGGTCGGTAACCTTTTGGCGGGGAAGGGCCACATCGTTAAAAAAATTTATATAGGCGGGCCACACTTGTAAAATAATTATATGAAAATAGGTGTCTAGTTATCTATTTACGTATGTTAAGACATGAGCTCCCACGTTAGTTTATGTCATAATCCCCAGGTGTTTCGGGATTCTCAAGAAACGTGCGAGAATCCAAAACGAAGGATAGAATTGCCAGACATATTTGTGCAACCAAGTGCCAGGTACTTTGCGCTTCTCAAAAACTACAAGATATTTTGCTTAAATTCACAAATATGCACGTGTTTAACTCGTGGGATCTGTCCTTGTCTCCACATGGTGGGATAAATTGCATTAGTATAAATGTACTTCTTTTATTGTTTAGAACTACTTTTTGTTCCACCTTCGAACGGGAGTTATTAGGTTAGATAGTGCTCTTGTACCTAACCTTGGACGGGAGTCACTATAGGATAGTTAGTTAATAGTTTTTTTTTATTTTATAGAAGGATTCTAATCTCCAACTTCGAGACGAATAATTCTTGTAACTTTTTAAATAAATAACATTTTTTTTTAATACTTTAGTTTTCCTTCTGCACCCTACGCTGCGGCCCAACATAATTCCAAGGTAAACGTGTGAGCAATATTAAAAATGCTAAATATTAGTATAATATAACAATACTTTACACTCGTGTAATGTAATTAACTATTATTTGTTTATATGAAATAGACTGCCATTTATAAAACAGCCGCGGGCCACAAAGAGAAGGGTCGCGGGCCACACTTTGCCCGTGGGACACGCGTTGCTGACCGCTGATCTAGAGCATAGTAAACAAGACAAATGTAATAGCCAGAAGTAACGATTGTTAGCGTTATTTATAAATGTGTACATAAGTATGTAAATGTTATTGATACATCGTATTGTTAGTTAAATACGATTTTCATGTAAATGTGTCGGTATTCACATTTATATAATACTTTTATCCGGAAACATTGTTAACTTCATTAAGGGTATATATATGGCCGCACAGTGTACATTGCTCCATCCCGCCCGTTGACGCTGTGAAGGTCACACTGACCAACAGCATTACACGATCGGAAAAAAAAGCATTCGTCACTCTCGTTTCAGCTACCAAACGGTACAGACCTCTTGTGAAGTCATAACGCTTATCTCTTTTTGTAAGAATTATTTTAAAAATAGCTACGAGTTTCTTGCTGGTTCTTTTCGTGGTTCAACTTGTTTGAACCAGTGAAAATAAGTAAGTAATGAAAAACATTTATTAAAAAGTGAAACTGAGTTATGATCTATTGGCTAATCCTAATACGATTCATAACGAAACAGAGGATTTATTACAACACTTTCATTTTATTGATAATCATTACTACTATGTATATTTTAATATAGAGCCCACAGTAACGAAGCGCATAAGATGAAGAAAGACATTTAATTTTCCAAATGAGAAATATTAATATGAAATTATGTAAAATATTAAATTTTAGTGACGGCCTCATTACTGCCTCCGACACACGTCGAAGATGGCCCCTTAAAGTGTCATTAAACGTCATCACGTAATACATTACTAGCAATGGGTACGCCGCACGTGCACAGCTATATAATATAGAGCTGCATAGCTGCCGTTTATCGAAATTATCGCTTGTTGTTTCTAATTTGTCTTTAATTATAATATTTTGCGTGTTTGTAAAAATTGTTATAGAAAATCATAACGTGTAAACAGATAAAAAAAATTAAAGTATTCCATGGGATGCGAGACTATGACCGAAGCAGCAGATGTTTAGGGGGTCAAATTTTAGGGAGGGGCTTGAGAAACCTTCGTTATTTTATCAAAGCTATATATAAAAGACGTAACATATTGTATCAAATTAAAAAAAAAACGGAGCCAATAACTTTCTAAGTGAATGTTTAAATTCTGAGGTTTCTAAACCTTACGAAAGCCTTTGATTTCTTTAAATATTTATTTTTCCTTTTTATGTCAACTATTATAGATGTATTGGCCTGTTAGCGCAGTTGAAGTGCTCTTAAATGTTGGCCAAAACACTCACCCACACAGCCAGTGTTCCCTCCTCTGCCCAACCCAATCTAGTATGACCCTACTAGTGCGACTTTACATGTTCTTTCTAATAAATAATAGTAGCTACTTATTAGCGATCACAAATTGCGTCATTTTTGTTTCCAGAACAGAGAAAAATATGTTTTTAATGCTATCAGTCTAGTGTCCCTGGAGTGAGTTTAGAATGAGGATAAGGAAAGTCAATTACATGGAGATAAGTTAACATTTCATTAGTCTGACGAATTAGGCGTGACATGAGAAAATGGGAGAGTAACAAAGTTGTAAAAACCCATCACCAAGAAATATTCGAGCGCGATTATGTTTTTTTTATAAAATTCTTTAAGGATTACGGAAGACACATAATCTGACTATAGATGAATCTTTGTCAGTAAAAGTGGCAACACATTTTGTGCTATCAAACACCAAAGACTGAAGCCGTCGCTTGGCGGGAAGTGACTAGGATATTGCCCGATTACGCTTGCAAATTCTCAGCTGCATTCGTATCACTTTGTTTGTGCTTCACTTGTATACAATAGAACCCCGCGGAATAGCTTAACGTTAACTGCACGTCGTAAATATAAACTCTTAAATACTAGTATTGCACAGCTCACAATGCAAAGCGTTTGGGAAATGCTATATTCTCGTTCAATCAAATTAACCAATTTGCCGAGCTAAAAATGACCCTTCCTTTGGTGTGGCATTTATCACACGCAAATGTGTTACCAACTTGTAAGAAATAAATATGCTGTTTTCATGAAGATGCTCAAGTCGTAAAGATTCGGACTATGTTCTTCGATTCGCAACACAAGAGTGAGGTATAAGGTTTCTTAATTAAAGATAAACCGAGCAAGTGTGGATCAAACTCGCTCACTAATGGTTCCGTACCATCACGTAATATTTAAAGAAGTTATTTTAAGATTCAGACTTTTCTGAAGATTTCTTTTAATATGACGATGTCACCGCAATTTTTTTTAAAAAATGTAACTACAAATTTACTGTGTTCGGATTTTTTTCTATTTTGTAGATCAACGAGAAATACCCTACAGGTTTGTATTTCCCTTGTCGAATGTACTTATATGGGAAATACAACATTAATGGCCATAAATGTATTTTGATTGCTACACTTAGAGAGTTGATTTTTTTATAGCTTCGAAGTACCGCAGAACTCAGTATTTGGTATGTATTTCAACTTTATTACACTCTCAATAAATTTTACTTATTGAAGTGTTTCTGCACCGTTCGCTTATCGTGTTAACGAGTCAAATTGTATTCTTTATTGACACTGTATGAAAAGTTTCTCACTTAATTTCGTCTTGTTTTATAACCGTTCGTTGCGGCTGAAGAGACGGATATCCTTATATACAAAAGAGTTCTATCGACAACTTTGAAAAATGCGTCATTATTTCATACATAAATTTAGCATCCATGTTGAAGTCTCTATGTTAATAGTTCTAGGGCATTATCGTATTGGTGGGACAAAATTGAAGAATGAAGTAAACTGCCAAAGAGTAAAGCCTATAATGTTTAAAAGCAGTGACATTGGGGTAAACGAGTAGGCGGTTCACATTGCACAATCAGGAAGCTAGCAGATGCATTGCCAGCCTTTCTAATGTGTATTGATTATCAGAGCGTTCATTAATGATAATTTGATAATAATGGTAACTAATTTCTAATTTCCCCAGGAATTTTCTTATTTTTTTAAGGACTAAGGGATATAGGGATTCATTTTTATACATATACATATATAGATAAACACCTATTCGTTTGCTACCGAAAAATCCACGAAAAGCAATTTAAGTATTATACTGAAAGCTTAAGTGTCTGAGTCTTAATTTTAACTATCGTTTGAATTCTTAAACAATAACTTAAGAGGTATATTTAAATTGTACTAACAGGATCTTGGAATTAATGTAGAGACAAATAGTACTCCAGTAAAATGCTAAATTACTTACACTTATCAAACCATTAGTCTGAGCTACCCAAGCGTCTTCGGCTGCCATTTTTAATTCTAATTTCGTGCATAACTTCCGAACAACTGCACCGTATTGGATAAAATCTTTTGTAATCACTAGCTGTGCCGGGACTTCGTCCGCGTAACATTAGGTAAAAATATAGACTCTACTTTAGCGAGATGATATATAGCCTTCCTCCTCCTTATATATGGCCTTCCTTTTCCCTATATATCGCAATCCTCCTTCTTATATATTTATGTGAGAAAGAGGTACTGATACCCGGACATAAAATAAAAAGGGATTGAGTAAAAGGATATAAAGGTAAATGGAAAGGAGAAAAAGGATCCGGTTTCTACTGTCACGGATGGTATAGGGGGAGGAACAATGGCAATTATAGCAGTCCGAGTTCACGTACCTGTAGTTGGTCTAACCAGTAATATATAAATATAATTAAAAATGTAATTATTGAGATGAATTCGATTGGCTGTGCAGTGGTGTTGATGGTATACCATTTGAGTTAAAACTTTTATCTCTTCCTTATACGCAGACTTATGCAAATCAACCTATTTCTCTCAAAAATTGTAGTTGGCCCGTTATGTCCTTACCAGGCTAAAAAGAAAAGAGCATACTCATTTCTCAAAGGTCGGCAACGCATCTGCGAGCCCTCCGGTGTTGCAGTTGTACATGGCCATCGGTAGTCACTTAGGTGAGTGCCGGCTGCTCGTTGGCCCCTTGTTATATAAAAAAAAGGAAAAAAGGCTAACTGGTTCTATATAACATACATTATATTCTAAATATATGCAAACAGACCTTTGTAAAGTTTATGAAAAACCTACGTACCTCTAAAAGTCATCACTATGCATAATGCTGCGGTATTTAAATTCATTGATCAATCAAAAACAGAGCGGCTCTTGTTAAAAAATTTAACAATTTAACAGTATTATATTATTAAAAAATCGTGGGCTTGTAAAATCGTGGTTTTGTAAAATTTAAAAAGTGAAAATGGAAATATTAAATGGGGATGTCAGTATACTAGACCGCGTTCCGTTTTAAACTGTAACCTGTGTAGCAAACGAAAAGGGAACACCTTCACAGTATACAGAATTGACGTCACAGCTTACTGTGCTCGGAACACACACTATAACGCACGATTCATTATATTCATATTAGATTCTTTAAAATTTTTTCGCTGTTTGCTGTGCTTAAAAAGTGTAACGATAGCTATTTCATTTACGCAAAAACGTACAGATAAAATATAGGTAAATGTGTCTTGAGTATGGGCGACTTTTAATTTATTGGACAAACAATAAAGGAGGAGAGAGAGATTTGCACTGACACAGATTTTTTGCATTTCGTGGAATTTTCCAAAAATCATGTCGCACAATCGTGGCTTACATTTAGTTATTTTCCCAATCAACCGCGAGATAAATAGTTTTTTGTTGGTTCATGTGTCGAGTCCTTACTCTGAATGCTGTGCGAGTTTTTATCGATATCGATTTTTATAATCTATTTAATATCGATAAGCGATGGCTGTCGCGATAAATTTTGTTTATTGGTTCACATATGAATAATATATTGGTATCATTTATATCACTCATTAAAAAAAATAATACGATTAATCTTTAGTAAGAATATTTTTCGTAAAATACACTTTTCCCATTTGCTTAAAAGCTTTTGCGCCTCTTATAACACAACAATACCGCAGCCGGCAGGATAGATCGCGTATTGGCTGATAATGTCTTAAATGGCTGCCGTAATTTCACAATACAGTCGTTGTTTGTGAATTTGCCAGTCAGTCAAGTCAGCCATTCGAGTTTGCATTTCGCATACGCCTAAAAAAAGGTTGGATTGTTGAAAACACCGTTATAAATGCTAGCTGAAAAGTTTTCATCGATCCTAGACCTGGAAAAAGTTAATTGAGGTCATAAAAATCAGTTTTTCGTGTTTTTCAGCGAAACGGTGGATCACATACTTATCTATAAAAAACGTTTTAATAGATTTTTCCTTTCGGACGTTCTATGTGACATCCGTACGCCTATTATTACGACAGGCAGTGTATAAAACAGCAGTAAAACCTGCAATGCTCTACGGAGCAGAATGCTGGACAGTAAATAAAGCCATGATCATTTCAATGATCATGTAGTGTGGCCGGGGACTTTGTGTATCTGCGCATAGTTTTGTTGAACTGTGTAGTCTTCAAGACGAAAATGTACAAACATTTATAGCTATGTCTGGCGCCGGCATTAGTACCTATGTGTAATTAATATGTTAAACACAGCGAGTCAAAGGGTAGTTAGATACGTATGTCGTTAAAATTCGGCCACAAATCTTAGATTAACGGGCAGTATGTAAAACTATATACAAAATTTTAATTCTTTTTACAAAGATTTAGTTGACAACTAAAATAAACACGGTCGTCATGACTACGTTTTGACAATATTTTATAGTAAAATATATATATGTGTGTGTAAATCGTTTGACGTGAACGTTCGTGTGGTTTTATTTTAGAAATTAATATATTAAGATTGCATTTAGTTCTGAGGGCCTAGCATGAACATTCTCGATAGTTTTACTTACTTTTACGTTCGAAACAATACGTCAAATGAAGGTCCGTGCTTCCATTTTACACGACTTTCATGGCCGTAACGTGGAGGAATCGATACCTGCGAGTTCTAAGTTCATTTTTGTTTTGTATCACGTTTGGTTTTGGACATAAAAGTATCAAGAATGTCCGTGCCAGGCCCTCTGGTCATTTTTATCGTCAAAAGAGAACTTAATCTTATGTACACCGCTAGCAAAGCATACCAGTTCTGTTCCCAGGCGGAAGCCAGGAGATATTTACGCCTTCCTTATCTATCCACATGTATGTGGTACTTAAACTTATTAAGAGCCGTTATTTAATATGTCTCGTTATGAAATAAATCACCGTTCTCATTTAATAATGTGTAGACCTTAATAGCAGTTTGTTTTAAAGTGATAGTCGCGTCAAAATTATATTAAGGTTATTACTTTTTTATTTGTCAGTATTTTATGTTTACGAGCCGATGCGCATGGTTGTGTCTATATGCAATAAACGTCTAACATTTTTTATTTCTAAAGTCATTTCAAAATTAATCACCCAACTTGATGTTTAGAATATTAACGTTAACAGCAACGTCCACATATTTTTGAAATACAACACTACATTGTTGTTTTAAACTCAGATTCATGACAAGTCATTTTATTCATATTTTCAAATGCAGACGTGTACAAAAAATAGACACTGCTCGGAAAATTTGACAGCTTTCGTTTTGTTAAATAAATGATAACTCTTTTAGCTGCTGCAATATTTAGTGCATGGTTGCAAAAATTATACTCGTTTGACGTGTCGCGTGTTATTTTCTTTCCCATTTTTCTTCATAACCTTTTTTTAGATTCTTCTTCGCGAATTTGGACAGAGTAATTTGGTTTTTCCGCAGGTTATGGCTTTGACTTTGATATTGATAATCTGTATTATCCTTGTTATCTGTAGACTCCCTGTGTGAGAGTACGCAGTCGATTATTGGCACAAAAAATAAGACGCTCTAAATACATAGTTAAAACGGAAGAATATTTTATTATGATGGTGTATAATGAAATGAAGTCTTATAATATTTAATTCTTTGGTACTCTTAAGAATTATATCGAAATGTTGAACTTTAAATACCTTTTCATTTGATTGACTCCAGGGGATGAATCTTCCTTTTTATCTATCCAATAACTAGTCAGATCCAGTGGGAGTACGCATATCATTGACCTGCAACGTGTGGTTGAGTTAATAAATACGCTGCTCACACACAAGCAAGCGTTGCAATTGATAAGTGGACGGGCATGCATTTTTAGACTGAAACAACTACAGTTGTCACTAAAATAAATTTATGTTCTGGACATTTGATAGAGGTCTTGAAGGTTAGGTTTGTGAATGTTCCCGTTGTCTTAAACTCCGCTTTAAATGCCGGCAACGCATCTGCGAGCCTTGTGGTGGTGCGGATGTCCACGGGCGTCGGTAGTCGCTGTGAACTACCTCCCCGTTTGCCCAATATAATATATAAAAGAAAAAAAAGTACCTACATAATCGGCTGGCCCGTTAGCGCAGTGGGCAGTGACCCTGCCTTCTGATCCGGGGTCGTGGGTTCGATTCCCACCTCGAGTCTGGATAATTATAGTTTTACTTTTTAGGGGTATCTCCCATACATGCGAAGATGGGATAATGTTTTCTTATTCAGCCCCATCGTGTGTAGTGTCAATTAATACCTATTTTAAACAAAGGCGAGGTTTTATACACAGCTTTTTAAATATGGGTACCCCTCTCCCCTCAGATTTTCCAAACTTATTAGATGTGGAGACTTGAAATTATCCATGTTAATAAAACATACTAAAGACTTAATAGGAAAACCATTTTGAAGCAAATGGTACAGCAGCTTTTGAAGTTATTTAACAAGTACCTTTATCGCTTGCCAGATGTTTGAAGTTAAGATTATAGTCAGAAGATGTATTTGTAGGCATGTATAGAATCAAAATATTGATCTGAATATATACAAATATATAAACAGTGCCTCGAAGTGGTCCCGAGACTTGTGACCCAGGTGTAGGTTTAGGAGCGCGCTTTTTATAGTGTTCACTAACTATATATATGTAAAGTTGAAGTGTGTTTGTCACGTTGAAATTATTTTCTTTTATTAATTTCGTGCGGCTTTGGCCTTTGTCCAGCAGTGAGAAACTGTAAAATAATAAAATAAAAATAAAAAAAAGGATAAAGAAGAAAAAAGCCCGTTAAATTTTTTTGCCTGTCTGTTGCGAGTAATCTCCGAATCGCCTGGATCGACTTCGACGGGGCTTTCACTGGCGTATAGCTGATAATTGCAAGAAGTAACATAGGCTACTTCAATTATAGAAAAATAATTAAGGTTTTGTTCAAAAAAATAAAAACCCTAAAAATTTGACAAAATCACCGAAACGCGGGGTACAGCTAGTATTCGACGAAATTAAATTCGTAGAGTTATGTAACCAATATGAGGATCTACAAACGTTTCCCTACCTGGAGAGGATACGGGATTGTATAGTATGTTGAAAGATATGCAATGTGCTATGTTTACAATATAACAAAAAAAAAATCAAAGTTTTTTTTGTAATTTTGTTTTTTTTGGCCATTGCAAAAATCCCTGTAGCATTCTCTGTATAACAAAACGACTCAAATCTTTCCATTTTTTTAAATTGTCACATAATTTATATTTCACTTTGCTAAACGTATAATCGAGAGAGAGAGTTTTTGCGAAATTCGTTATTGGCCACAAGACTAAATGTTACTCTTAAGGAGTGATCATAGTAAATTTTACAACTCTGCTTTTGTAAATTTTCAAAGCAATCCATACGTAAGAGACGTGAACAAACCTTTTTTATGCTTATCAAATTTGTTCTAAAATTATGCATTATTCGTGATGGTCTTTTTATAACTATAATATTAATATTAAGGATTAATCCTTATCCAAATACTATTTCAAAATCTCTAAGTGATAAGATTAGCACACACGGACGAAGTCGTGGGGCACATCTAGTACATATATAAAAGCAAAAGGTCATGAAAAGAAACTTCGAAAACCGTGGGACGGTCTAAGTTGAAATTTGACAAGGAGGTAGTTTAGTAGACATCCGATTTTGTTGATTCCGATCCGTTTCGATAGAGGTAGTCCGGGATCGCGTAACCGTAGTAGACCTTACCATCTATCGGACACATAAAAAGGAAGATCCAGCCCCTGGACATAAACTTATAGGAGCTATATACTTAGCCAAAAATTGTCGATACCTTTCATTCCTCGCCGAAACTTTTCACCTTGGTGTGCCCTTCCCAATCATCCACGTGTACAAACTTTCGCGTTTATAATACTAGTAAGTCAGAAATACACATTCCATACTTACTTCTTCATTCTTCAAAGGTCATATTATCAAAATGAAGTCATTAATTGTGGGATTTGGCCATCAGAACGGGATTCGGGTGACCTGCCGATAAACACTGACCCTAGCACATTAACTTATTATGTGAATGCGCATTGAATTATATTAAAACGGCTTATTTGGGTTCTGTAGTCTAAAGCGATAAAGCTGAAGATTTTGTTTGTTTGCTTAAACGCACTAATATCAGGAACTATTGGTCCGATTTCAAAAATTATCTCAGCGTTATATAGTCCACTTATCGAGGAAGGCTATGTTTTACCTAATTTTACGCAGACGAAGACACGGGCACAGGTAGTACTAAATAAAGTTTTACCAAGTCCACCTATTCGGTCGTCGAATAGAGTGTCGACTGAGTTAGAGATCACAATTTAACTTAGTAAAATATCATATTATCACTGAAGACATACCTTACTTAAAAGTCAAAATATCTTTAATCATATAGGCACTTAAATAAGTAGTTACTTATATATATTCACTAAGTTATTAAGAACAAATTTCTATATAGATATTTTTTTAAATAACTTGGAATATTCTTGTGATTACTAACTTAAACCTAAGTCTCCTAGCGCCCTAATGTGAAAAGGGCCCGCGTTAAACTCAAACATAACCTACGGAACCATAGAGATTTACATAAAATCCAGCTTTACCGAGCTACCGTATGTTTCGGCGGCGCCTATTGTAATGGCTATCAACAAATTTATTAGTCAGCTTTATCTCACATTCAATATCTAAAACAAACAGTTCCCACAGTTTGAACAACGCCGATTATCTTTAATAAATACCATTAACTCGAGCATGTATATTCGAAGCGACGTAAAAAGATAAGAGGTCAGAATTTGAATTCAGAACATGGTTATCGACGGCGCATTTGAATTGTCCAAATCAAATGAATCGGGCATTTCAATCTTTAATTCCAACTGAACTCTTTATTTGGTCAACATCAGCGGTTCGCACGAACTTTACTTAGAATGATAATGTTCATACTGAGCCCACAGGGGGCCCGTGTTAATCGCGTCACGCTTTCAATCAATACCAATATAACCCACGTGACGCCAAAAATTCCGCTTTGGACTTAGCACGAATATTTTCATCTCAAGTTAAGTCGCCTCATCGACTTCGGTTCAAAAGGTTCGTGCGAGGCCCTCAGGAGTGATTGTAGTCAAGCGCATTCAACATAAATGGCTTAATTCTTTATTTGTTTACAATGTAACGTCGCAGAACACATAACGGCGAATTTCAGGTGTATGGAACCCCGACCCTTTTTTTTAAAGCAAGTTGTGACGTCAAACCTTTCATAATACCTACATATTACCTTTATATCTCATATTTTATATAATTTCATACGATGATTTCGCTAGATATTTCCTTGGTCGTCTTAACAAAAATTAAATTCTTTCATTATTTAGGATGGCTAATAGGATTTTTTATTTTTATTTATTTGATGATGGATATGATTTTATTATCATTTTTTTTTTATTTTGGCTGTTATGACAAGTGTGTTAGTTACGGGTTATCTTCAAATCGGCTGGACTGATCCTAATCAGACTTACAGCAGATAGCTGAAGTTTCTACTGATAGTTCTTCTGAACTATCAGTGTTCCGCAAAACAGCAAATTAATTAAGGGCTTCGAAATTGAAAAAAAAAAAATCATCAAACCTAAAACGAACGAAATTGATGAAAATATTTTGTCTGCAATTATTTTTCCCTCTTCAGTATTAGCCAACAATGACCTTAACCGATGTCGTTCTTAACATTTGAAACACAATCGAATAAATATTCTAATGAGGGCGTCACTGTTGTCACGCTTGTATGTAAATTAATTTAATAATAGACAAAATATATCGTTTGGGCGTCCTAAGAGCCGGTATATATCGGTTACAAAGCAATATAGAAAAGTACTTTGCGAAGTAACCGACGAAAATAAAAATTTGAATACAGAAAAGAGAAATCAAAGTTTGTAATTGAAACTGAACAAAAATTTTAATTAGAAAAAGCTTTCATATAATGTGCTATAAAAACCTGCAATGATCACCCCCTACTACAAAAAAATATACGGGAGAGAAGTCAGACAGTAGAATAGATTCTATTATGTAACAAATACAGTACACAAGGGTACAAGGGTTGACAAACTAAGAACTTATTCAATAATAATATATCACAGCAGTCTTTTTGGTCTAAATCAAGGTATTATTCAGCATTCTAAACATCCAGATCTTCCGTATTACTATTATAGAAAACCGCTTGCTAGCTTTTTAACAAACACTTACCAGTCAATCCAAGATCTGAAGATTCCGAGGACGACTCATCGCTCAACGCAGCTGAAAACTGGTACAGAATAAGCACCAAACAAACGCTAAAATTAACTCCCGCCATTGCTGTCAATTAAATCTATTGCCACTAACACTCAGTCAACATCACTTGATAGTCACTGATCATCCTCAATCATCACCAAAGTTTATTTTATATCACCACCAGCGTTCTACGTCAATATCACAGTTTAGTATTAAAACACACATCGAATATAAATCTTACGATGTATTCGAACGACTACAGATTATTTTTTTATATAATAAGTAAGCACGCGCTCATGGTATTTTTAAAAAGAGCGACACATCCTCCCTTCGTCGCGATCAAAGCTCTACTGATGGCTGAATTCCGATTGGCCGGCTGCTTACGCCATGCGGCGTGTGGCGTGTGTGTGTGAAAGAAACACGCGCAAGAGAGAGGACAAGAATTGCATGCTGGGATTAGTGATGCCGGTATTTTTATCGAATTAATTTTTGAACTAACTAATATGACAACGATATTATTAAATTTTGTTACAAAAAAAGTTAATTTTATTTAAGATGAATAAATGTATTAGTTATAATTATTATACTCATAAATAAAATGTGGCCAACAGCTTGTCAAGACACGCATGTATTCCTATCTTATATGAGCTGAAGGAATTTGCTATTCAACTTAAAAGTGGCCTAATTTCGCTCAAAATAATTTTCCTAATAAGTATTCCAGGTCTCTACGAGTAAGAGTTTGGAAATCCTATGAGGGAGGACCACCTTCTAGGCTGACGGATCTTGGCCGACTGACGGACGGATGAACCAACCAAAACTATAAAAGTTCCTTGTAGGTCTACGGAAACCTAAAAAGGGATAATGGTTTAATGTATACTGCAATTTTGCAACTAATTTTTCTTTCAAATAATTGTTTTAATAAATGACAAAGCATTTTGGTGATCAAAACAGAAATTAATATAGTCTAATATTTATTTCTTAGAATAAAATAACTAAGTACTCAATCGATAGATAAAAAGGAAAGCGGGCACATCACTTGTTTACACACGAAGAAGTAAAGTTATTAATTTATTGTTAAGCGATTTTAAGCTCTTTTACATACTATTAATGTTTAGTATTGTTTGATACGATTGGAAGTGGCTTTAAAAATTGGTGAAGCGCCAGGCCAATGAAGTGTTTCAAAATCGGGAGTTTTCCCCCTTTGAGATCTTCCGCTACGCGCGCTGCGTAAACGGTTAAATTTTCGCAAATATCATGTACTACGAAATTGTTCCCCTTTAAAGGTACTAAATAAAAGTCCTCGACAGCATATTATGTCTATCTTTTAAGGTTGGCTCCCTATAACCTATTTTATGCTAATCAAATTTGTTCTAAAATAACGCATTATTTGCGAAGGTGTTTTTATAAACATGATATTGATCCTTATCCAAAATCAAAAAAGGCAGGCCCGTTGGGCAGTGACCCTGCCTTCTGCTCCGTGGTCGTGGGTTCGATTCCCACCTCGAGTCTGGGTGTATTATCCATATGTTTGTATTTTCGTATTTCAAAAAAAATATTTGTGTATAACAGACGGATACGGCTGGGGGAACAAAGGATACAAGAGTATGATAAAAACATTTCGTCAATATGTGAATGCATTTACCCACTATACTGATATTTAAATTCAATTAAATAATTCATTGTCGGTATCATTTGATATAATCGAATATTCAAAAGAAAAAATTTTTTTATCATACTTTCGACGAATTTCACTAAAAGCTAAAGGTTACAAAAAAGATAATTTTTATCCTTATAATTCAGCGCGTAGAAAGATCAAAAACATTTACACTAAAAAGGTAGTTTGAATTTGAGATGTAATCAAAATTATGTAAAAGGCAGTAGGTTTTGTTACTTACTACCTTTTACGTAAAAGTTTCCTTAACCACGTAAAGTATCAGGTAGTCACATATATGGGATCAACCTGTAAGGGTGGTTGTTGGGGTTGCTGTCGAGGTGGGAATCGAACCCACGACCCCCGGAGCAGAAAGCAGGATCACTGCCCACTGCGCCAACGGGCCAGCCAAATCTCCGAATGGTGTGGTATTTTCCTATATATGTATGTGAAACAAAAATATTCGTTACAATTTTAGAAAAATTCGGGCACAATTATAATTATTAAATTATTTATATATTAATATGTGAAGAGAAAACTTTACGTACATTTTACTGAAATTGCACGGAAAGAGGACTATGAAATTTGGCACAATTATAGTACGTATAGAGGAAGGTAATATTAATATAGTAAATTATTAAAATAAAATCAGACACACATCAGTGCCAAAAGATTTACACCATTTACACACATACATGTATTGGAGAGGGTCTCAAAGCGTAATCGTGACAACTGTATATTGTCATAAATGATTATATACACACATGTACACATCGAATAAAATATCGTTCCAATAAAATTTTGTTTATGGTTTAAGTTATATTCATTAACTGTTTTTTTGTGTGTTTTTTGAAGAAAATAACATCATATTCATTCTTCAAATGCCGATATAGCATCTACGAGTCGTCTGGTTCTGCAAATCGTTGTATCGTTGATAATTAATCAGGTGAACCGTCATTTCGTTTACCTATTGTAAAATATACAAAAAATTACAAATATTTTTGACTGGTTCACTAAATTTCAAACGGTCTCCCGAACAATCTGCCAATTTACCATCGTGTTCAAGCATCTCCAAGTTCCCTTAAGTAATTGTTAATTATCTCGCCCATTGGCGTTGACATCGTGATGGAGATGGAAAATTAATTCATTGTGCCTGGGATTATTGTTTCATTGACAAAAGCCGAGAGTATATGAAATTATCTACGGTTTAATAGTAATAGTGTCGTTATAAGAAAGTGCAAAAATAAATGTTTCATTGGGTCTAGTCTAGGCTCCTAATGTCTTTTTCTTTATTTCTTTACTTTATTCCTGTTTCTACCTATAATACGTATATTACATATATGTATATCATGGTTGAAATACTAATCATATAGAACTAAATAAATTATACGTACATATATAAACTTGTTTTATACAAGTATACATGTATACAAATATTAATATCCAGAAGAGCAATCATAGAGAAATTGCCTTAATATTTATTAGTTCCTTACCTACTTTATATATTTACAAATACTAAAAACTAAAATAAGGGTAAGTATCTTTGGAAATAATTAATCAATAAAACAATATCACTGGGTGGTTCGGCACCATCCAGTATTGCACAGAGGCGTTTGGAGCTTATACCGAGGAGCTAAAATGAAGATGACATTCCTGTTATTATAATATTTTATCAGACTCCAATATGCAGGTGATCAATAAGGACTTGATCATTTTTATGTAATGAGATATCCAGATACTATTAACCCTATTATTAAAGGGCATTTTTGTGAGGAGTTCAGTGCTCCCAAAGAAATTATGAAAATATCCAAAAATCTCAAAAAAGAGTGAAGCAAATGAAAGAAAACAAAATGTGCCCATGGAATTTGGTCAACTTGGTACAAGTTTAAAAAACTTTATATACATAATTATCCTTATTTATATCATCACTTTCATAATCAATAATGTTTCAAATTTATTTTATTGCTTATAGAACCTAATGATCATGTAGTGTGGCCGGGGACTTTGTGTAACTGTACAAAGTCTTGTAGTACTTTGTGGACTTCAAGGACAAAAATATACAAACACTGAACTAAGTCTGGCTCCGGTATTAGAATTGGTATTTTCTTAGCTATCGAGTAAAATTCCTATTTTATAGCATGTTACGTTCCGCGACTTAAAATGCAATATCAAGAGACCTACTTTCTTACCGGACGTGTTATATAATAAAAGTTAAGATGACATTTATACAGTCTACTTACCGTAGAATCACCTTACATTTCAGTTTATCCGTCTTACCATTAAAGCTTTCTTGACTTGATAATCATGAGCAATAACGCTGATAGATGGGTGGGATGGACCCATTCAGAATGGGTCACCCATCTATCATCCGGCCGCTGTAATAACAGCTTACCGCCACTTCACGCCGATCTGATGGGAGTAAAAGAGCGTGTCAAAACACGCTTATGTAGAAAAGGAAAGGTTCCGTATCTGATACTTGATATAGGTAGTTGTTAGTTGTTGATCAATTTCACTGAAAATAATTACCTGATGAGTCCTTACCAGAATCGGCAAGTTCAAATGGGCTTTAATACAAATTATATGACTATATTTGTCAACGTACGTCAAGAGTCGTTTTTAATTTGGAAAGAGATCTGTATTAGCAGTAGTACTCCAATTTTATCACCGATACCATTTTTTTTTTACCCTCAGGCAAAGCCTAGTAACTACGCCGAAATATTACATGGTTGAAGTTTTTGAAATACAAATATAATATAAATAAATATATATAGGACTATATGACACACGGGCGTCTGTTCCTAATTACTTCCATATAATTCCATGCAAGAATAACAAGCCTGTTTTGTGGTCAAGTTTTCAATTGGCATGCAACGCGCGTAAAACAGGTTCTGATGTGGATCTTCCACGTACAGAGCTAACTATTAATAATGTTTTATATTGTACTGATTGTACGAGAATATTTACGTAAAAATATTACTTATTTTTTTATTAATTAATTTACTTTTGAACATATTTTGTGAGAGTTATCTGAGTAACTAAGGAATACCCATAGGCAACACCAGAAGTTCGCAGATGCGTTGCCGGCCTATAAAAAATGAGTATGCTCTTTTCTCTCTATATATATATATATATATTCTGATTACGAATTAAAAGCTTTTTTTATACACAGACGGTGGGTTACCATTATTGTAATTGTTGTCAAATTTTTAGATTCAAACTAAAAACAAAGCAATGACGTATTTTCATATCGTACCGAAAATATATAACCTTCTTGGACTTAGATAATTACTGGCTCTTTTCCGCAACTTTGTTCGTGTAAAATTAAACTTGCAAGGCTCTATACTTCCGGCTCTATCAATAATTCGTTTTTAGCGGATGTCTACTGTGTGTAACAAGGGAAGTATCTTTATTTTAAATAATATGATAAAAGATTTTTTTTTTAATAAGTAGCGGCACCTTTTAAATTAAATTTTCATTGTTTTTGATACTGACATCATGAAGGTGGCCTCCGTTCTGCTCAAATCATCATCATGCACAGAGAGAGCCGAAACTAGGGTTTTGGTCTACTTTAGCAAGCATTTCCGTACCGACATTAACGATTTGTTCAAAGTTTTGGCCGATTAGAAATTAAAGACTAAATAAAGAGATAATATCCCATCCTCGGAACCCCCAAGATCTCTACTACCTTACGACGTTAGAATGGGTCATCCATTTATAACCCGGTCGCATCAAGAGCTACTTAACCTAGCGATCGACTGAAATGTCAACAGCTGATTAGGCCACGTCCTCCTCCTCCTCCTCAACACATAATATAATCTATATATAAATAAAACGAAAGGTCGCCTAACACGAAATTTCGAAAACCGTGGGACATACAAAGATGATATTCGGCTGGGATGTAGTGTTTGGTTAGTAAGCGTCCGATAAGGACGGATTTTACAACAAAACCGGATTAATGGGGTTTAAGAGAGCTTTAAACTTTTATCTATTTTATATACGGTATTTAAAAAAATTAAATTACCTTTTTGCCTGTCTGTTTTATTTTACAGGGTTTCTTCGAAGCGGCAAAATCAATTTTGATGGATCACTCAGAAGCAGATAGCTTATTTCATAGAGGCTTCTTTATTAACAGTAAAAGACTTAAGGTCATAAAAATTGAAACAAAGTTTCACCTAATTATACGCGGACGCAATTGCGGGTAACAACTAGTTTTATATATTACAAGCGGACCCGATAGACGATGCCCTGTCCTAATTTGGGCTTATCTGCTATTAACCTATTAATCAATCTCCGTTGTGACTTTTCTATATAAACGTGACACTGGACGAAATAAATTTATATAGCAAGTTCCTTAGAAGTATTCGGAAGTACCGACTAATTCTGCACTTTTTTATGATTTTATATAATTCTTTCTAAGTCTTTCGCTTTTGACATTTTTTCTTTTCTTTTAAACGTTTCCTGAGATAAAAGAAATGAAACAAAACATACAGAATTTTTATGAAATTTGACATAATTATAGTTTATTTACAGAAGATAACATTTTGTACAAAATATGCATTGTAAATATATCAAACTAGCTCATTCCCGCTAGTTCGTCTGCGTTAATCAATGATTTTGTTATATTTTAATGATTTTAATTTTTTTTTTTTTAAAAGGTCCAACCATTTTGCTTAAAGTAACAGTCAAACGAGTGAATGCTCATTCTACCCCCGCTCTGTCAAATTCTGTTACTTTAAATCTCAGATCACATAAATAGTTACGATATATTATTATCGCAAAATTTGTCCGGAACCAGTGTCTTCAAATTTAAATAACGCACACATTTTAACCAGAGGCCACGCCCAATTAACTGCTTCAATCTCAAATCGCATTGCATGAACATTGACGTACAATTTATTTCTACCAATCGCAGCCATTACTATTACAAACAAATTTCGAATATTACCTTACAAACACATTTCGAAATTTCTAGTTATTAACATATGTCGATATACTTATCGATAATAAAATTCATTTTTACTAAAGCTACATCACCGTCAAATATTTTAAATATTACTTAGTAATAATATGTACAAAAGATCCAATGAAGTGTAAGTGAATGGCATAAGACTACACTTATCGATAAGACAATTAAATTTTACTAATGTTTCGAAGTAATTGGAATAATAGTGTAGGAATGCATAGTAGACAAAGATAAATTCAAACTATATTCTTCCTTCCTTACATATTATAAATTTATTCGCATGCAGATCAAAATTGATAGGATTTTTTAAGTCATTAAGACAACATTATAAACGAAATCAAAAAGTCATCATCGATCCGACCTGGATAAAAAAATCATTTGAGGTCAAAGGTCATAAAAATAATTCTTCGCGATTTTCAGGTAAATTGTAAGTTTTTTCATAGAGCAGGTCAGGTAAGAATTTTATATCACATAATTATCTATTAATAATACACCAATAACCCTAAGAGCCAGCGTTTCTCAGATATAACTTCTGATTCAAAAAGTAGAAATAATTGTAACAATTTCAGTGATTTTGGGAAATTTTGGTTGTTGTTTTTTTGTAGGAAGGGCCCAGTTTAAAAGTAGCCCGATGCAAACAGACTGACAGACAAAAATGTTGATTTTAATAAAAAAAACAAACTTGTGTTTTTAATAGGTATCATATGAAATTCGTAAATTTTGACGTAACGGACGGAGACTTTTTTTTATATGTAAGGATTACAAGTTTGATTACTTTTATGAATCCTTATATTTCAGAAACTTTGGAAAAAAGTATTGATACATTTTTATATACAGTTATGAGATTGCAGTTCCTACCTAAATTACATTATGATAAAGTTAAAAATCACGAAGGACTATTTTGTGACCATTGAACTCAAATAACCCGTACCTTAATACAGTTTTATTGATTTTATTAATTCTAAGCAATTATGTCATTAATTTCTTAAAAAGAAATAATTACTACATTTAAAATTAATTCCATTTATGTTTTATCGACATTATATTTTATGCAGTAACTTAGGCAACTCTAATCAGCATGCTCTAATCAGAACTGTATTTAATGACAGCGACGTTAGACCGATCGAAATACATGTATTTCATTACGCTATCGCTGAGTTGTTTTATATAAAAAACCAGTATAAAACCATCAATGCGTAGTGATCAGTTGAAATATTATTATTATGCGTAGTTAGTAGCAGAATTTTTTTTTATATTTATAGCTAAATTAGAAGGAAATATATGCATTTACAAGTGATAAGTTATGCCATCCTTTCGCCAGAACATTTTAAAACAAAACTAAGTTAAATTGTCTCTATTAAAAGCACTACAATCCAAAGAAATATCTGGACTGAGCAATAAACATTCGTTTGGCTCGTCTAAATATCTATTGTAGAATTCTAGTCTTTGCTTCTAATTTTAGTTTTTTGCTCTTTGATATTTTGGTGTGGACGCTAAGAACAGCTAAGACCGAGCTATCGTTTACACTAAAAAGTTCGAAAAAGAATGCTCTTGCTCTGTTTGTTTGGTCTAAATGCACCCTAACAGTGACAGTCCCGTCAAATTCTACCATCCGTTTCGGTTATAACAAACAGACAGTCAAAAAAATTTTACTTTTGCAAACCTTGTCCTGTCAATACCGAAAATAAATAAAGGGATCAGCGAATCCAGCAGAGCAATTCTGCGGGCGAAATAGAGATTCATTTTTATACATTTAAATTATTATTTATAATAAGTGTTATCATTACAGAGCATGAAATTATTATTACATATTTTATAAATCTTAGGAACCTTTGAGAAAATACCTAATTTCTTGAAGGTCAGCAACGCAATTGCGAGCCTTTTGATAACAGTTGTGTATAGGCGTGTCGAGTCACGTACAATAAGGTGATGCCTCTGTTTGTTTGCCCCAAAAAAGATAACCAAATATCCGTTCTAAAATCTATTTTCTTTAACCGATATTTTGGAAAATAAATCTTTTTATACATTTAATTCTACTGTACGTCTGTCTGTACGTATATATTTTAGTATATATATAATAATAATTTCATGTAAATTATAATATATATTTTAAAGGCTCTTAAACTAGGTATCAAGACGCTTGGAGGACGAACTAATACCTGTTTAATAAAGACGAATAGAAATTCATAACTTCTTAGAGAGAAAATTCTAAGAATATGCGAATAATCTTCATTATTAACTACTATCCTATTCAGAGGGATGTTCAATAGAAAATAATTTGCGAAGGTTCTCTGATGCAAGTAATCATTTCTCGTGAAAGGTGCATCCTTGGAACTGGAAATTTAATAACGGAGCCGTATAAGGTCAGCAAAAAAATAATTTTAAAGTAAAAAACTTGTATTTAAATATTTGTTTTTTTTTCTACCATTACAGACTTTAAATGCTACAAAACCTTGTTACGAGATTCAAGTACTCGAATTTACTTAGCATTAAAAATCAAAGTCAAAATTAAAGTCAATCAGACCAAGACATTTAATTAAAATTCTGCGCAGGTAAATCTCGTGACTAACTTTTTTTCGTATCATACAAATTATCTAAAGACATTTATACGTTGATTACAAGAAATGTAATGGAATAAAATATATTTTATTACTTTTTATCTGCTCCAAAATTGTGTTGTAAGATTCCGCCCGGACAAACATACTATGCAAAATAAATAGAAAATCTTTCATAGAAATATCATGGACGTGAAATAAAATATTATAAAAGTCTACCTATTTCTAAGAATTGATAAAATACGCCTTCTTGTGGCGGGTTTCTTTCTACGTAAAGGCAATCATGTTTATTTATTTTCCCGGAGAAAAATCCCCAAGCAGTTAAAATAAAAATTCAAGGAAATATAAATATTTTTCAATTTACCCGAATTACATAAGATCTCTTGACTCGATGAGGCTTCTCGATTTGTCGCTACATTGAAAGGTTAAAATAAAATATAACAATCGCTTTAAAGTATACATATTATATATATGTATAAATATATACTGCTTAACAAATTTCTGATATTGGCAATTTATATTTTTCGCTGTCGCGTTATATTCTATGGGTTTATCCAATTTCAGTTTTGGTCTCTTCCTAGGAATCTGCCTCGGAGTTCAAAAAATATAGTTACATGCGTGCGTGTAGTAGATACTGTCAAAAGTACGAGCGCGTGTGCGTGTCGTAGGTACTGTGCAAAGTAAAAGTTAAGGGCAAAGTGTATTTATTTAGCACTTAAATCTCTTTTGGCCAAAACTCTTCGTGGTGGTCACAATCATCAACAATCAGGGGGCGATGAAGAAGAAGAATAATATAGCTACTTTCAAATGTGGAGCTTAGTTTCAGGTTTTACTATTAATATATATTTAAGTCCTTAAGTTTATTTCTCAAAAGGGATGACCCGTGACCTTTGATATTGCGTAGGCATCCATTTCTGCAGTTCAAATATAGTTCCAATATCAGCAACGGGATTAAGTTATTATGCTATTACATTATTATGTGGGTGGATTCAGGACTGCAGTATAATGAGTGTTTACCATCGACTATAAATAGAAATAGACATCTTTATTATATAAAATCATGTTACGTAGTTCATTAGTACTCTGGCCTTTACAAACATTGATACAACTATTTATAATATGTTGAGTACTTTTAAATGTTTTAGAAAAGAATTAACATAAAAAGAAAAGAAAAAGGAAACAGAAAAGATTTTTATCCAATAACCTTAGGCTGTACATGCGGTGTTTTGGCGTGTATAATATATTATATATGTAGGTGCAGAAAACGACCTATTGCCGGTGGAGTAGACTTTGAAGGCTGAGCCGTAGGCGAGGGCTTTAAACATACGTTAGGCAATTGTTTCTTCTACCGAGGCTTACATAGTGCTTTTCATACATCACATCAACATCGTTGTATGCACTAATACCACTTTAGTAGTCTAGCGGAAGAGTCGGAAGACGTACTTTGTAATGACTGAAGTTACCACATGACAGACTCCATAATCCGTATCACCAAGACACATCTACATGGAAATTAGTAATAGTTCTATTATATATGATGACCCTATATCGCTTTAAATGTATGCGTCGCCGCCCATCGACGCGCACAACATACCCTCTGCAGTAGCCTTGTGGCTAACGTGACAGCCTGTAAATAAGACAGGGGCGGTTCGAACGCCGCTTTTACTAGTCGAGACATTACCAAGCAACGACTCGTTACTCTGCAAAACTGTCGCGCGTCGTTCACGCCCTAACGTTCACGTAATACGTTATAGTTCATACAACAAACATGCTCATTTTTATTTTACCATTTGCACTATATTTTGGCCTAGAGGCCATAAATCCTTTTTATTTCTTTTGTTGTTTATGTTACAGGGGCAAACGAGCTGGCAACAGCCTAACAACAGCAACCTAAGTGCCTACCGACGCCCATGGGCATGAGCACCATCAGAAGGCTAACAGAGGCGTTGCCGGTCTTTTATGACCAGTTTAGGCCACCGGGAAGTCTCACAAACCGAACGAAACGCGACAACAATACCATCACTTGACGTGACAGCATTCGACTACAAGCGTGGCGCTACCTCTAATTAGAAAGACTATCTAGTGTCTACATCTAGTCTAAATCTAGTGAAATAGAGCCGCTGTTTTCTGAATCAATTTTTTTTTTTGATAAGTTGTGTCTCCTGTTCGAATTTTAAAAACACGACAATAATGAAATTTCATACAACATTGCAGACGCGTTTTAAGTTCGAAATTTGAAAAAGGCGACAATAATGAAATATCATATAACCTTTCAGCTTTGCTTTCTTTTCTTAAATTTGAGTATCCGTCAGTGCCAAACTTCGCGTATTCTTTTTTCGAATGTAATGACACTATTTCCGCGCATGTTTGAGAAATGCGCGGAATTAGTGTTTTTTATCGCTTGTTTGGCGGTGTTGATTATCAGTTATGGATAAAAAATATAAATTTAGTGCCTTCGAATTTGCATTTTGCTTTTGACGCTCTAACCCCCTAATGGCGCCTAGAGCAAGTCGTCTCCCTCCACCCCAATTTGGGCCTAAAACCTATCTCACAATCTAAGGCACGTAAGTAAACAAAGTAGGCCTTCAGCAACGAGAAGATTTTTCTTGAAAAAATAACATTCGGGAATGGACAGAGATCACGTATAATCCTTAGAATTACGTCGCAAATATCCCGCCTCTCGCAAAGTAAAGAGATATCATATTGATAGCTATCCTTCATTACTAAGAAGCACTTTAGGAATAAGAATTGCTAATCTTCATGAATATGTTATAAATGTTGTTTCAGCATTGGAAAAGCGGATAAATTTGTACTGAATCTAAAAAGAAATAAATAAAACACATTAAATCTGATGTCCTTACAAACAAAGTCGTCCGCCACGTCTGTATGTCTGTTCGTGATAAACTCAAAGACTACTGAACGAATCATCATTCGGTTTACAACAAAATATAGAGTTCTTTTATGGTTTATATTATATACATATATACATAAACGTATTTTAGTCGTAAAAAAAAAAACGTATTTTGCTGCGCTTCCATTGCATCAGCTGGCTAAACCTTATGAGAGAGATCAAAATAATGTAGCACGTAATTGTATATCTTAAAAAGGTCTGTAAAAAGTCAACTATGGTATACGTCTAATAAACCAATTTATCTTTTACACATTACAAAAAATAATTAACTATTTACGAAGCTATTTTAAAGATACCGTATTCATCCTTATCCAATGAAATACGTCAGATACGTTGCAAATTTTATGCATATCAAAACTGCCTTTTACAGCATATCATTAAAATGAATATAATATAGAAGATATGAGAGATTTAAAAAAGGGGGCAGTCGGTAAAGTGGTCGGTAGGGTAAGCGACCAATAGATGGCGCTATGCTTTGATATTCGATGGTAAGAGCAAGCCAACTAACTGTCCTCGGTACAACGTCTGCTAGGTCTGATAGTTAAACATAAATAAAATAAACTTATGAATTTCAATTCCTAATAGCCAGGAAACTAAGAAATATATTATGTAGTTTGTACAGAGTGTGTATTTTATTAGAGGGTAGTTATATTTATTTAATAAACATTCATACTGTTGACATGTATAATACAAATAGTCCTGTAACGGATTTATCGAAGCGAAAATCAGCGCGCTGTATTTGTAAACAACATATCTGTATTGTAAATATTTGGTTCGACGATATTTTCCCAGAAAAAAAAAAGTAGCACATATTGCGTATTTTTCCCCGAATTCTTCATGGATACCTACGTATTATAACAATATATATATAACGATACGTGGAATGGATCAATAATATTTACACAGATACAAAAATTGCTACGTACTTTGCCAAATAATATTGTTTTGGTTGAACTAAAGGTGAGAAAAAATGAATCGTGCGGATATCGGTCACCACGAACAATTGACTATGCGAATATCTCACCGCTCGGTAAATTTAACAACATATGGAAATTTATGGAAGTAAATGCAAACGCGTTATGTTACGCGTTAAGCGTTAGGTAAAGAATAATCTCCAGTTATGCGTCGAAAATGTTACGCCATTTTTTTTTTTTGCAAATTTATTTTGTCTTTAATAATTCTATATTAGAAATAAACGTCCATGTTCCAAGTTTTATAATAGTTGTAAACGCTTCTAAGAGCTTTGAAGTGAAGTTAATATTGCAACTTCATCTCGTGCATATCAAAGGCTTTTCCCTTGCAAAGTTATAAACATGAAATATCTGTTATGAGATAGTTCTATTTGTAACACCTACGTGAGTTACGAGTGTATTGCATATTGCGACATTACACGGATACCTGTTTGAATAAGTTTCATTTTGCAATTGAGTGTCGACATAAATTCGCTTTGGCACGCAAGCGCCCATAAAAGTAATTAAAGTTACTCGTAAATATGAATTCAAGACACATCCTCTGTAGTTTTAGCGGACCCCGGACATGAACTGCCTTGGCAAGTCTGGAAGTCTTTGAATAGACTTCGGACTCAAGTTGGCCGAAGTAAGGAAAACATGTTCAGAGGTGGGAATCGAACCCACGACCCCCGGAGCGGAAGGCAGGGTCACTGCCCACTGCGCCAACGGGCCAGTCAAAACCAATCAAATTCAAACACTGTTTTATTCAAATTGACTTTTACAAGCTCTCTTGGGTCATCGAATACTTTAAAAGCTGCCGCTGATTTGAAAAAGTTATGCTACGAGAAAAACCAGCAAGGAACACGCTAGCCACACTTTTAAAAACAGTTCTTACCTAAGCCGTTCTTAGATGTACTCGTATTAAGATAGTATTTTTCGTAGACATGAATATTTAGGGATAGTAAAACAGTGTCAACTTTATCAATTCTGAAGCGTCCCGAAATTTATTTAAGTTCTTTATTTTTTCCCATACACTAAAATAAAATATGTGTAAGACAACAGAATGTCTTATTACTCTATGTTTATTTATTTTTTATTACGAGGTATTGGATATACTAAAATTAATCTCGGCAAACTGGTATCTTTAAAAAAACACATTGAAAAATTAGACACAATAACCGCAAGATTCATCTGAACGCAAGAGGATGGACAGTCGACGATGGGATGAGGGGGTCTGTCCAATATAGAGGATGGAAAGATATGAATTTTAAATACAGTTTAGACTACATTAATTCGCGCCTCTACGTGCTTTACTTTCATTTTTTTTTTTATATTTCAAGGGTGGGAAGATGACCCCCTCCCCTTCCTCCTTATGTCTTATATTTAAATATAAATAGCTTGAATAGCACAAACACTTAAACTACTGAGGATAAAATTAAAACACAACAACTCTTTTAAAGTCCCCCCAAAAACCCATACATTAAAGTTAATTAATTTAAAACAAATGCTAATTTCATATCTCTTAAAACGTCTGCGGTTTGGTTTTTTCTAAAAAAAAAACAACATTAGATTTCTGAGTATAAATTACTGTACGAAGGTTGCCAGCGTAATGTGATGACAGGAAAAAGGCCGAGGAAATATAACGATTGTATCATTACTCATATTTACTATAAAATAATTTATTTTATGTAACAGGTGTATAAGAGGGTTCGCAAAGGGCTTTTTGACCTAGTAGTTATGCACCGTTGCATACAATACTTTTTATACGTCTAGAGACTTTTGTTTGAAATGAAACAAAAAAAAAAATATTTTGTCCTAGGCCTTGTTTCATACGTACCTAAATTTAGAGGGCAACAAATTTTCCGTATCTTCTTGAAATATGATCGAAATATCAGGTGTATAGCAAAATTCGTCGTCATTCAATTCTATTCACTGAATTAATTAGAGAAACTAAAAAAATAACAAAATTCAAACTAAAAATGTTTTGAGCAACTATTTGTATGTATAAATAAACGCGCGGGAACAGAAAATATGTGGTTTTCTTTTTTTTTGTCGTGTCAGCTGCCAGACTCTTATAGTTTTCACAATATGTTTCATTGTCTATGGCACCACAAGTGTAACAGTGCAATTATAAGGGGTCATTCGTAAATTATGTCAGACGTATCACCGAATTGTGACATTTGTGATAACCGGTAGAGGGGAGAGTCAAAACATGTGCGACGTTACATTGAAATTTATAATTTTTTGTCATTTTTTAAAATACTTAATAAAATAATTAAAAGAAACTGCTGCTTTGTTGATTATGTGACGTCAAGCCAAAGGGGGATTGGTTTTCGAAAATATGACAACCTGTGACAAGGCCGTGGAATTTCTAACCCTCCGTTAAAAAATCGTAAATTGTAACGTCATTTATGCATGACGCCCAATTGATGCAATTAAAACATAATAATTAAATATACCTACTTCTTGATACGTTGCTTCTTGATATTAATATTTCATTAAAGTCAAGCTTTTTCCTAATTTAAGGTGCTGAATTTCCGTTATATTTAAGAAAATATATTTAATCAGGAATTATGATTTAATGGGAAAAAAAGATATTTACTGAATCATTTACTAAACCATGGATTTACACAAAGTAATACATATCCACTACTTGCTATTTTAAGAATGTCATCAAATAAGGTCGTGACACACATTCAATACTTTCACCTCACCTTAAGGGCGCTTACAAACGTAATTTCTACTAGCTAGCAAACAAAATTAAATAAAATTTGATATACCGTATTTTTAATTAAAATAAAATACAATACGATCATACAATTAACGATGGTATTTACGTAGCCACCGTAAACTATTTTTCTTCTTCGCCGTTATCTCCAATGAAGATCGCGCCCGTTCCGCCCCTTTGACGGAGAGGAAAACCAGCTGCCTACGTGTCACACGTGTCTGGTTGGCACGTTTCAGGGCAGTTGGATTGTCTAATTTCGCAATGTTCCTAATTTGGTAGGTGAACGACTTCTTGATCTAACCGTAACCTACACTCTAGTTAAACTCTATCAAATAACCCAATGAGTGATTAGATGTTTTGCCAGCAAGAAACAAGGAAATAAGCAAAAAGAATTTTCAGGTTGTGGTTTCTTCGTAGGGTGTGGGTAAACAGGTAACATGAAAAATTAATTATCCGTTTGAGAACACTCTTTGCAATGTAATCGACATTGGGCAAAGAATTGTTTTTTGAGTCTGGCGGTAATTATTGTAAATTAACGTCTGAATATGAAAAGAGCATACTCATTCTTCAAAAGCCGGTAACGTATCTGCGATCCGTCTAATGTTGCAGTTGTCCATGGGCGTCGGTAGTCACTAACATGAACCGCCTGCCCAGATTGCTCCCTTGTTTTATAAAATAATATTAAGGATTAAGTAATTTATAATTTCCAATATATTCTATAATTAATTTTACTTGTCCAGCGTTCAGAAGCCTTAAGTGGCGAATCGAGAATCAAACCAAATTCATCACTTAGAAACTCGCTACCAAATCGGAAGAACTGACAATTTCTTTTCCCCTGTTGGAAATTGGTTCCACCAAACCAACTTTAGCAAGTTTTATTACCAATATAATAGTAATGTATGTAAATAAAAGCAAGGTTTAAGCCGTTTTGGGGCATGGCAGTGTAACCCCATCTATACTAATATATAAAGCTGAAGAGTTTGTTTGTTTGAACGCGCTAATCTGATTTGAAAAATTCTTTCAGTGTTACATAGCCTATATAAAGAGGAAGGCTATATGTCATCACCCAAAAAATTTTCACCTCATTTTACACTAACTGTTTTACTATTTACCATTTATTTATTTAATTAAATATTAAATAAATAGTTTACTATTTATTTAACATTCACTATTTATAGTAAAATATTATTATTTACTATTTATTTACTATTTTACTTCCTAGTGTTATCCCGGTCTAGTAACAAGGGCCGCATAGCTTGCAGAGGATTTGGCTGTGGGAAGAGTTAAGATGACCGATTTCCATCTGACGTCATCCACAAAACTCCCACGATTTCTGTAAACTCACGAATTTTTCACGGGGTTTATTCAGTAGATATAAAATTCATGTTTACATGACATTTACTCATGAGATAAAATTGTTATTTATCTAATACATACAATGTTATATGTTATGGTTAATAAACCGGGCAAGTGCGAGTCAGACTCGCGCACTTTGGGTTCCGTACGATGGTACTTTACCAGGCTATTTTGTGATTAATACTTTTCTTTGAAATTAAGTGAACTCGAAGATAAATAATTTAATCGGTGTGGTTTTCAATAATCATTTTATAACAAAAGTGACTCCAAAATGACTAGAACGCTTTGATAGACATTATAATTTTACAGGAACGGATTTTCTTTTTACGAGAATATAAATATATTTTACTAGTAGAACTTTTTAGCTAGTAGAGTAGTACTTGTAGAGCTTACAGTTCCATGGGAGACCTACATCCCTAAACACCATTTGATAAAAATAAACAAATACTTAGATCTAACCAATGACCTAAACAAAGACGTTTACAAAACTAGCTTACACGCGGTAGAGGATGTCACTTTGTCAAATGTCACTTTGTGATATTAATCGTAATTAGAGGTAGCGCCATGCTTGTAGCCGAACTGGGCCGGCGCGTCCGGGTATCTACTACTAACTTCTTGGCTTCTACTTATTTTTTTACTAGAAGCAATATTATAAAAAAGAGAAGACAGTTTGACTTCAGATGAAGGCGATCATAAATCTGCTGGTGTGGATTTTTGCGTCCTTGTAGCAGTTGAGACTTTAAGGGAAGAGGCAAACGTGAACGATTCTATAGAATCGAAGTGCATATACATTGAGGACTTCGCCTTAGTAACATTTCATAGGAGGTTGAGAGTAAATTTTATGGAAATGTTTATAATTTATAACGTAATAAAAGAATCCAAGTGGAGCTGAGCAGGACACTTGGCCCGATGCAGTGACGAAAGATGGAGTAAAGCAGTGAATGATTGGTAGGAAAGCGGAACAACTAGCAGCAACTAGATGGGCTGACAACATAATATCTGTCGCGGGGCAATATAACATTTTATTGTTAGCATAAAGTTTATGACACAGAATGCTTTTATAGCTCTTGTATCCTAAACGTAAAAGGGTTATAACTTTTATCAACACTTGTAGAGGGTAAACTTACAGGCCTTGAGTTTAATCCGGCTGCTGTTTGATCATGTTGGTTGCATTAAATATATTTTTAAATGATTTCGTTTCTACATTGATAGTTTAAAGTGTATAATGTGTGATTTGTTTATTCACCACGTGATTTTCGACTTGGTGATTCACCGAACATTCGCCATTACTCGTGACTTTGTCCATTTAATGTAACGATTTTTAATATGTTTACTTCCTGTTCGCTTATTAACTTGTATGTAAGACTCCATATGTCATCAAACGGATAGACAAACAGACAGACGGGTGACAAAAAGACTGACTCACACCTTTTCGGTATGCAAATATTTAACGTATACGCAATCAAAAGATATGGCCATTTATGACGAATTTCCCATACAAGTACATTCGCAAAGGATGTCAAAACCTTCAGGGAACTTACGTTCACGTAGAATCATGAAATTTGAAGCTATGTATATTAGAAATATACATAGATTATTATATTATATATATATATATATTAAAAATAACCTGGTAAAGTATGTGTAACGTGATTGCGGAATTATTAGTACGTGAGTCTAACTCGCACTTGCCCGGTTTATTTTAAATTCATTACAGATTAAATCAACGTGGAACTGAGATACGACTGCCTATCACGAACTGTGATTCGCTCCACAAATTTCTGAGCATTGACCATAAAAAATTCCTGGGCGATTAATAAAAAAATTAGTTTGGTCACCTCATCACACGTGAACGGCTCGGCCGATTTCGCTAATACATTTTTCGATTTTGTTTGTTATTGTCAGGAGAAATTTATTTTAGACCCTTCACTAAAAGAATAATAGTACACTGAAGAGTAGAGTCGAGACGAATAAATTACGTCACTAGAATTTTACGATTTTTAACTCCCCCTTGTTCTTGTCACAGGTTATCACATTTTCGAATCGCCCGCCTCCATGGTGTGACATTACATCTTTTCAATTTTTTTTTGTAAGTTTTATAAATAATTAAAGGAAAACAGTGTCATTTTTTCCTATATTTTTTTTAATATTTTTAATTTTGAAATGGCCCCAAAAGCAAAAACAAAAGGAACAGAATATTTAAGTAAATCTAGTCAATCAGGTAATCACTTTCTAATTAAACCCGTTCCCCAAATTTGTGTCTTTCAAATTTATATCAAGATAGATCCATACGGATTTCTTTGCATACCATATAAAGAAATTGCTCTAGTGTCTGTCTTCGTTTCAAGATTAGTTTTAGTTAGTTTGATAAAAATATTCTAATTTAAATAAAACAATGTTTAATTTGTCCAGTAATCGTTAATAATTCTTAATCTATACCAATATATAGAGCTGAAGAGTACGTTTGTTTGCTTAAACGCGCTAATATAGGGACAGGAACTACTGGTCCGTTTTAAAATCTTCCTCGAAAATGTCCCATTTATCGAGGAAGGTTATAGGTTACATAACATCACGCTAAAATATAATCTATTTTTTTACGTAGGTAAAAAAATAGATTATATTTTAGCGTACAGTTAGCTGTACGCGATGTCGCGGATAGATTATTGTCCGATGAAGCTGTTAATGATTTGACCGGACCGAGACAAGTAGCGTGAAATCCCCACGAAGGCCAAGACTCTGTTTGGGTGGCTGAACCTCTCTAAAAAAGTAATTGTTTTGTCTATTTTTTTTATTTCTTTATCTGGGCTTTTCTCTGAACCTGAGAACCAGTACTAAGGACAATATAAATATCTTTTGTTATTTTTACATACATATACACGCTCAGACTCGAACCCACATCCCCAGAAAAGTAAACAGCAAACTGCGCCAACGGGCCCGTTAATAAGAAAACCTACCAAAATAATATAACTTTATGACAAATTTTCGCTTTCCGAAGTGCCTACCGGCGCCCATGGACATCTGCACGACCAGAAGGCCAGCAGATGCGCTGCCGGCCCTTAGTGACGATCAAGAAAATTACGGAAATATAACGCGGGCGCGATGCCTTTCAAATATATGACGAAACATCAATATCCAGCGGGTACTATGATTATGAATAGCAACATATATCAGAGGCTACATCTTATACTAATATATAAAGCTGAAGGTTTTTTGTATTTTTACCTGAACGTTCTAATATCAGGAACTACTGGTTCGATTTGAAAGATTCTTTCAGTGTTAGTTATCGAGGAAGACTATATAGGCTTTATATATCATCACGTTGAAATGGAATAATTTTTTTTTACCTAATTTTCCGCGGACGAAGCCACAGCGCACAGACGCGGGCACAGCTAGTTTACTATATACTCGTATGTATTATTGGTTATAAATATACAATTATAGGAAATTTTAGAAGGTTCTCCTATAACAAATTTGATTAACGTTATATTTAACGTTACTTTGTGACTGGTTATTTATTTTTTTAATTGAAATAGGATCGAATCTGCAAGAATATGTATAACTACAGGTTTCTTCTAAAAAATCATTATAGTTTTTGTATGAATAACTTTATATAATGTTATCAAAGACGAAAATAACACTGGCCAGTGTATGTTAAAATTGAAAAAAAAAACCACTGTAGTGTTCAAGCTTCCGTAATATAATCAAACGTGAACCCGCAATGAACAATGATAAAATATATACCTACCCGCAAACATTGCCGCCATTCATGCGGGACTGAAAGCACAATGTGGGCATATTTACATAATTATTTTAAAGAGGTTGTGGTTAACTGGTCGAATAAATGATAATTATGCTATGAATACTTTCCTCAAAAATGCTTAATTTTGTGGTTAAGTACCACTTGCCACGACCGGGTGATATGTAGGTGACGAATTGGGCCGGCGCGTCCGGGTACCAGTACCTCTTTCTTACATAAGATCGGCGTGAAGTGGTGGCAATGCTGTCACGTCAAGTGACGGTATTGTTGTCGCGTTTCGTTCGGTGAGCCTTCCCGGTGGCCTAAACTCGTCATTAAAGGTCGGCAACGCATCTGCTAGCCTTCTGGTCGTGCAGATGCCCATGGGCGTCGGTAGGCACTTAGCTGCCTGCTGCCTGCTCGTTTGGCCCTTGTAACATAAAAAAAATGTATGGTTTACCTTTTTTTCTTGTCCATGTCCGTCATTAAAGGTCGGCAACGCATCTGCTTGCTTTCTGGTCGTGCAGATGACCATGGGCAAGCATTTAGCTGCTTGCTGCATGCTTGTTTGCCCTCCTTGTAACAAAAAAAAGTTAACTTTACGTCCAGGTTCCGCAAGGTACGCGAAACTAATCATGACCGACTGTCCTGATTAGTGTCAGAGTGATATTAGTCGTGAGATTGTGGAGATTCTTCGGATGGCGTCGCAGTCGGTCGTCAGCGTTATCCCGACCCGGTACCTCTTATATTACAGAGGATATCGCTGTGGTACGATTTAAGTTAACCCAATGCTGTTTGATGTTATCCTCGGAACCCCCACAGTCTCTAAAATCTCACGACTAATGAAATATAAGATCAATTTTCAGATAAATATAATATAAAGAGAAAAATGGCTTATTGTGAAATTAACAGATCGCCATGTTGCAGAAGGACAAAAAAAAACTAATGTAATATAATAAATAAATCACTCTGTTGTATTAATCATGTCCCACTGTTTTACGTGTCTTCCGAAAATACGGAGGAGGTCGAATATTTGAAAACAAGTGTTAAAATGGATCAACCATAAATCACCGCCCGCGGTATGAACTGCTTAACCTAGCGACCTATTCAAATGCCGGTCGTTGATTAAGCTACGACCTCCTGAGGATTTTTAACCTAACACAAAATAGAAAATAAATAAAATAATTATTTTTGTCTATAGATTTTGACGATACGTCGTCTTCGGACAGCAAAGATAAACCGGTCATCATCTCTCCTCCCGATGACGTGCGAGTGGTCATCGACAAAATGGCCGCCTACGTCGCGCGAAATGGCGACGAGTTCGAGGAGATTGTTCGCGCCAAAAACGACCCGCGCTTCACGTTCCTCGAACCTGACAACATCTACCATCCGTTCTACAAGAGATTAATGCAAGAGAAGAGAGGAGTTGATTTTAATGGGAAAGAGAAAAACAAGAGCTCTGATAAGGGTGAGTTAATACTTTACTTTTATACATTACCGACGCCCATGGACCTCTGCGCCACCAGGAAGCTCCCAGATGCGTTGCCGGCCTTAACAGAGGGGCTTCGGCCACTGGGAATTCTCACAAACCAAACGAAAGGCGACAACAACACCATCAGTTTACGTGACAGCATTGCCGCCACTTCACGTCGATCTTACATATGTGCAAAAAAGGTACTGGTACCCAATGTGGAATAAATTTGTGTCATTCTTTTTGTTTGTTACACTTTAACGCATTAACGACTCATCCCATTATCATAAAATTTTGCTTAAACATAGTCAGGCATGTAAAAAAGGATATAGGGTACCTTACATTTAGAAAAAAAAGTCCCGAGCCATTGAAAAAAGTCTATAACAGGCAGTTGAAGAGCAAAATAGAATGTTAGGAATACACTTGTAGACATATGGATGATTCATTCTTAATTTGCAGGACCTGTAGTGTCATTTTCAATTAAAAAGCTCAAAGAACCCGATCCGATACTACCGAAACCAGCGCTACCGTACGAATCGAGTTCAGAAGACGAGGACGAAAACAAAGATGCTGAGAAAATCGACGAACCATCAAAGGAAATGCCCAAAACCAACATACCACAACTATACAGCGCTAATAACATTCCACCAGTCGTCGTATACAAAATGGAGTCAGTACAGGTGAATAACTTGCCAGTTGTAAAGACAATAGAACCGAATAAATTTATCAGGACAGTCATGATACCAGAAGTTAAGGAACAACCGAAAGATATTGAAACACCTAAATTTATTATGGAACCATCAAAAACGGAACCTCAAACAATTGTAGACAATGTAACACAACCTAAAGAGCTAAAGAAAGAGCCTACACCAGAGAAAAAAGATTCTGAACGACTTAAGAGAGAAGAAAGGGATAAGAAGAGTCCTAGTAGAGATAAGAGGAAACATCACGACAGGAAAAAGGATTATCGCTCCAAGTCCCAACACAGAGAAAGGAGAACCGAGCAAAGGAATGCAGACAGAGAGAAGGAAAGAGAAAGAAAGAGAGATAGGGAAAGTGAAAGGGATAGGAAGAGAAAGAAGTACAAAGAGGAACTGGAAACGGAAATAATTTCACTGGAAGACAATTCCGATGAAATGATTGATTTGACTGGCGATCAGTCTGATTCCAAAGGTAAGTTTTTTAAATGTGATGTTAAATTAAAATTCTCTGTATATTAATTATTTTTAAGCTATCTTCACATTAATATATGTCTCTATTTCAACTTCCCTTCGCGTCCCGATGATGCACTTCCGTAACGTTCTCGGCACGCTTTCGCCAGCTTTCTTCCCAAAGTCAAGTGTGCGTAAAGAAGTTTTGTTTCAGTCATGTGGTCTAAAGCAGACTCGTTTTTTTTTAGTGAAAACTTTTTAGGCGAGATTAAGCATTTTTAAAATGGAAGAAATCATTGAATTCGCTATATCTATACTTGTATATAAAGCTGAAGAGTTTGTTTACTCGAACGCGCTAATCTCGGTAACTACTGGTCCGATTTGAAAAATTCTTTCAGTGTTAGCCCATTTATCGAAGAACCCTATAGGTTATATTACAACGCTAAAATTTTTCACCTAATTCTACGCGAACGAAATTGCGCGGGTAACAACTAGTGAGCTAGATGTGTACTTTTTGGGTGAACAAAAAGCATGAAAATCGCGTCATTGTCACTGAACGCTTGACTTTGACGTTGCTGTTACCGACACATCTGACCAATCGTTTTCCCTTTTGGGATTCCTGGAATGCCTCTTTTTTTTCAACTTCGATAATACGAAATTCAATAGACTATTTTTCCAAATAGACATTTGTAAACTCTTATGTATCTCTCTTAACTTCACTTTGATGTCACCGTTACCGATACCTGCAACGATTCGTTTTCACTCATTTGAAAGCTGAAGTGATCAAGATCTTTTTTAGTTCTCGTTAAAACTTTTCGTTAGCCGCGGTTGGGATTTACGCGATCTCACGGAATTTATCATATCGGAGTGGTGTCTTAAAATTTTAATCTTATATTATGCCAGAATAAAGTTCATATTCGAAAATTTTGATGTATTATTTGGATCAATGTCACTGAGTGATATTAATCGCGAGATTGTAGAGATTTCGGAGATAATGGTCAGATGGCAATCGGTCATCTTAATTCGCCCCACAGCCACATCCTCTGCAATCTAAGCGGACCCTGGTGCTTTACCGGGATAACGCTAGGTATAAGAGGAAAGTTCATCTTTGAAAATTTTTGCACAGGAGAAGGTGATACAATATTATAGGATAATAGAATGTAGTAAATAGTAAGAAACCCAACGTTCGGGAACGACAGCGTCTGCCGGGTCCGCTGGTATGTTAATAGAAGAGAAAAAAATAAATTTTAATATGTGACGTCATTATTCTTTCGAGTTAAATTTAAAATGTCACAATTGAGAACAAGGTCATCCTTAAGTAACAAACGCCAAGGAACTCTGTTTGCCAACCACCTCAATTAAAAATATTTAATTAGGAACATTAAATAATAATAATAAAATAAATTCGCTAGTATAATATTGGGTAACGTCTAAAGGCTATATATGGGTGCTTACCCACTTTACATAGCTTAAAAATAAAGGTTTTAATATTATAATATATATATATATATAATTAAAATAATTAAAATTCAATAAGTATTTCATTAATTGAAATTTTCCATGTTGATAGAACATGCTAAAAACTCATTAGGAAAATTATTTTGAACGAAATCGGACAACAATTTTTTATTAGGCATTAAGTTGTCTACCTTAGGAACAGACGTCCGTGTGTCATTTAATACTTTTGAATGCATAATGTTCCCATATCCCTTCATACTAAGCTTAAATTAATAGCATGTGTTAGGAGTGTGTGTGACAATACCCCAGCGGCGTCGGGATTTGAACCGGGTACCTTGCGGATTTCAGTTCGTCCCTTCAACCGCTGAGCTATTGACAACTCTATTTACAAATAGAATATTGAATACATTCAAGTGTTTTTCTTAATTCTGTCTAATACTGGAGCCAGGCATCTAATTTTATCATTTTAACTAATTTTTTTGTATTAAAAATTATTTTTTTATTGTCTCTTGAAATCTCAAACGAATTTTTGTGTCCCAATAGTTTCTTTTTAGAGTAGTAATTGTTTATGTTAATTGTAGTACATTTTCCTTTTTCATCTGTTTGTCATGGCTGTATATATAAACTATTATTTAACGAAGAAAATCTATGACGAAGTGTGCCTCTCATAGCTTGAAAAATATTACCAGTCAGTAGTTAAAATAAAATAATGTTTTCATTAGATGGAAGTCTACTTTTTTTCATGCAAATTACAACTTTACTTCTTGATAAAAAAATCTTCTTCTTCTCCCTAGCTTTATCCCGGTTAAATACCAGGGTCCGCTTAGATTGTAGAGGGAGCACAGCTATTTAATTATATATGGCTCCAGAGCTTACATAGCTCAAGGTAGAAAGGATGGACTGAAATCAGGAAGATTTATATATTTCAAAAAATATATATATTTGTGTATAACAGGCGGCTGTTACCTATAACACAGGCATTAAGTTGTCTGCCTTAGGAATAGACGTCCATGTGTCATATAGTTTCATAGCCTTATTCCACAGACTTCAAAAAAGTAGGAAGGTTCTGGAGTCGACTGTATTTTTGTTTATATTCGTTACCTCAGAGGTTTCAACTGGATGAATCAATTTTGATGATTCTTTTTAATTTGAAACCAGGTGCTTCCAGTGTGGTTCCATTTAAATTTAGTCTAGTTCTAACAATTTAAAGTCGTTTTTTTTCTGTTAATTTTGTTTATTTTCATATAATTAAGTGAAAACTTTAGGTACCATTTTAGGAAAATTGCGCGGACGGAGGAGTATGAAATTTGGCACAAGTTTAGTTCGATTACTGATTAAAAGCTCTGATTGTGCAGTACTTCTTATCTTAATGAAGCATATCAAAATAAAACTATTTTTAAATCCTTCTTGCTAGCGTTGTTCCGACCTAGTTCCAAAATTCGCTTAAATTGCAGGATGTGGCTGTGGGGTGAGTTAAGATGAAAGACTGCCATCTGATGTCTTCCCCGGAACCCCCAAAATCTTTACAATCTCAAGACTAATATTACTTACTGACAGTAATCGGCACCCGTTGTTTTATGTGCCTTCTGAAACACGGAGGACGTCAGATATTTGTAAACCAGTGTTAGAATGAATCACCCATCTATTACCCGGCCGCTGTAAAAGGTTCTTAACTTAACGATCAGCTCAAATGCCGTGTAAGCTATGACCTCTTCTAGTACTATTATTTACCCTTTTATGGGTACGTAGAGACTGAAAAATATAAAAACATTTATTAATATTTGTTTAAAGTAAAACAACTACCTAAAATAATATTATAGC
This sequence comes from Charaxes varanes, assembly GCA_024363005.1. Classification (NCBI taxonomy): domain Eukaryota; kingdom Metazoa; phylum Arthropoda; class Insecta; order Lepidoptera; family Nymphalidae; genus Charaxes; species Charaxes varanes. The sequence goes on from JANCMC010026410.1 coordinate 6,650,774, forward strand.
CGCTGCACACATATCAATAGATAGTTGCGATAAAACTGTGCATTTAAATTTGTTGCTATAAGATTGTGTAATGAAATTCAATACCATAAAACTGTGCTGTTGGTTAAATTCATTGTGATACCTGTGCAGTTATATTGCAACAACCTAGCTCAGTGAAGAACTGCTTAAATGACCAATTGCCATCCAAATGAAACAATGAAACTGTGCAGTTAATCAGCAACAATTTTTCATGCACACTACAATAAAACTGAAATAATAAATAAATCTTTTTATTCCAATCCTTTGGATCATTGTGTTAGTAATTACAAGAAACTTAACCTATTGTTTATTAAGTAATTAACTTGTTTTAATCGTTTCCATAGCTTAACAGAAGAGCTTAGTGTATAGGTACTAAATTTTCCATTCCCTATCGTTTGTTATCACATCAATTCCTAACTAAAGTTTTAAACTTTGCTGCAGAGGAAAGGGAAATATTGAAATGCCTAAAAGTCTAGTATTCTAGTCAAAGATTCTTCTCTTTAAGCTCATATAATTTAACTTATGTGATATTTTTTTAAATAAAATCTGCAATAATGTCATCACTTTGAATTAGTTCTTTCAAAATGCGGTTCCACTTTTTCATATTTGTAACTAGTGTCAAGTTAAGACAAAATTTTTTACGTGTTCAATAGTGTTTATAATACGGGGTTGTAAATATTAATTTGGATTAACAATTAGAATAACTATGTGAACCTAGTAGAACAAATATGCTCATTGTTACTTGAATATCTACTTATAAAAATATAAGCGCAATATTATAAATACACGTGAAACCAAATTAGTGATTGTTGTGTTAACTTTTAACTAAAATTCATCTAATGGTTAAAATTCATATATTAATGTATAATATTTTTATGTATAGATGTATACATGTATCTATGTATATACACGTGTACGTAAATAAATAAGAAGCCGTATATATAGCCGTAATAAAAGATTGTCCAATGAGATTGTACTTAATCCGTTCAATTTAATCAGATAAAAAAATACGTCACTAGATAGAAGCTATGAATAGCGCCTTGAAATTTGTAGATCTTAAAGTATTTATTCCCTTTTCCGATTCGTTCATTTTGGAAAATCATTTTTATTTATATAGAGATAACTTCGACATATGTGATATCCTCCTCCGTGTTTCGGAAGGCACGAGAAACGATAGGACCCGATTGATGTCTGGAAGTCTATGGAGGAGGCCTATGTCCAGCAGTGGACGTCAGCGGGCTGAAAGAAGAAGAAGAAGATTGATGTCACTGACTGTTATTAGTCGTGAGGTTGCAGATATGGTGGGGGTTCCGAGGATGACGTCAGATAGCATTCGGTCATGATGCTCAACGTCTGCAATCTATGCGGGCCCTGGTACTAGACCGGGTTACGCTAGCAAGAAGAATAAAAGAGTTTCGGGGGGGATATTTGATTCATCTTCTTAGGGTAGGTTGGTACTAGTAAGATACTTTGATTCTGTAAGTTACAGGTCTCTATATATTATGGTTTTTAAATAAATTGAAAAAAGTAACTAAAAAATTCATACAAACAGCTTTACACCATTGTGAAACTTCCAGCAGTAAGGACTTTGGCATTGGTGCTCTTTACGGCTAAGGTATGTCAGATTTTTAAGTAGTATATATCAGATTTTTAAGTAGTCAGAGAGTTTCTTTGTTTACTTGAACACGCTAATCTCGGGAACCTCAGGTCCGATTTAAAAAATATTCTCTCAGTGGTAGATAGCCCATTTATCGAGGAAGGCTATAGGCTATATATCATCATGTTAAAACTCAATCTATTTTGTTTACCTCATTTTACGCACACGAAGACGCGGGCACAGCTAATAATTTATAAAATATTAGCTGTGGATAGGGAATAGGGTTATGTTAATGATGATAATAATAATATTTATAAATTTAACTTTAAATATTGAAAATTTTAATAATATTAGTCCTATAACACAGGCATTAAGTTGTCTACCTTAGGAACAGACGTCCGTGTGTCATATAGTCCTGTATATATTTATTTCATTTATTCATTATGGAAGGGAAAAGAGAACGGGAACAATATTATAATTATAATCGAATGTAGTAAATAGTTAGTAACCCAATGTTCGGGCAGGACAGCGTCTGCCGTGTCCGCTAGTATACAATAAAAGTAGGCAAAGCACTTCAACGATTTCAATAACTGTCGGTTCATAAATTCTGGTTTACTCGTAATTGTCGACCAATAGGACCGCACCCTCGTCTTCACCAGTAACGGCATCCGTCACGATAACCAGTACCTCACCAATGCCCTCGCTTATATTAATTGAATATTTTTTTTAATGACAGAACGTTCCAAGTCTCTGGGCAACGATCTTCTCATTATATAACTAAAGATTTTATGTATGCGCTGTTGTAAGCTGTCTATTATATACATATATATGCACTATATTCTATTATACATATATGTATACAAACACACACACACACACACAAATAAAAGTCAAAATCATTTATTCATATAGACTTTTTATAGCCACTTATGAACGTCATATGTATATTATTATTTCTTTTTAGGCAATTACTACAATCTAGTGATAAAATTTACAACTTAACAAAGCTAAATTACAAGGGTTCCTCGCGCCCAGCACTGAAGAAAGCCTGCCACAAACTCAGTGGGTTAATTTTTTCTTATGACCATTTTCACAATAATTCAGATTCGGTTAGAGCAATTTATTCCCAAGCATTAACATCATTCAAATAATCCTTTACATTGTAATAGGATTTCTGAGTGAGTTTACGTTTTATAAAAGGTTTAAATTTATTTAAAGACATCTCCCGAATGTTATAGGGGAGTTTTTTATAGAAACGTGTACAGTTACACTTGAATGTGCATTAATTTAGCGGAGCCTAGTAGAGTGAATTACTACATACTTGTTCTTTATTTCTGAGATATATTTGGAATGAACTTTCTGTTAATAACGTCGCATTTAAATAACTAATAATTGCTATTGACTACACGTTTATACGATAAAATTACCAAAAAGCAAGTTAAAACATTTTTGTCTATTTGTTTATGTGTTCGATCCAGGTCGAACGAACTGCTAGCGGGCTGATGCTAGACTACTGCGCCTGAACCGATTTCGACGAGACTTTCACTGGTAGGTAGCTAAAGTTACACGGAATTAAGGAATAATATATGCTACTTTAGTTTTAGAATTATAATTTGGGTTCCGCACAAAAAATAATCTGTATCAATAAATATCTTTTAATAAATTATAAGACACAGGGTATGCATATTTCGGGAATTAAAATGCTATTAATAAGAAACAGAAAAAAGACTGTCTCAATACAATATTTTTTTATATTTACAAATCAGTAACATGACAAACCTAATTTAAATAAATAAAATGTATACTCTACCAAACGTAGAGTGCCTCTGATATTATGCGGTTGTATAACGTCATCATACTTTTTATGTAATCCTTGACATCGGGTTTTTTTTTCTTATGTAACTAAGGCGATGAACAATTTTACAACTAGCCTGATGATAAGGAGCAAAGATAATGACAGAAAGCAAACGAGGAACAAGAATAGCCGTTCTCAAGTTATTTTAATTAGGTTTATATTAAGTCAATAAAAGTGAATAAGGCCAAAAAAGATTACAATTATAGACTTAAGATATAGATTAACAGAGTACGTTAATAAATAATATACAACTGGAAAAATAAGGAAACAAGAAAAAGTCATAAAGATGAGAGTGTGGGTAACTGTTTCTGTATGTGTGTTTGTGCGTATGTGGGCTAGCGCGCGCGCTTGTATTTATGTTTTGTGTATGTGTACGCGCGTGTCTGCGAACGTGTGTGTGTGTGTGTGTGTGTGCGTGCGTGTATTATTAGTGTGTATTAAGTAATTAATCGAATCTAGTCTAATCTAGTCGATCTAGTCAAAACTAGTCGAATCTGGTCAAAAATAGTCGTAGATGACGTTCATACTACATTTTTTGAATTACGTTCTATATAAAATTGTTACTTCGACCAATTTTTATGCAAGAGACATAAAGAAGATTGCTTAATATCAGATTAGCCAAAATTCGAGCAAGACAACATCTGTAGGGTCCGCTAATGTAGGTACAAATGTATAAAGTTTGAAGTATACACAAGATATCTCGGTATGCTATAGTTCTTGAAAAATACGATATCCAATTGATGTCAGGGTGATTCACCTATGACATTAGGAATCATGACAGGTCCGCTAGCGTTCCAAAACAACGAAATGCGGACACGCTTTTCGTTCTTGATTTAGCGAGTAAACACTATCGAAAGCCTTCGTAAGTTCCGAATAGACGACGGATTCAACGATTTATTCAGCAACCATTGCCTGTTTTGAGCTGTTATTATTTTTAGTTCATTACAACCAATGTCTTATGTATATTATTATTTTACAATACCAAATATACGATTGACTGTTTTAAATAGCAAAATGAAAATTTAAAACTGAATTTTCGTAGTTTATCCATAAGATCTTATTGGCTATTTATTAAGCTAAGGTGTTTTAATCCGAAGGCAGTTTTAGCTCGTATATCCGTTGCTTACTTTTACACCAAATAAACTGATCATGTAATCATTTTGGGTTAATTTGTCCTTTCTTTTTACGATGTTGGTTTTCCATAGAACAGTTAGATCTATAAGTACTTACAAAGTAAAGATCAAAGCAATGGACTGATATCTCACGCAGCAGTAAATATTTGTAGAAGGCACAACGAAGGTAAAGCGTACATTTGTATATACTATAAAGGTGCGGTTGTGGTCCCTAAGGTAGGTAATTTTATGTATAGGTAACAGCCGACTGATACACAAATTTATTGTTTTTAAGTACATAAATATACTTATAACACCCAGACTCTAGACAAAAATCGAACCCATAACTCTCGGAGCGGATGGCAGAGTCACTGCCAACTGCGCCAATGAGCCAGCCACTGCATAGCAAGCAATGGATATAAAACAATTGTAAAGGAGCGCAATCGCGGAAACTAGATGAGTGCGTACAAATCACGTTCGCGCGAATCAATACTTAAGTTCAGGCGATCGTCCCCCTGTTTATTGCAGGGTAGTTCAGGGGGAGGGGGTATCGACCGCACCCACCTGACCGTCACTAATCAGGACTCATCCCGCGGACACCTAGAATAATTGTGCGCTATATTACGGGTGTGCTCAGGGTTACAATGTGCAAGATGTTTTAAGTAAAATTTTTTTACGCACCCTTAACTTTGAGAGTAAGATGGTGAATACGTCATGAGAGCGTTACGAAAAGTGTAATAGGGCGAGGCGAATGGTAGTTGAGAGGGAGATATAAGTTAGTGAAGATGTAAATAGAGAGAGTTAGGTTTCGTATATTACTGTAAAGGCAAGAGACGGAGGTGCGAACACACTTTCTTTTTTTTTCTTTTTTTTTTAAAGAATATTAGGAATACTTTTTAGATATGTCTAATAATCCCTTCTCCCCTCATACTAAGCTTAAATTAAAAGCTTGTATTAGGAGTCGGTGTGACACTCTCTTTTCATAGCCTAGTTACGTCAAAACATTTTTGTCCGTCTATCTGTCTGTTTGTTTCGGGTAATCTCCGAAACGCCTGGACTAATTTCAATGAGACTTTCATTGGCACACAGCTTATGTTGCAAGGTGTAACAAATTGTACTTCAGTTTTAGAAAAATAATTAGCCTTCCGCAAAAAAAATATAAACCCTCAAAATTCAACAAAACCACTGAATGCATGCGGGCGAAGTCGCGGCTTACAGCTAGCTATATATACAACTGTGGCATAGGTAATAGAAGAGATGCCCAAAATTTAACTAAGAATATACAAAGATCAAAGTACAGGAAGCCCTATAACGCGGTAGATGTATTCCGTGTTATAGGAAAACGTTGTAGAAATATTTTCGTTTAACGCGCTTGTACGACCCCCTATAACGCGTTATATATAAATGAGTGTATGTATACATATATGCTATATTATTCATTATGACTTATCCTTATTTTACACGAACATTTTGATAGTAACATAGGTGGATGTTGTATACTTTTTCCTTTTTTTTAATACTTTTTAGCAACTTGTGCAAGTTGTTACTGCCTTTAATTGGAATTATGTGTATGTGTAAATTAGTTTTATATATTTTTTTTGTAATTGCACCTAACATTTAATTCTGTTGGTGGTGGAAATGAAATAAAAGGTCATCGATCGATTAATTGAGGCGTGAAAGTATACCAAAGAAATTGGTTATAATTTAGTACTTTAAGCTAATGATTATTAAGACGGTAAGGTAAACGCCATGAAATAGAACATCGTTAATTTTTTTTTATGTTACAAGGGGGCAGACGAGCAGGCAGCAGGCACCGAAGGTTGAGACACCCTGTCTCCCCACCCTCCCCCCTCCCGGTGACGCTGTCGAGGCCAATAGGGCTAACAGCAAGAACCACACAAAAATAATATCTTAAATATATAAAATTCTCGTATCACGGGGTGCGTTGCCAAACTCCTCCAAAACGGCTCCACCGATTTTCATGAAATTTTGCGTACATATTGGCCAGGGTTGAGAATCGGTCAGTTTTTCATACTCCTAAGATGTTGAGATATATGTATTTTGCAAAGGTGCAAATTGATATGATGTCCACGCGTAACGAAGAAGAAGACTGTTAAGAAGTTATTTTTTGTAACTTTTCTTTTTTTCAAAACACAAAATGTCAGAATTGGGCGAAATTCAAATGGAACCACACAGGTAGCACAAAAAGAATCATCAAAACCGATTCACCGGCCTGATATCAGCAAGGTACCCAGTTCAAACCCTAACGATACCCATATCGTCGCAACTATTCCTAATTTAACGTAAGTAGGAGAAAAGAAGCCCCTGTACTTATGTTGCGTAGGGCAGGACACATATGTCGAAGGAATGATAAATATTGGGTACGAGAAATACTGGAGAGCAACCGTGGACAGGACAGAGAAGAATCCGCAGACCATCACCACGATGGCGCGACGACATCGTAAAGGCATCGGGCAGGAAATGGATGCTCTTGGCGAACGGCAGAAGTACATGGCGTGCTCATGAAGAGGCCCTAGTCCAGAAGCGGACTGAATCGGGTTGATGATGATGATGGTGATGATGGTGATGATGATGGTGATGATGGTGATGATGATGATGATGATGATGGTGGTGGTGGTGGATATTGCGAATGTTCTATTTAATTTGTACGTTTTGACATTAATAATAATATAATTGAACTGTAATAACCGCCAAGCCCTATTTACTTTCAATCATCAAGGTGGAATTCTTAGATTTAATTATATGTGTTTATAAACCTAAATAAACGCTCTAATTTTTTGCTCGATATCCGACGCTGTAAATCGGTTTATTATTGAAGAATAAACACCGTTTAGTTGCGTGACAGAATTGAAGTCACTAGAGGACCTAGCACTATCTTTTCGTACCGAAGTAAATCGACGAGTCGACTTTACTTTGGATGAAAATGCGGGAGCCCTTAGACCTCATCAATCCAGCCCTGTTGCAAAATCCATTTTTAACAAACATCTACTAACTACCTCTCTGGTAAAATTCAAGTTTGTAGCAAAAAATTGGGACGCGGGACGCACCTGGTGGCCACGTGCGCGATATGACGTCTACATGCCTATATGTATGCTAATGAATTTTCGTCTCTAGCGAACTGAACATAGCGTATAAGTTTACGTAAATACATTTTCACGACAGCAACCTACTTTTTGACGACTGCATTATGTCAAAGCGAAACCCTACTAAATAGGAGGCTCTGATTTTAATATAAATTGACAACAGCTCTGGATTTTATCTAACATAAATCTGGTAAAAAGATGTCGCCAAGTGACTTCAGTTCTTAGGTTTTTTTACGATTCAGTACTTTTATACAAGTCCATACTTGCCCTAAAATTTTGCACTATTGGGTATAAACGACCCAGTAGCAGTACTTTCATACAAGCGGTAAAAAAGGCTTGCCTTAAAAATATCCACTGTTCTGGTTCCACAGAGAAATTGTGGGTTAAACAGTTCTTACGTGGCTGAGTCATAGATGGGTGACCACTGGGTGGATGGGTTGCAACTGATTTGGAAATATCCGACCTCCTTCGTGTTTCAGTAAGGACGTAAAACAGTAGATTCCGATTAATGTTAGTTAGTTAGTGATATTAGTTGAGTGATTCGGGAAAACGTTATAAGGCAGTCTGTCATCTTATTTTAAAAACAATAAAGTATTCATGAAGTCATAAATAAATTCTTAAGTCCATGTGATTCTTTTCTTAACCACATCGTCATCCTTTCAAATAAAAAATCCACAGGTTGGTTCGTATCCGGCTCGAAGGACCATATTTAAACACAGTATTAATAACAATGTTATTTTGTGTCGAAGGTGGACATGCCCCAAGTGAAGATTCAAAGACAATTTTGCTGGCCCGTTGGCGCAGTTGGCAGTGACCCTGCCTACCGCTCCGGGGTTGTGGGTTCAATTCACTCCTCGAGTCTGGGTGTATTACATATGTATATGTATATAGTAATATATTTCTAAAAGAAATGTTTGTGTATAACAGGCATCTGTCACCTATAACACAAGCATTAATTTTAATTTGTCTATCTTAGGAACAGACGTCCATGTGTCTATATATTTATTACTAATTTGAATCTGGTAGAAGGACGCACTCAAATTTGTTTTCTGGTTAGTATTAGATACAGATAAAAAATATTGTTTAGTATTGAAAAAAGAGGTCTTAACAGCAAATAGATACTAAATTACTTTATGGTCCACGTCTATTAGGTGATATAATAGGTTCTGACGAATGGGTAACAGGATGCAAGAGTTCTCCCTATGTGATCTTCTGCAACGCTCGAGTATTACGCAAAATCCCCTCTTGCGCTCCCTACCTACCTTTATTATTTTACCCCCTACCTTTATCATTTTAATAATATTACTATGCTGAGAACCACTATAGTTTGGAAGTTATTTCTACGCTGCAAGATTTAATGTAAATATGCTAATCCTCTTAAAAATGTATACGTTTCTTAGAATTACGATCGTATAAGTAAGTTTGTAAATATATTTCTTTATAGTTTAAATATGTTACTACCTTGTAATGAATACCAAGATATGACATCCGGGAGATATTTCTAAATAAGCAAAAATGGTTGATTTATTCAAACATACTCTGTAATTTGAAGAATTAGTCAACATGGACAATGTAGAGGAGATTGTATGGGCGATCCTATCTTAATTTAGTAAGTTTTAATTTGTGTTGCAGGCCTTAATACATATTTTAGACGCATTATTTGTATTTAATACTAAATACATTGACGGAGTTATAGCTTTTTAAAGATTATTTTAGTTCTAATGCTAAGTCTAAAGTCATAGTTAAAATCGATGAGATAGACGTGAAGATAGACACGCGCGGACCCTTTCACGGTATATTGAGATTTGAAACCTATATCCATATATCCAAAAGGTATCTTAACTTACTTGAAAAAAAAACAATATTTCTAAATCAAATATTATATAGACATATCCTTTATGGGAATGCATTACATTATTCATAATCAAGTTCATACGCCGACTCGCAATTGGCCGAAAATCGGCTAAAAATTTAATGGGATTTTCCCTCGTATTCATTCGCGGTAAATGCTGCAGTAAATAGTAAGTGCAGCATTTATCCAAAGTTCGGGAAGGACAACGTATGCCGGGTCCGCTAGTAAGATATAAATTTCACTTAAGAATTTCGCAACGGAACATTAAAACACCACACGAGTTTTCGAGGATAATTTCAATTCAGGCGGAGTAACGGTAATTTACACCTCTCTTTAAATACTGTCAAAATTACGCGCCGGCAATACCAATCGGTTCATTAATAATGATTTTATTCCTTGAGCGGTGTCGGTCGGTTTGTCGGACGTAAGATCGCTTCGGGGAACTCGGTGTTCGGTAGAAAGTGGGGGGGGGGGGATAGGCTGACCGTAAAGAATGGGGGATTGCTTAGCGAATAATAGCGCCGGTTTTGGACTATCCAAGTTTCTATTTATTTTGACCAAAATTATTTTGACTTGTCAAGAACTATTATTATCAATAAGTGGATATTCCTTCGAATATAGTCTATTAGAAAAAATATATGAGTATTAGTAGTAATTAAGTTTTGGTAGGTTTATGGACGTTGGTTCTGGGAGCTCAGTGTTCTGGGTAGAATGTAAGGGTGGTAGCGAGGTTGGGGGAGGGGGGTAATACTATTTGGTACAATAAGAAGCAAACGGGCAGACGGTTCACGTTCATGGATAGTTGCAACATCTGGTGACTCATAGATGTGTTGTCAACCTTTGTTGCACCTTTCTTGAAAATCCTTAAGACCTTCTATTTGAGTATCAACTAACTTAGACTTGTCTCAAACTGTAAGTTTTTTAGAAAGATTAAAGCAGCGCTGGTAGGATAGTATCGAATTTGGCAGAGCAGGATACTTTATAATGTACGAATGATGAAAATAAAGTGAATAGGCAGATTGGAACCTGGGAACTACCACTTTTTACTAGCGTTATCCCGGTCTATAACCAGGGTCGGTTTTAATTGCAGAGGACGTGGCTGTGGGGCGAGTTAAGCCGATGGACTGCCGTCAGACGTCATCCCCGAAACCACCACGATATCTACAACGTCACGACAATTATCACATTGTTCTACGTGCCTTCCGAAACACAGAGGAGGTCAGATATAGGAAAACCTGTGTTAGAATGGGTCACCCATCTACCGCCCGGCCGCGGTAAGAACTGTAACCAAGCGATTGACTTAAAGGCCGGCCATTGATTCAGCGTCGACCTCCTCTCTGATAACTAAGACTAACCTCTAATCCCTCTTCTCTGACAAATAATACTAACTCTAATCTATCTTCTCCTCTCTGATAACTGAGACTCTCTATGTTTGTAGGCTATATAGAGATAGCTTTAAATACAAGTAACAAAGGCAATGTGCAATTGAACCCCAGACCGCCCCGCACAAAACCACGATACACAGAGCGCATGCGCATTGCGGTCACTGTGAAAGGTTACCAGTTTTTTTTACCTTCCCTCTAACTAACCGTGAAGCTGTTAACCACAGTCGAGCGTGCGCCTTTCGGAATAGTGCCACTCCCCTCACTATGTCGCTTGTTTTGATTTTCATTAGTGTAACCGAAAATTTCATATTTAAAATTTTGTCCAGGAATTTAATTTTTAAGACATTTCGGAAATAGGCAAGAAATCATAGATTCGAATATGGAAGGAAAAAAAAAGATAAATTTCGTTACATATAATTTTGTAAATATAAAAGTGTTTCGTCATTTATCATGAATACTAAATATACGGGTGTTAGCTGTTTAAAATAAAAAAAAAAACTATCACCAACTAAACTGCGCACTGCGCATGACTTCCGGCTGAGCGTAGATTGTAAACGATAGACGTTCTAGGATATCCGGTAACGTCGCCTTATATGTGATCACTACTTACTTTTTTAATCTGGGCATAATAGTGCTACTTTTTTTAATAAAAAAAATATATATACAAACGAGGCGCGAAAAGTTATGCAGTTCTGTTAAGTGATTGACGTCCAAGGACAACTTCACTTTCACAAGGCCCGCGGATGCGTTTCACGTCTTTGAGTATTGAGTATGTTCTTTTTTGAAGGTCATATAGGTTCGGAAACATTGAGGATTTAACTGAATCCACAGAAACGTCGTGTCGCCGTATTCGAAAAAGAGACGAAGTGTGCCACCGGCATTATTTTGATTCCAGTTTTGGAACCTGTGCATGAAAAGGGTATAAAAGGGTATAATCCTGTACCTTTCCAACTTGTCTGCTAGAAATAATCCAATAACATACGGTTCACGCCAGCGGGCGACATCGCACACTGTATTGTTCGCATTGTTAACTCCACCTGAGGTATTAAGGGAAAGCTGTACTCATAAAATAATATTGCATTTAGTTCACCTAATATTTCATTTAGTTCACCCAACATTTCACTAAGTTCACCTAGTGTTTAATTTCATTCACTTAACATTTCGTTTAGTTAAAATAATATTTCATTCAGTTCACCTAATATTTCATTTACTTCACTTACTATTTCTACCTACCTCTGCTTGACAAATTTACAGATAGGCCCTTTTTGTTTAAGTATTATCTAAAAAACTTAACTTTTTTGATTGTATTATCCAAGGATGTCGTCTGGTCATCAAATTATCACTAATATACTTAAATATGTTTTCTTTTAAATACTAGATTGTCCAATTTTGATTGGACTTTTTCCAATGTGAAGGGAGTAAACGATGACCATAACCATAACTTGACGTACGAATGGCACCAGGTGACCACGTGACCACTTACTGTATCCAAAAAAAAATGATAAACTACCTCAGTTTTTCATTATTTTTTTATGAACGTTGGCTCTTTTTAAGTGTACCTTAATGAAAGCACATATTAGGTCACAAAACTGAAATAGCACAGAACTATATTATCACTAAGTAATAAAATGATTTACTGCATGTAATAATTTCACACGATAATTATTAATTATGCTTACATTATAAATACAATCGTTTCGAAACGATTTATCATTGTTTATTATTAATAATAATTTATGTCATAATAAAAACCGACGCGCTGAAAATACGGATAACAACGATGTTGTACTAGCATATTACATATAATTTAAAAATGTAAGTCAAAAAAGCTTAAAAAGCTTACCTGAAATCAATAAGGCATACGCGAAATGTGTATTCTTTATTTTTTTTAATTTTTTTTTATATAACAAGGGGCAAACGAGCAGGCGGTTCACCTAAGTGACTACCGACGCTCATGGACCACTGCAACACCAGAGGGCTCGCAGATGCGTTGCCGGCCTTTGAGAAATGAGTATGCTCTATTCTTGAAGGTCCCTAAGTCGTATCCGTTCGGAACTACCGAAAGTGTCTAGAAAAGCGCACAGTTGTAGACTTTAGGACATCATCATATTCTAAATTATTTGTGTTATATATAACACAAACAATTTAGAATTTGATAAATAAAACATTACAATAGCTGGTATACATATGTTTTATTATAGAAATAAAGTTTATTTATATTAAAGGTGTAGCCCGGAACTACGACCGCATGGCCTTATCACTTAGGAGTATGAAAAACAGATAGTAGCCGATTTGAAGACCCATTGAATATGCATATAAAATTTTATAGAAATAGGTCCAGTTTCAGAGGAATATGTTAACTAACATTGTGACACACGTCACGTTTTTGTTTAGATATTTCATTTAATGCTGTATCGGGGGTGAAATCTATATTTTTATACGTGACGCGAAAACTTTCGGTGCCACTTTATCGTCGTAGGAGTATGAAATTTGGCTCAATTATTGTTTATATAGAGAAGAGTCTACTAAAGCTAATATTTTTTCATAATATATGCATTATTAATACATTAACTTATTAAAATACAACCTCACGCACAGCAATCCCAGGCAATTTACACCTCAATTTTTTATTTATGTTACGAGGGCAAACAAGCAGGTGGTTCACCTAAGTGACTACCGATCATGACGTCTGCACGCCCAGGAAGCGCTCTTTAATGACGAATTTAGACCACCGGGAAGTCTCACAAGCCAAACGAAAGTAAATTCAATAATTTAAGGGATAAACTCTAATGGACCTACATCTTTACCATAATACACCGAAAAAAACTATGACCCTCGTGAACTTATATGTTTATGGCATATATAACCTACTAACATAGACATGTATGATCATATTAGCGGTATGGTTTGATTAACAGCAGCTATTTTTATTGCCTACATATATGGTTCTTTATGAGACTAATAAAATCATTTGTCAATTTAATTGTTTGTGGATTCTCGATTTCAACGATTAAATATTAAATATTGGTCACTTGCAAATAAAATATAAAATGACTGTCGTTTGTATATCAGCGAGATTTTTTTGTTTTTTTGTATATTGTTAACTGATTTTTGTCTTTTATTTAATTAATAGCTTCTAAGTCGTATCTATCGTCGTACCGTCCTAGTTTATGATGGTATGTAGAACCTGATTAAGGAAAACACTGGGCTGGGGCCAGAAGATATGAATCGCGAATATATTTTGTCTCAAATAAGATGCCTTTATATACACGAAAAAAGTCATCAATATTTAAGAAAAAAATTATATAAAAAAATTATGTATATAATATTAAAAAACACTGCCTTCGACCCAGCGTCTCACCTAGCGGCGCCCTAGCGTCGTAATATCGGCGCTTTATCGGCTTACCTTATAGTAGTCAGTAAAATCCATGTGATATTACATTTATAGCTAACCTATAATGTAATTCAATATATCGAATGTGAATTTCTGTTCTAGAGCTAATTTTTTCCTCACCTGAGTACGGCTGTGATGAATTTCTGTTCTAGAGCTAATTTTTTCCTTACCTGAATCCGGCTGTGGTGAATTTCTGTTCTAGTGCTATTTTTTTACTTTCCCTGCCAAATCAATTCCGATTTGGTCTTATCATATAATTAAATCTTCCATCATGGTAATGATAATGAATCATATTTCTTCGAACATCTCTAAGGTTGCTAATGAATGACGCTTTTCTAAATTATATTGTCCTACATATTGTTTACTGTCCTATAAATGTTACCTTGTATGTAATTAAGGGCTTCTCATTAAAGACTCGATGGATGACAGTAGAGTTCAAAGACTTAACGGGGTCGTCTTGATATACCGTCTAATTATGGTTGTAATATCACGCTTAGCTGACTCTGCGGAATTGTACATATACATTCTATATAATTATTTTTAATGTATCTATAAATAGCTTCCAGGGGGTTGATCTTCCTTTTATCTGTTCGATAACTGATTAGATCTATAACGGGTACGCGACGATTGGGCTAGGATAGTTCACCTGTCGCCCTGACCCACGGCCGTTTGGTCTCCCTAACGGGTGAATTTACCTCCCGGTACATTTATGTGTCTATGTAGCTTATATCTAAGTTTATTTATTTTATGTACTTAAGTAAGTTTATTTATGGATTTGACTGGCCCGTTGGCGTAGTGGACAATAACCCTGCCTTCTGCTCCAGGGGTCGTGGGTTCGATTCCCACCTGGAGTCTAGGCGTATTATGTATATGTATATATTTACACATTTCTAATAAAAATATCTGTGTATAACAGGCAACCGTTACCCAAAACACAGGCTTTAAGTTGTCTACCTTAGGAACAGACGTCCGTGTGTCATATAGTCCTGTATATATTGATTTATTATTTATATATATTATATTATGCGCGTTCGGAGTGTTTGTACAGTTTTCTCCTTGAAGCCTACAAGGTACTACAAAACTTTGCACAGCTACACAAAGTCCCCGGCCACACTATATGATCACTATAATGATCATTCAAATAAAGCTATGTCTGGCTCCGGCATTACAATAAAAACGCTGCGCACACACAAGCAAGCGTTGCAATTAACTAGTGCATGTTAGACTGAAATATCTATACCAAGAAAGGAAACTTTGAATCATACGTTTTAAAATATATCACGATAAAGACTGCAATATGGATCGATGTTCTTTACTCAGATAACATTATAAGCAACTGCTAAGTTGACATTCACATCTGCAATTTTATATACATTCTCCCTTGAACTATAAAATCCGTACACTGATATCGTAAAAAACGAATGAAACAGGTATTTTACTGTTCTCTGTCGAGGCCAACGCAAAAACCACAAAAAAAAGGACACGAAGATCTTCCTTTGCGGTGGTTGAGCATATTGACCTTTGCTCCTACTTTTCATTCCTCGCCGAAACTCTCCACTTTGGTGTTTGGTGTGCCTTCCCATATATAAATAGCTCGCGAGCAATACCGCGACAGAAGGCTGATACTACAGAAGCCCTAGCACGAAGATTTCGAGCCGTTAGAGTCGAAGAGTCGACTTCGAAAATATTCGTACTGGGCCCACAGCGCACCCTCCTAACGGCCTAGCACGACCATTTTCATCCTAAGTACAGTCGACATATCCACTACGAACGGTTCGAAATGTTCGTGCTAGGGCCTGAGACATTACATTACAAGAAGAATTGTCACAAACTTCATACCCCCTAGACAACTTTGGTAGGCGGCGCTTATATAGGAGGGTTTCGTATCTGATACGCTATAAACGTATTTGTTAAATAACTTCAAAAGTTGTTGCCTGATTTGGTTCAGAATAATTTACCTAATGAGTTTTTAGCGTGTTCTATCAACATGGAAAATTTCAAGTCTCTACGTCTAATAATTTGGAAATGCTAGGGAGGGGACGACCTTACGGGCAGACAGACGGACGGACGGAAAGACAGAGTGAAATTATAAGGGTTCCTTGTAGTACTACGGAAACCTAAAACGTGTGAATAACACCAAAAAGCTAACTATGATGAACATTGACCGGCAGACTTATGACTTAAATAAAAGAGCTTGTACTTTGTTCTTCATATATCGTTACAAAATATCTCACGACATACATAAAAGTGCTCACGACCTACGCCAGTAATACGGAACCCTTCCATATAAGCGTGTCTTGGCACGCCTGTGGCCATTTTTACAAGTAGGGCAAAGTTGCGGGTGCCAGCTAGTATGTGAAACAAAACTAGTACATTGTATTAAGGGATTCATCTCGCGACATGCTCCAGTTTCGAGGCGAAACGTGCTACGACTAAGTGATACGAAATCAATGTACTATATACATGCTCATGCATGTATGTTATATACCTGATTATCCATGTAGGCATACCTTATTATATTTCCATACATTTTCCGTTGTATCGCGAATTCATCATAGGAATTTATAATGAGACGAATTTCTTAGCATTCCATGGTTTCACCGTGCGGGTGCCGGGTCCATCGCGTTGCATAGGAAGGAACCATAGCAGTGCCCGCGACTTGTGACACCTGGGTCACAAGTTTTTTTGTCACGCCAGCGATCGTGGTCTATCCCATCGAGTCTTTCGTGGAACCTAGAGGTTCACCTGGACCAATTTGGGATCCAATGAGAAAGAGACTGGAAATTTTCCATGTTAATAAGACACGCTAAAAACTTATTAGGAAAATTATTTTCAGCGAATATGTCCAATAACTTTTGAACTTATTTAACAAATATCTTTGCACCATATCAGGTACGGAACCCTTCTCTATAAACGTGTTTAGTAACGCCCTAAGCCATCTTACTTTCTTATCAGTACAATGGGAAACTTTTTTATATATGACAAAGTGCAAACAGGCTCATCTAAGTGACCACCATGGACTACTACATTGCCGGAGGACTCGCAGTTTAGGCGGGCTTTTGAGACTTGAGTATGCTCTTCTCTTGGAGACTCAGTCTACATTGAAAATCACAAAATATTTTGAAAACATTGAAAAATGACTCGTAAGCGAAGTCTGGGTGTATTATCTATATATATATGTATTTATATGATTAAAGAATATATATTTGTGTATATGAGGCGTCTCTTACCTATAACACAGGCATTAAGTTGTCTGCCATAGACATCCGCGTGTCATATAGTCCTGTATATATTTATTTATTAACAATGTATCTCGAAATATCGAAAGCTGCGGGTACAAAGACGAAATTTGGCAGGGAGGTAGTTTTTAGTTAGTACAAATCCGCTAAGAACTGATTTTTTTGGGCTAGATTAAAGAGATCTTTTAGGCGGACGAATTTGCGGGAAACAGCTAGTATAAAATATAATCATTCATGTCGGGTCATAATGCTTATAACAATAGAATCAACATGGAACGCATACAAAAAGATTCAATCAAATCGGCATATGTTAAAACTAGGTGTTTTCTGTGGTTTCGTTATGTTATAGCTATAAGCAATGTACCAGCTTATCTATACTAATATATGAAGCTGAAGAGTATGTTTGTTTGTTTGAACGCGCTAATTTCAGGAACCACAGGTCCAAATAGACAAACGCTTTCAGGGTTAGATAGCCCATTTATCGAGGAAGGCTATATCACATCGCTAGAATTCAATCAATTTTTTTAACTAATTTTACGCCGACGAATTTGCGGACACAGCTTGTACACTTATGCAGCTTAATGCAACGGAAGGACTAATTGAAATAGAAATGATAGACCAAACCCGCTGGGCTATTCAGTCGTGCCCATTCCTTATAAGCCTTCTTTACTTGACGTGTTGATATAGATAGCCTTCCTCGCTTAAAGAATTTTTAGAAAAGATACTAAGGTTAATAGTAGACGAGACCATCGTTTAATAACAAAATGGAATTTTGGGTCGTTTGTACTGTTTTAGTCCAGTGTACTTCCCAATATTACGGAACAAAACATCTGATTAAACATGCTACCGTGACATACCTAATTTCATTATTTATTTGATTTATTCAGCTTTTACATCTTACGCTCGTATAAAATACAAAATATTACATCCGCCGATAATCGTGACAGTCTACAGACACGTTGTCAAATGAAAACAGAAATGACCGAGTTTCATTAAAAAAAGTATCAATGGGATTGTAGTATTCTTTGTATTGAAAGCCATATAAGTGTGTTCACTTATCCGCATCGTGAAGATCGCACAACTACGCATTAGTCAAAGAGTAAACGTAGAAAATATTAAGGTTTTTTTTGCTATTCCCGGGCCGTGGGAGTCCGTAGCGTCATGAAGGCCCTGTCTGAAAATCAGCGTTACGGTAACACTGTCACATTATAATGAGACTGTGACCTTTTTGACCGAAACACTAGAATACTGTTTTGGACATTAAGCTTGTATTGTAAATTTTTATGTTTCTGTTTTGGTCAAATAAAGTTCTCTATCTATCGATTTTAATTTAATAGGTTTGGACGGGTTGGCCCAATGTCACAGGTTTGGATGACACAGTATTGGCCATGGTTGGACTCGACCTACCGCAACACGAGCTATCTGTAAAACGTGCACCCAGCAAACAAAAGGAATACAAGAGGGTAAGGTAAAATTTTTGTGTTCTCCTTTTTTTTAGCCGGTGACGTCGCCACGGCATTTCCGCGAGGTAGGGCTCTAAAAGTAAGGCTCCTACCTCACCTCGTGGTGACGTCACTAGCTACGTAGCCATGGACACCTGCGTTTGCCAATGGAGTAGCCAGTAGTAGTCGTAGCTACGCCAGTAGTAGTAGTCCTGTCCTGTTATAAATTTTAACATGAATTGTTTGGATACGTAGCTGGCGGCATCACCATGACATCTCCGCGGGATAGGGCTCTTAAGGTAAGGCTCCTACCTAATCCAGATGCCGTGGTGACGTCGCTGGCTTCGTAAACATGGATATCTGCGGTTGCCAAATAAGTAGCCAATATTAATAGTGGCCACGCTTCTAATTTGGCGACGTCGCCAAACTGTCGCCAAGTGAGTTACCTGTCCTAAATTTTAATATGAACGCCGGGCATTTGAAGACCAGTGTTACAATGGGTCAATCATCTCTCACCCGGTAGATCAACTGTCAACTGTCACAAAAGGTTGATAGACTCGGTTGTTGCTTGGCACCACCTGAACGCAGAGTTAAATTTACTAAAGGAATAGTGATAAAAGAGCATCTCACAATCAATTGTTACATATCCATACCTCCCACGTATGTTGTTGTAACTCTAAATTCCCAGCTTTACTGTAGAGCATTACAGACAACTAAATTGTAATATAACCGTCACTTTTTAATATATTATTGTATACAACAATGTATTCGTCATTAGTGAATATACATACAACTGTATACACAAATGCGTTAATGTGGGATTACAACAATTTACGTGGGAGGTATCGTATATATAACAAAAACTCTACTCTACACCTTAGAATCCTTTTACCATATCAGTAATACTCTTTTATTTGCCTTTTGATTATTTCTGATGTATATAAATCTATATATATATACATGTTTTTTGGGGGGGTCCAAAATATAAATAGACATAATAATGACATAGACATAAAGTCAAAATATAGACATGGCCATAAAGCATAATCAAATTCAAAGAATTCAAAGTTCTTTTATTCGCTTTTTTACAACTCTTGTGAAATCCATTTTTAGAATATATTTTTTTTACTGACTGGCCCGTTGACGCAGTGGACAGAGGCCTGCCTTTCGCTCCGAAGGTCTTGAGTTCGATTTCCGCCTCGAGTTTGGGTGTGTTATATATGTATTTCCAAAAAAAATATTAGTGTATAACAGGTAACTGTAACACTGTAATGGCTATAACACAGGGTATTTTTCTTAAAGATTCCTAAGTCATATCGTTCATTAGCCTCGTTAATGTAAATTAATTAAAAATATATATATCTATACTGCCACTCCGGGAGTTCCCACAGAAATGCAACGGTGACGTCAAAGTCAAGTGTTCGGTGACGATAATGCGTGTCTCAGATATTTTGTGTCAAAAGATACACACAGTATACGTACAGCTCATGAAAAGCGGTCGGTGTCGATAATTCGAATTCAATGTTTTTTTGCCATATCTAAACATACCCAACGCGCCTAAAGTTTTCACTTAAAAAAGCTTAAAAAAGTTGTCTCATATAGACGTCAGAACTAGCTAACCGCGGGAAATGCCTCCAGGCGCGGGTTCTTAGTGTCATTTTATTTTTTTAATCTTACCAACCACTAGGTCATGACATATATTCGGACCCGCTGTTTCCTCCATCGATACCAACTCATGAAGGTAATCTCTGAACACCTCAACATTTATTTGCGCTAAAATGTTCAATTAGGGGTCATCCAAAATTGACGTCACACGTTAAAGATGGTTGGGTATCATCAAAACGTGGCATAGTGTGAGGGGCAGGGGCAGGAGGGGGTTAAAACCTTTGTGACGTCACACGATAAAATTAAAAACATTATACATCATTGAAATTACTGTTTTCTCTTAATTTAATACGTGCTTGTGTGACATTGAATATGTGATGAGACTATGACAACCTTCTCCGTGTTTCGGAAGGCACTTAAAATAGTGGGTCTTTAAAGTAGTGATATTAGTCGTGATATTGCAGTTGGTGGGGGTTCCGAGGATTACGTCAGATGGCAGTCGGTTTATCTGAGTCAAATGATAAGTGAAAAAAAATTGGTTTTAATATTACAAAGGGAGCCTATAGGTTTTGGTTCCATTTTTGTATGTTCCGTATGTTTCACTAGTATGGGAAATACGACATAGATTACCATATCTTTTGTTTGCATATACTTAGAGGGTTATTTTTACAGCTTCAAAGGACCGCAGACCTCGATTATTCGTATTAATTTCAATTTTCTAGTTCTTCACGTTCCTGAGAAAAATGGTCTTATCAAACGTAGAACGAAGTGATCCTAGGTTCTTTTATTCTTTTAGGTACGGAACCCTAAAAAATATATCATTGAAAAACACAGGACTATAATGAATTTTCATAGCATAATATGAGTGAAAACGGCACGAACAAAAACCGTTAATTATCACGTAAATTTCGGGAGGTGGGTTCGATTCTCACCTCGAGTCTGGGTGTATTATCCATATGTATGGAATTATATATTTCTAAAAAAAAAAAAATATTTGTGTATAACAGGCGGCCGTTACCTATAACGCAGGCATTTATTTGTCTACCTCAGGAACAGACGTCCGTGTGTCGTATAGTCCTGTATATATTTATATTAAGATTTTCCGACACAACGCGCGGTTGATAAATTAGACGCAATACCATAACAATGCCAAAATTTAATAAGCAATAATAGTGCGAAACAAATTATAGGAGACGGTCCATGGAAATTGTGTCATGCGAACGAATACCTACCTTCAATGCAATTTGGTAAAAACGGCCGAGTGAATCGCGAACAAAACACCGTTAAGTGTAACAATCGGTGTGAGGGGCCTTGAACGCAATAGCAATACCGTGAGTGGTCCGCGAGATCTCCGACTAGGTGACCCACGCGCCTTTTGTTTCTGAGGAGCTTTCCTGAAACTTTTTTGCCTAATTTTGGTCTTTAACTGATATACTTCTTGCCCGATAGTAAGCAGCCACCGTTGCTGCATTGTATAAGAGTGAAATCCAGTCGATGCTGTTGAACGCCTCTTATCTTGAAACGTATATCTCATGTAATATGTGCGTTTACCTCTCGTCGAACTGTAGCCGCAAGACGCCACTATACTTACATTAACTGTACGAAATAGATAAAATACAAAATATCCATACTTTGTTGTATCATGAAGTCGAGAATTTTTTTAAAATCTTATAATATAATCTTCCTAAAATAAAAAGAACACTATACAGCGCAAATATTACACGCACACAACTGGCACGAGATGTAGTCATAAACTAGTTTATAAATATGTTTGTATTTGCCCTTATCTTTACTGCATAACGAAACATCTGTTTTTACGGAGGAAGGCGATGAACACCGCAACACAGTTATTACTTCTACGGGATCATCGTTTACATTTGTTTGTAATACCTCGGTACTGTTCTAAATAAAACTTTTATTATTTATTTATATATTGGGTTATTTGACGCACGGACGTCTGTTCCTTAATGCCTATGTTGTATATATAAAAGCCGGCACATAATGTAAAGATTAATTTGTTTCATTTCAATAAATATACAAATGGGTACGCATCACTTCAAATTAATACATTGATTGTCTTAATTAGACCGAGTAGTGTCCCTGACACTTAAAGTAGGCTAAACCCATGCTATAAGTATTTTTTTTGTATAAAGATATAGATAATCTCATAGACCCACCCACCCCACGCCAACGATCCAACTTTTTATTTTTAGGGTTCCGTAGTCTTATAAGAAACCCTTATAGTTTTGCTCTGTCCGTCCGTCTTCCCGCCCGCAAGGTCGTTCGCACTCCCTAGAATTTTCAAACCATAAGATGTAGAGACATTAAATTTTCCTTGTTGATAGAACACGCTATAAACTCTTTAGAGAAATTATTTAGAGCGAAATCGATCAACTTTAATCACTTTATTTAATAGTTTGTTTGTTTAGAATCTCCATCCTACGTCAAGTTTTCTGGTTACCCTAGCAGGCATTATGTAATTTGCAATGGTAAATTTGCGCAACGAACGGCCGCGTCGTACAACCGCCATTACAGCGCGTAACGTACGCGATAAAACCCGACGGCTCCGCCTGATGAAACCCTAACATCGATACGTGTAAAAAACGATTATATACTTTCACGTTTAGTAAATTGGTAACAAATACTTTAAAGACTTTGTTCCCACTCTGTATCTGTTGGCAAGTATGTTACGGGAAGGGTTCTGAAGGAAATTTACAGGCTAAAACCGATGCGCGGCTCTGAGAGCGACTGCTCTCCTTTAACTCCCAAGTCCGCAAAAAACGCTTCCCGCTGTGAGGCGTACGGAAAACAATCATAAAAAGGACGACCTAATTTTTTTTTTTTTTGAAAGGAGGTCAAAGAAATAGTAGAATAAAAAGAGGAATATCAGCATCAGATCAGGATTTATCCAAATTAATTAAATTTTTCCCTGCTTGTAAAAATATCACTAATATTAATATCAAAAATATTACAAATGATTCTCGCTTCCCCGCTTCTATTACAAGACTGCTATTACATAAATTTTCAGATACAAAGTGTGTAAACTCCGAGCATTTAGGCAAAATTGTTTTTATGTTTTCGGTTTCATATTGCAGGCGTTATAGCTTAACGGTAAACAGACGGACTTAAATCTATAAGGTGCTCGGTTCAAATCCCAAACTCAACTCATTTTTGATGTACGTACTAACTATCTGTGTCCCGCTTCTTCGTTCGCCTAAAATTAAATTTTCTAGATCCCTTAGACCTTCTAAGTTATAATCCAATCGAAAAAACCGTTCTTAGCTGAAGTCTACCAACTATAAACTAACTCCCTACCAAATTTCATCTTTGCACTTCCCGTTACATGTATGCACAACATTGGTATCTATCTCTGTTGTAAATAGAGGTACTGGTCATGTATCGGGACAACGCTAAGAAGAAGAAGAAGAAGAAGAAGGAGCTAATAATTAAAGAGACAAAAACGGATTGAAAAATAGCCGTCGGTATCTAAAATTTAAAAAAAAAATTAGGAACAAAGCTATACAAATTTTATCTTAGAATAGACTGTGTTATCGTTAATATGACCAGTCGTGTGATATATGAATAAATAGAATTTTGATGATAATCGTTTGGAACTATAGTAAAAGTATATATATTTCACTCCGGTATAACCCTTACCAGCATATTCTATTAACCGTTGTATTTATCTTTATTATTTATGATTATTTTCGAATTATTTCCAGGCGACCTCCAAACGTCCTCTAAACTAGGACAAATCCACGAAATCTCTGACGGACGGCGGCCCTAGTTTTCGGCCTGCTAACGATTCACTGTTTGTCTGCTTATGAACGCTATAAGGAATTCATAAGCCGGCGTCTCGCAGGTCGTTTTGGCGCGAAGTCACGATTTTTCCACAACAAACTGCCTCCCCCGGGCGCATAAATTGAATTTTTCAGGTGGAATTAGTTAATAAGTTATGCGTACACTTTCCGGGATAACACTTTTAATATGAATAAGAAATTATTTGGGCTTTCAACCGACTTCAAAGACAGGAGATTCACAATTCTCCTGTTTGCTTTATGTTTGTTACCTTATAACTTTCGACTGGGTGAATCGATTTTGATTACTTTTAAAGGTGGTGCTTCCCGTGTCGTCCCATTTTAATTTGACCCAGTTCTAACAATGAAATGTATTTTTATTTTTTATTTTAGAATGCACAGATCTTGTCTTATAGTCGGGTATTGGGTATGGCTTCTATCATGCTAACCTTTTATCATGACCCGATCCTTGTGCAATGTGATCCTCGGTGATCCTTTCGTAATTTATTTCAACAGAAATCTTGTCATCTTGCAATGGACTATTGTCTCTGTTTGCATCACGTTACGATGGATAAACGCCATCTCGTGTCGCGTTTAATTAAGATGTGTTGGTTATGTAAAATCAAAGAGTATAAGGTAAACACTTTCAAAACTTGTAATATTTTCGCGATCGGCTCGATTCTCTGGCATTGCTGAGAGATGTGGGTTCACTCTGCATCTTTTACCAGTACCTAAAAAATTCGCAGACGCGATTTAAGAAAAATTTTACTCCGATGTATATTTTTGTTCAATACGAGTATATATAGAGACACGTTGAGGTCGGGGCCTAACAAGTGGTTGGTATTTAAGTGGAACGCTAGGTTAGGTAGCTCTGGCTGCGACCAAATGATATCATGATGATAGGTACCATTCTAATACTAGTTAAAACATATTTGATGCGGATATCAAATATGTTTAAATATATAGTCACTCTAAGCATTTTTAAATTCATTTCAAAGTTCAGTTATACATATGGTAACATATACGTATATATAAATTATGCATGAGGAGGTCGGAACCTCCTCCGTGTTTCGGAAGGCACATAAAACAGTGGGACCCGATTAATGTCACTGAGTGATATTAGTTGCGATGTTGTATGATGGTTCTTGAGAACATTCCCCGTTACATAGACGAAAGAACACACGGATTATTTTTTCGAATGTCATTGACACTATTACCGCATATGTTTGAGAAAACAAATTTACAGTTTTCGGATGTTTTCCCTTACTGCACAAGTAAATATAATTTCATGATTTTAAGTCAACGAAACAATGTCGCCGGCTCAGCTAGTCTTAAGATATGCGACGATCTAAAACAGCTCTATAGTTAGCGAAGTACTTAAATGTCATGCGGTTTAACATAAATAAATATAGACAAAGATTCAGAGGCGATGCAAAGGAATGCCGACAAAGCATTTCGTTGCGATACATCTGCATATACATAGATAGCAAAATACATCAACAGTTGGCATAGGTTATGGAATCACGGTGCTAAAAGCAACAGACGCATCGGTCAATCCATGTCCATAAATAAATTTAATGTGGATATAGCTAAAAGTAAGGGCCGAACGCCCTCAATCGTCTGCTTGCTGGCCGTGGTCTTCCGAAACCTGAACTTGGTCTCCTCTTGGATTTCGCTCTTGTATAACATGAAGTCTAAAAAACATTAAATTAGAACTATTCTAGTTTATGTATTCATACAAGAATGACGGGAAATAAGCCTGCATGATGCCTTTTTTATAGTTATCTAACCTGACAGACGTTGTCTTGCCCGAAATTCGGCTCGTGTCCTATTAGCCAGTATACCAATCTCCTTTAAGTCTTTTCCATAACAGGTAACACTGGCCGATTGTTTTAAGAATCGATTTTCTTATATCGGTAAAAATTAGGTGAAAAACGATGTATAAAATTTATACCGATGTTCGTAAAGGATACAAACAAATTCGCATCGTTTTGCAGCTACTTTTACGTAGAGTAATCCATTTGCCCCTTTGGGGCTTTAATTGGACAAAGTCCTCTCTAATCCCACTCTTACGGCATGCGATAAGGTATAACAAATCTTCTATAGCAAATCGTATTTAATCCTAGGGTTTGATAACCTCTCCAATTTTTTTAAACAATTTTTTTTTATTTTGACATAGACTTTGTCTGTCGGCCATTTCTGAGGTAAAGACCTTGGGTTGTCAAGAACTATCATGTTCATTATTAGAAAACACATCTAAAGCCGCACTGTTAGGATCATACCAGATTTGGCTAGGCAGAGGAGGGAACCTATTATATATTTTATACACACAACCTTAAGGAAGATAATATATTCGCAGATTTATATATTACTCTTGCTGCGACTGGGTGATAGATGGGTGACCCATTCTAGCAGTGGTTTATATTTGATTTCCGAACTCCTGCGTGATTCGGAATGCACGTAAAACAGTTGGACCCGATTAATGTCACTTTGTGGTATTAGTCGTAATGTTGTAGAAATCGTGAGGGGTTCCGAGGAGGACGTCAGATGGCACTCGGTTATCTTAACTTGCCCCACAGCACATCCTCTACAATCTAAGCGGACCCTGGTATAACGCTAGGAAGAAGTATAAGATATTTTTATCTTATTTGATTAAATTGTTACTAGTATAATGGCCATAAAAAAATACCTTATTGGACCGACGTCTTGGCGGCGATATTTTATTCCAGAGTGCCTCCAATTGATCAAAGTGTTGGGACTGCGCTATCGCCGCCTGCTCCGGCCTCGAGTCGGGGTGTATTATCCACATGTATGTATTTATATAGTTCCAAAAAAAATGTGTATAACAGACGTCTGTTACCTATAACACAGGCATTGAGTTGTCTGCCTTAGGAACAGACGTTCGTGTGTCATATAGTCCTATATTCATTTATTAGTTATTCTTCTTCGTAGCGCTGTACGAGAATAATCCTCCGCGCACGAGAATAATACGCGTTTTCCTATAATGCGGAATAAACCTACTGTGTTATAGAAGGGATTACAGTACCTTTATTAATCAGACAAAACTTAAAACTTTGGATGCCGTTGCCGTTTTCACGTAACGTAACGTAACAAAATTTTCGACTGAGGTATCCAAAGTTTTACTCTACTCGGGTTCTTATTATTTTCACGAAGTACTTTTGTGAGTGTTTCAAAGAATATAATATACGTATGTATACTTCATAAATATTATTAATATTAATTACTTTCGAAATCTAACGCGAGAAAAGATGCAAGCAAAAGCTAGTGAACAATATAAAGGGACCCTAATCTCACAACTCAATTTGTTACATAAAGGATTCCTTAGTGGATTTGTTAAAGTGGTCGCAACTTTCATCCTCCCGCAGGACTTAGTATATCCTGACAGAATCTTGACAAAAACACCCTTTGTTTTTAGTACAGTTTATCTTTTCTATCTGTATAGATACATTACATATATATATCGACGTGAATGGGGCGTAACTTAATCAGTGGCTGGTATTTGAGTCGATCGCTGGCTTAAGCAGTTTTATCCGCGGCCGGCTGATAAATGGGTGACCTATTCTAACACTGGTTTTTCTAATACAACAGGGGGTGCTGGGCTCATTTATGTCTGTGGGTACATTAAAAATAGGTGTTTACAATACTTAGCGAAGTTAAACAAAATGTAGATTAGTAAATAAAAGGGACAATTAGTTCTTTTGAAGCACAGGTTTAACAAATTTACATATATTGAAATGAACAAAATTTGAAATTCCACTCTTATCACCACGATGTCCTAAGGTCCACAACTAACTGAGCGCTTTTCTAGAAACTTTTTGTCTCGCACAATTTCACTGTGTAATCAGTTGCCAGCTTCGGCATTTCCAAACGGATACGACTTGGGGACCTTTAAGAAAAGAGCATACTGATTTCTCAAAGGCCGGCAACGCATCTGGGAGCCCTCTGGTGTTGCAGTTGTCCACGGGTGTCGGTCGATCATCGGTAGTCACGTAGATTTTCTCGCCGCAAAAACCATTCTTGGACTTCAACGAATATTTATAAAAAAGTGTCTTTATTAATGTCTTTTATTTATTATCGGATGCCTGATAAAATTTCATAGGTACCAATGTACCGGCGCCTCCATCTGTGTTTTTATTTAAGATCTCAGATCTATATATAGCCTTTGATATCTTCCAAGGCCAGTATTAATGGTTTAAAAATACCTATATCCAGTGTGAATACTTAAATAAAAGTAAGGTATCAGAGACGAACTATAGTTTAATAGTAGATTTTTATTTTTGCTTCATTACTCTATAGTATTTAAGTAAAACCTGTTTGCATTAATGCATCGAATTAAAATTGATTGTTGTATTTGCGTATGTATTGTTGTAAAATAATTGAATTCTGTGAATTTTTATATCATCACAATCGGGTCTTACTGTATTAAGTGCCGAAGTGTATTAAGTTTCGAAACACGGAGGAGGTCAGATATCAAATTTAAACCAGTACTAGAACGGGTCACCCATCTATCACCCGGACGCAGCCAGAGCAACTTAACTTCACGATCGACTCAAAATCCGACCACTGATTAGCCATCGTGGACCATCGTCTGGAGAATCTTATTATTAGAATGACGAAGTCTATCCCAAAAAGACGCAATCCTAAAACGCAATATTGCAAAAAAATCGGGCAATCTCACCGATGCGAACATGTTGGAACCACTACTAAAAGGTTTTTTAAATGAGAAAGCAACTTAAATTCCTTAAATGTGGATTAATCTTCAATAAATTCCTTATTTATAATATGCAACTCTTTCAATATTTGATGGGAGCTGAGTAGCTTTTAATTTAAGCTTAGTAGGAGGGGGAAAAGGGAATATTAGACATACCTAAAAAATATTCCTAATATTCTTTTCTTTTTTTTTTAAATTGTTCCTAGCTGTCAATTTACATTCCTAGTTTTCTTCACGTTTAGTCAATTTTAAGACAGCACGTGTTCCAGGTCCGTTTAAAGTAATGCATTAAAAATTGTAGTAACTAAATATAGTGCCTGCTTATAAATAATTCGCAATTACCTTTATGGTACAAATAAAATACATTCTTTGGCATACCAGGCAGGCGTTATATGTTGGTAATTTTCCCAATAGCTACTTATTGATAGCGCGTATTAACTTTAGGGAAGATTATTTATAATATTTTGCTTTAATTAAAAAAAGCTACGTCTAATAGTCCGGGATTTTTGATACTAAAGTGCGGGCTCTGGGCCAGTCAACACATAATTTCTCTGTTGCAATGAAAAATTCTAAAGGGCAATTAGTTGCCAGCTTCGGTATTTCCGAACGCATACGACTTAGGGACCTTCAAGAAGGGCGTCGGTAGTCACTTGGGTGAACCGCCCGACCGTTTGCCAGTTGTTTTATAAAAAAAAGTCAAACTGTTGCAAGTATGGCGCGTCTCTCCAGCGTTTGAGAAAATTACTTTTAAAAAGTCACAAATATGTATATATACTACATAATGGCTGGAACTTTAACAATTTTGGCTTCCATGACGAGGCGCTTTGTGGAGCTAGATTTTCATTTTTATTCACAATATATTATATAATATTTTTATAATTTTGGCGCCTCCTGAATGTGTGCCCCGGCTTGCCCATAATCTTGTTTGAGACGTGTTCAGTGCGTTATAAGTAGGTAAACAAAAATGCTGATAAAACTCATTAAATTAAATATTTTGTTACGCTGATAAATTGTCATATACAATTACCTAGATTTTATTAATTTAGGCAATCATGGGGAACTTTAATCAACGGTTTTCACAGCGTCGATATCGCTATACAAAACCCTCTTTTTTGAACTCAGTTCTGTTTTGTAGATTGTTGTAAATAATAGTGATTTATTGATGTTAGGTAGATGAGTGTAAATAATACGTAATAATTATTATGGCAATAGGTTATAAAAAATCATAACCGTAATCACTGCTCCCTAATCTTATTAATCTTATCACTGTCGCACGTCACACTCAATCAATGCCAAAGTTAAGTAGCATCTTTTAATACCTAGGCGGAATATAAGCACAATATTACGCATTAACAATGTGAAAAGCCCGAAGTGATGAGTGGGGAAGATTTCGCGTTAATTGCATTAGCAGAAACGACAAAAGAATACGTAAAGATCGTAAAAGCCGAAGATAAGGAGGTTTTACTCGCGAGGAGCAGAGGTCGCAACTGTAAAGATGAAAAAAAGTTTCTGAACGATCGTTCATTTTTCCTCCGCTTGCCAAGATTTCGCCTGATACCCAGAATGACGAGGCTACGCAACCGTCTTCACAGAATGAACTGTTTTAAGACTGAAGAGGAGGAAGAAGAAATTATGATGGAGGTGCCAAGACATAAAAGCATTGATATCGGCGTCGGGTTCGCTCGCAGAATGTCACTATTCCTGTTCACACGAAGGTCGGTCTGCGTACATCCGTATCACCCATTCACACCGAAACAGACAACGAGGAAAATTCATCTCCTAAATGAGGACAAATAGTGTTTCTGGACAAACTAATTGTTTGAACGATTGCGTTCTTAAATGATAGGCCCACCTAAAAGCTTGTACAGTTACGATGTGGGTTTGAACTGTGATATATTTTAAAACATAAGACACAAAGAAAAAGTTGCGAAGTCTTATCATTTACCAGTGCGTGCGCGTGGCTAGCATGAGTGATACAGGTGATTTTCGATGATGTCATTTGAAGTCAAAAATTTCGTAACAACAATATTGATGTGAATGCACCTAAAATCGAAGTTATATCTAATAACAAATTGTCTAAATATATTAAGTGAATAAATTGTGGAGTGTCGCCCTCGCTCTAATTAACAAACGAACATACATATCAGCATTCAATTTTATTTCATATTTACTTTATGCCCATGTACATAATACAGGGTATGTTCCGATAAGCACTGCGAACACTGCTCAGTACTCGCGCTGGTGATAAAATCGTCCGGTTTACATTGCCGCAGTACACTATGGAAATATATGACGTCATAAATAGCTGCCATTTTTGTACTGTGAGTACTCGCGGTGTCGAGCTTCAGTACTCTCAGTACTTTGATCACATGATCAATCAAAAACAGAGCAGCTCTTGTTAAAACATTTAACAACTTAACAGTATTATATTATTAATAAATTATGGGTGAAGACAAAACGTGGGTTTGTATAAGCGTGGTTTCGTAAAATTGAAAATGGAAAAAAATTTAATGGGTATATCAGTATAATGGACCGCGTTCCGGTTTAAGCTGTAACCAGTAAAGCAAACAAAAAAGGAACACCTTTACAGTATACAAAATTGACGCCAGAGCTTACCGTGCTCGCAGTGTATATCGGAACACACATATTGTGTGACAATGGGCAGGGGGGGAGGAGGGGTCAACAACTTCATGACGTCACATGTCAAAATTTAAATTGTTTTGTCTTTAATTAACATACTCCATAAAATGATTAAAAGAAACTGCTGTTTTCTTGATTATATGGCGTCATACCACGGGTATGGACATTAAAATATAAGGAGTAACATCTCTCATGGGTAAAAAGTTAAATAAGTGTCCAACATTATAGCTCCGCTAATAATTCAAAAACCGCCCAGAATGACGCTGTTGTAGAAAATGGCATGGATGAGTGTAGCAATGTAGATTAATTGACCAATAACCTTTTAGTATGTTATTGGTGAATTCATCTATATTGCTATTCATCTATATTTGTGTAGACAAATGTTAAGTTATGAAACAAATTCACGATGACACAGATGTGGCGCCCCCCTTATTTTCGTAATTCGATGGACATTTTTATCATACATATAATACTCCTTCTATTCTGATCTCCGTAACCAACGGTTTGAAACAAGTGACAACATATGGCAAGGACTGCGGGAGGAGGTGAAAAATCGTATATTCTGGATAACATCTTACATCAAGAAATAAAAGTTTCAAACAAAATTTCGTTTATTTAAAAAAATTAATATCTTATGAATGTATACCTAACAATTTAAAATATATTTAACTAAAGTATGAATGTTAGAAGGATACAATCAGGTCAACTTTTCATGGAGACTACAATTATGATTAACATCTCTTATGAGAAAAAATTGAAAGTGTCCAAAATCGTAGCTTAGATAGTAGTTCAAAAACCGTCCAGAATGGCGCTGGTGTAAATAAATGGTATAGTACGACTGTAGTAATAGTTTATGAATTAACCAATAACCTTCCAAAACGACGCGGTATAGTATGACATAAGCAATGAATTGACCAATTACAACCATTAAAATTTTCACCAATAAACAGAGTGATTCAAGGAGAAGTTTTAATTTCATCATTTATATGTTTTTTTTTATGTTACAAGGTGGCAGACGAGCAGGCAGTAGGCACCGAAGTGCCTACCGTCGCCCATGGACATCTGCACGACCAGCACACAGGCAAGCGCTGAGATTAATATTTACTTTCACAATTTAACATAATGGAATTTAGTGGAGGGCGGGTGCATTTTTTGAACGCACAATACATATAACACAGGCATTACGTTATCTACCTTAGGAACAGACGTCCGTGTGTTAGATAGTAATACGTATTTATCTATCTTATCTATTTATATGCGTGGCGTGGCGTGGCACAACTGGGTCGGCAAACTTGGTTCGACGACTTCGAACAGCTGACTGAAGGTCGTCTTGCATTTTATGAATGGACGTCTCGTCCGCTATTATACTAAAGGCCGCGTTCAAATAAAACGTTTAACTACCGACTATTTGTTTAATGCCGGAGCCAGACATAGCTCAAAGAGTGTGTACATTTATAGGGTTCCGTAGTACTGCAAGGAAGCTTTGATTTGTCAGACTTCCCGGTGGCCTAAACCTCTCTTTAAAGGCCGACAACACATCTGTTAGCCTTGTGATGGTTCAGATGTCCATGGGCGTCGGTAGTCACTTAGGTAACAAGCCGTCTGCTCGTTTGCCCCTTGTAACATTAAAAAAAGATTCATAAATTTGCAAAGGGAATAAAATACCCATAAGGTACTTCATACCTTTGTCCTAGAAACATGCAGTTTGGCAAGAAGCTATATATTTATGTGCAAGTATAGGAATAATTCCGAAAACTGTAAATTTGTAGTTACATCACAAAAAAAAATGCAGTGACTTTGTTAAATTAAAAAAAAATCTTATGAAATGCATAAATCGTAAAATAAATACACATAATTGTAAAAAAGAATATAGGCTAAAAATTATGAGCAAAACACTTGCCGAACTTATTCAAAATTCTCTGAAATTTGCCAAGGGTACTATAGGGGTTTTTTTTTATCAATCAGTTTTCACAGCACGGGCTTAATGCCCGTGCCCGTGTAAGCTACCGTGTAGTAATTAATTTTCTTTGTTTTACTGTTCTTTTCTTATTTATTTGGTTCCATTTATATAGTTCCATATTGGTAAATTTTAGACAGCACCCAGATTTCTTTTCAGGGCAGCGATGAGATGGGCGTCACTGTGGTAGATGGCCGCTCTATGGTTGTATTCCACTACAGTATACTCACTCGCGGCAATCGCTCTCTTCACGAATCTACCAACTGAGTCGTCCGCGTCGTCGGTGTTGTAGACGCACTCCTTTGTGTGACGGGAGATTGCGACTATCTCATGTGAAACGTTGTCGTGAACCGCCAGTAATGTCCACAAAAAATTTTTTTTTTTGATTTCTATTGGCTGTCCCAATTTTACGCGGCCGAATTCGTGGGAACAGTGGAGGTCGTGGCCTAAACAGTGTTCGGCATTTGAGTTGATCGCTAGGTTAAGTTGCTCTGGCTGCGGCTGGGTGATACATGGGTGATCCATTCTAGCACTGGTTTATATTTGATATCCAACCTTCTCGGTCTTTCGGAAGGTACGTAAAACAGTGGTACCCGATAAATGTCACTTTGTGATATTAATTGTAAGATTGTAGAGATTGTGGGGCTTCCGAGGATGACGTCAGATGGCAATCGGTCATCTTAACTCGCCCTACAGCCATATCGTCTGCAATCTAAGGAAAAATTTAATGTGCAATTGCTCGCATAATATGGGCCCACACTCTTTTCCTGTCATTATCAATTCTCTGTTTCAGCTCCTTTGACTTACATGTTATGTAATCTTCGAGAATTCTAAGTTTGGCTGCTGTAAATACAGATGTCAAACGACGTCTTACTGATGACCATACTGGGTCCTGTGAACAGAAATGCCCTGTTATCATAATATTTAATGGTAGGAATACTGATCCTGATGATCATGATTTTGAACATAGGTTGAGAATGTTGAAGATGATATTGATTTCTCTACCTTATAGTTAGCAATACATTTTACCGCACGGTCACTGTGTTTAGTGCGAGTTCTTCAACTTTAACGCGATGGTAAAGTTAACTTTATTTTCCAATCATCAAGAATAAAAGCATTATCTCAAATCGCTGTACTTCGCTTTCTAAAACTTGTGTAAAACACACTAAACCAATTCCTCATTATGGCCTTACTTCAGTGGCATTGTAACGGATTAAAAACGCATTTAAACGATCTTAAAATTCTGATAAGAGACTTAAACCCGTTCTGTATTGCCCTCCAGGAAACCAATCTTCTAAATCACGAAATTAGAACTTTAAAAAATTTTAAAATTTACAGAAAAGATGGTCTTAATCCGAATTATGGCCACCACGGTGTTCTTCTTGCTATACACGAATCTACATATTCTGAATTAATCCCAATAACCACTCACCTTCAAGCTGTTGCTGTAAAAATCCATCTTAATTTCTCTTTCTCCGTCTGTAATTTATATCTTCCACAGGACCGTACAATAGACGCTCAACACCTTTTAGATATATTTAATCAATTACCACAACCTATGCTCCTTGTTGGAGATCTAAATGAATTTTTTTTTATGAATTGATCAACAATGAAATAAATATTTTGCCTTCGTCGAGAAAGTGTCTTTTGCTAGATTAAAAATGGCACTTATTGGTAAGTATATGACGTATGCCCAGCTATGGTCACCCACGATGATATTAAGGTACTAGTATATGCTTTTACTATTATGTAAGTTTATCGTGTCGTAGTCATTTGTCGTGTGTAAAAAGTCGTTTCGGTGTCAACCTTATCAATTTTGGACCAGTCCAATAGAGCTGTAAAATTATAGGAGGCATTCCTATGTCAACCTTAATTTTACTTTTTTCTTACTAAACAAGTAATGTAATGTTCTAGACTCAAGCCGTTCGATTTCAACCAAGTTTCTGTTAGTAATATAACGTGAAGTACCATTTGTTATCTTTACGAATGGTAATGCTGTCAGCTTTGGGCGGGGGCACCACAATATCAGCCCTCTATATGTACTGCAATTGTACCAAATTGCATACTCCTCCATCCACGCAAATTTCGTGAAATGGTACCTAAAGTTTTAACTTCACTTATTAATATATAAATTATACAAAGATCTTTTAGGGTCCCGTAATCTTACAAGAAACCCTTATAGTTTCGCTCTGTCCATCCATCCGTCAGTCCGTCTGTCTGCCCGCAAGTCCTCTCCTGGGATTTCCAAACTATTAAATGTAGAGACTTAAACTATTAAAAGTGCTGTGAGCAAAATCGGACAACTTTTGAAGTTATTTAACAAATACCTTCATCTTGTGTCAGATACGGAACCTTCTACATAAGTGTAACTATGGAGCCCAAAAAACAGTATGATCCGTGGATGGCGTAAATTCAGTGATTTTATTAAATTTTAAGGATATTTTTTGTGCGGAGCCCTAAATATTCAGCTAAAAGTAAGCAACCTAATTTGTTCTTTGTAAAATCAGCTATTTACCAGTGACAGTTCTGTCCAAATCAAACAAGCTGTTTCGGGGATTATCCGGGGAAATCAGACAGACAGACTTGCGTTTTTGCTACAGAAACAATGCTACAAAAAAAATAATAATTTCGACATTACACACAGACCCTTCAATTTTATGTATAGATATTGAATACGTTGACAGCCCTGATAGAGTTATACCCGCGCCCTTCTGAGAACTGAGAGTTTTTATAATAATCAATGTATGCAGACTGTATACACGATTAAAATTTATTGCTGAGTTTCAGTTGGCAACCCTGATAGAGCTAACCGCACCCAAATTGCCTATCAAGACAGGTGGATATTTAATAAGAGCCCAAGAACAGTCTTATATCCAAAGAACTGCAGCATTATGTGCGTAAAAGTGCACAATGCAATCCCACAAATGTTTAAAGTATTGCCACCCAATGTATTCAAGAAGGAACTAAAGACGTGGCTAATCAAAAAAACATATTGTACTGTTGAAGACTTCCTTCAAAATAAGTCTTATTAGAATCGTTTTAATTCGTCGAATTAGATTTAGGTATTTTTGTCATTGTACTTTATCTTTTTTTTTTTTTTATTAGCCTATACAGTCCCGCTGCTGGGCAAAGGCCTTCTTTTTCAAACACACCTTCCTTTCCTAACCCATTTGAATCCATTTCTTTCCTGCAAAGGCGTCCAAGTCGTCTCGCCACCTCTTCCTCGGGAATTACGCTCTCGTTAAATATGAAGCAAGACCAAACAACGATTACCCGAAATTTTGTTATCTTATCGCATAGTGTCACTGACCCGCTAATTCTGCACAATTTGGCTAAGGTCATGGATCTTTCGTCCCTTTCTCTCCTCATAGAGCCCTCTATCTCTGTCCCGCTCGCACTTCTTACAATGCTTTGTTGACGCAGGTGGTATACCGTAAGTTATTTGTCAGGCAAATAGCTCTATTGTGCTGATATTTATTTAATGTCACTTATAAGAGTAAACGAGCTCGTTTTGATTAGGTGCCTATATGTAATATTTTTTGAGAAAATAGAAAATCACAAATAAATAAAAGATAAAACCCTCATAAATTACCTTATACCTCTTCTCATACCTCTTCTCAAGGCTGGGCACGAGGAACCCTAGTAAACTTAGCTTTTAAGTCGTAAATTATATCACCAAATTACTAATTGATTTAAAAATAATAATAATAATATACATATAACGTTCATAATTGCTTATAAAAAAGTCTATATTAATAAATAACTTGGACTATACATCGATGCCCAGTGAGATGCCGAAAAAGGTGAACACCTCTCAGCTTATTGTTGAAAGTGAAAGAATTTCCACTTCCCACGTTGATTTTCAGAAGCCACTTTGTCACTCCCCCACGCATGACAGTGCCTTAAAAGCCTTTTTTATTGTTAAATTTCAGTCCATTTTTATATTAAGGTTATCGGCATACCCATCGTGCGTACCATCGTGGATCCGCGCCTGTGGTGATAAACATCGTGCGTGCAAGAAGTAAATAGTCTAAACTATAAACATACACGTGTCAAATTCTTTATTCTAATAATGCAGACACTTTGGTAAACATTCGTTATTTCCTCGTAAAATAACGAATTAATTGGGACTCCGGCTACCAAATGACCGCAAATTTGATAAAATGTCAAAACAAATTTCGGCAATGGTTCCCAATGTTATTCCGTAAGAGGAAAACCGACACAACAAACAACCCAGATGTCTTTAAAATTGATATATAAGTAGGTATGTTTAATAAAATATGGATATTAACTCTTAATGATATATATTTTTTAAAATACTAGCGTCCCCGGCAGACGCTGACATGCCCGAACGTTGGGTTACTTACTATTTACTACATTCTATCATCCTATAATATTGACCCCGTTTCCGTTCCATAATGGTACACTATTTTTACGTTAATGGCTTAAATAAGAAGTAAATAAGATATATGCTGTCGACAGCTTTTTTGTAGAACTATTTAAGATAAACATTTCGTTCATACACTATAGGTATACCTGTAACTCTAACGGTTTTTGCAGCGCACGCCGGATTAGCTTGCAGATGGCAGGATTTTTTCCTACTTACTTGACATTTATCATTTTGAACAATTCACACAATATCTTTGTAATTTATACTCTACGTGTTATTCTGATGTATAAACTATATTATTGTAATGTTTTATTAAAATCTATCAGTAGTTTTTCCGTGAAAGAGCGTCAAAGATACATCCATATTTCCGCGTGAACAAACTTTCGCGTTTATAATGTTAGTAGGACTAACTGTTACCCGCCACTTTGTCCGCGTAAATTTAAACTTCCAAGAGCTCTAAGACTTCCATAATGTGCTCCTATCGAAATATCCGTTCTTAGGGGATATTGTTCTACTATGAGCTACCTCTTTGCCAACTGTCATCGTTGTACGTTCCGCAGTTTTCGAAATTTCATATTAGGTCACCTTTAGCTTTTATATATAGAGATTAAAGTCAAAAAAGACTCAAATGCTGTTACCCCGCGTAGCCGTTTACCCCAAGCGTCATGGGATTTGAACCGGTGACGATGACTTCTGGAAATCTTATGGCTGCCTAGTTAAAAGGCTTCTTTGGAAGGCAAATTTGGTTATAGGAAATTTGTAACATTTTCTTCATAAATCAGAATCTTCTTCCTAGCGTTATCGCGGTCTAGTACCAGGGTCAACTTCAATTGCAGAGAAGCCGAAGTAGGAACCGAATGCCATCTGACGTCATCCCCGCAACCCCCCACAATTAATACAATCTCACGACTAATATCATTCGATTCGATTCGATTCGATTTCGACATTAATCGGGACCCACTGTTTTACGGGCCTTCCAAAACAGGGCGGAGGTCGGATATCTGAAAACCAATTTTAGAATGGCTCATCCATCTATCACTCGGCATCGATAAGCACTGCTTATCCTAGCGTTAGCTGCAGATGCCGGCCACTGATTTAGGTACGACCTCCTATGAAATCAGAAACTATATTTGCAAAGTATTTGAAAAAATTCCTTTTTTTAACTCTAACTCAATTATTTTTTTACTAATCTTGAATTGAAAATTTCGATTTGTTTTTGAATATAGCATTGGAATTTATACAAAAAATAATCCAATTGTGTAGTGAAAAGCAAAGAAGTCTATGTTGTTCCCTGAAAATGCAGTTATCTACCAAGTCCCATCCAATTCGATGCAGCCGCTTCCGGAATTACCCGGAACAGACAGACAGACAAAGAGGCCGATAGACACACAGACAGACTAAAACGTCTTAACCTGCTTTTATACTATAGGTATATCTTAGGCAATTAGTTAAAAAAGTAGTTAAAAAAGTTTTAATAATGTATGTATATATGTATAGATAAGTGGGTTCACTCCAAATTTTAAACACAATTAAACATTATTTTCATTAACCACACGAAAACGACTAACAAATATAAACAAGGAAAAACATAATTATAGTAAAAATGAAACTTGTAATTTTGAAAAACATCCTGCAAGAGTTTCCTCCAAATTCAAACTTTTACAAGCTCTTTTGAATCGTCAAATATATTTGTTTGACTTACAGTTAAAAGATTCTCTCCTCTGTTTGAATATATTTTCATATTTTAAAAATCTTAAATAAATATTTGAGATGTAAGCAAGAAAGCAAACCCCTTTTTATTTGTCATTGTTT
The DNA here is from genome assembly GCA_024363005.1 of Charaxes varanes. NCBI lineage: Eukaryota > Metazoa > Arthropoda > Insecta > Lepidoptera > Nymphalidae > Charaxes > Charaxes varanes. The sequence goes on from JANCMC010026410.1 coordinate 6,690,705, forward strand.
ATTAGAATAATTATTTTTAAATTAATTAAAAAATTAAGTACGCGTATTTTTGTTTTTTTTTTAATTTTTTTTATGTATGTTTAAAAATACGTTTTTAAATGTTTAGATAAAAAAATATCGACTGCCCCCGGATTCCTAGGTAAAATTCCAACGTCGCTCAGTACTAATTTTTCGATAGAGTCATATTATATAGTCTAAGGGCCATGCTTAATTTTACACGGGCAAAGTCGCGGGAAAAAGGAATTTTTAGATATAGAAATAAATTAACTAGTCGGTGTGATAAAAACGCTGGACGATAATCACCAACGAGCATTGAACCTGGGACTGTTTATTTCTAAATTTTCACCAGACCAAGATAAGCGTTATCAGGAGTGCAATTTATTTTATCTGCCCGTGCGTTGCACTATTGCTAAAGTCGAATTGCGACTGAGTTCCGTACGTAGGAATATGTACACACAATCCGTATTCAAGAAAAAAACATGCTCACATCTCAAGAGCCGGTAACTCATCTGGCACTTTTGATACAATAGTGGTCCGTGGATTTTGATTGTCACTAGTAATAAATACTTGAGATCGTCGGCTGGTCAAAACTCGGCCACATTTTTTTTTAAATTGTTTTGGCGATAGACGAGCGCCGGGAAGTCTCACAAACCGAACGAAATGCGACAGCTATACCATCACTTGACGTGACAGCAGCGGCGTGAGTGGCGGCAGCCACTTTACGCCGATCTTATGTGAGAAAGGGATACTGGTATCCGGACGCGCAGGCTCAATTCGGCTGCAGACCAAAAGGACTTCAAGCGTGGTGCTAATCCTGATTGCTTCTAGTATTTTTGAAACTAAAAGAAGTGTATATAAATGTAAAAATGCCTGTTGCTAGTGTGTATTTAGCTTTACGTAAAACAATGTTTCTGTGGCAGGCTGCTGAAATATTGCATTTGCTGCCTACCTGGGCACCGCTGCGGGCTGATTCTGCCTACAGTATTAATACATAAATCATACAGGGTCCTGAATACAATTCCATAACGAAAATTAGTTACAGGCGGATAATCTTTAGTTCCAAAATCCGTTATCTCAACAATTAAAACATTAGTCACGACGCATGCAACTCGGCAACTCTAGCGTCTGGAATGTGCCCTGAACCTTGACTTGCGAAACCAAATTTAGTTTTTAATATGCTCCTACCTAACGTGTAACTGAAACAGATATATTCGCCTCTAAATTAGTTTTAAAAAAATGGGCTGAGGTGCATCCGCATTGCAGGCCCTTCCGTTATCACATCATAATCTTTTTCCTAGCGTTATTATTATTATTATTTTTTAATTTTTCTAACAGAATATTAGGAATACTTTTTAAGTATGTCTAATATTCCCTTTACCCCTCCTACTATGCTTAAATTAAAAGCTTGTATTAGGAGTGGGTGCGACAATACCCCAACGGCGGTGGGGCTTGGACCAATGTGTAAAATAGATACAAACCCTTGTCTTATATAATAACTTCTCTAATATTAAAACAGTAATTCATAGTAAGGTGTAGCTGCCGCTACATAACGAGATGGCAATGATGTCGAGTGGAAAAGGTTACTACACCACAGCAAACTAGATGGCGCTGTACGGGTGACGACGACTGCAGTACAAACACTGAAAATCTCCATACAAATTAACTCACGCTAGCAAAGTTTCTACTTACGATTACTATATATAGACTTTCCGACACGAAGATCTTCCTTTGCGGTGGTTGAGCATATCGATCTTCGGTCCCACCTTTTATTCCTCGCCGAAACTTTCCAACATGTTGGACAGGAACACGCAGGTAAACTGGGCAGTCGTATTACAAGCGTTGACTAGGTAACAGCTAACGAAGCATAGATCTTTCCTCAAAGGCTGGCAACGCATATGGGACCATAATTAACTTAAAATCATGCGTCAACCCCAAAAATACACAATTATCTTCAATTTTTAGGGTTTCACAATTGATACTTAATGTTTGATTACCGTTATTCTTTACATTTGGAAAGCTAAATTCTAAGCATTTAGTTTTCTTTGCATTTAAGCATAAATTATTAACGGTGAACCATTGTGATACCTGAGATAAAGCACTGTTTATGTCGTCAGTATAATTTCCGTCCGTCTGTTTGCTCTTACTATGTAACTTCTACAATTATGAACATAAATGCATGAAATTTCGTACAGTTATGGGTTGTGTATTTTATTTTGGCCGTCTTAAAATAATAATAATTTTACTTTATGTGGGTGAGTACCGTACATATGAAGTGGAGGGTCGCGGATGCAACCTTAAAATAAAAATGGCCAACAGCGTGTCAACATACGCTAATAATATGCAAAGGCTCCGAATCTGATACGCGATAAGTGTATGTCATAAATAACTTCCATTGTAGACAGTAAATTTATTATAGAAACAGAAAATAGACCTCCAGATTGACGTTCTATGTTCAAATGGGGTTTAACCCAAATCATATAACTACTTTTGTTCCCTCTCGTAGAATTACCGTAGCGCATTTACGAGACCAATGGGATAACTACTTTGAGACACGGGTTCGAATCCCAGGTTGACGACTTCTTATAGGTTTATATTTTTTGTTATACTTCTTTATACATATTCAGATATTTTTTTAATTCTATCCACGCTGGCGTGATACATTTTCTTACAATTATCTCGAATTCAAAAACCAAGCCACGTGCTCCCGTCAATCTTCGGGCAGCCGTGGTGTGTCAGCCACGAGCCCCGGTCAACCTTCGGGCCAGCCACGAGTCCTGGTTAATCCCCGGTTAGCTCCGTGGCTTGCCAGTCACGAGTCACGGTCAACCTTCTGGCCAGCCACGAGCCCCTGTCAACCAAGCCACGTGCTCCCGTCAACCTTCGGGCAGCCGTGGTGTGTCAGCCACGAGCTCCGGTCAACCTTCTCGCAGCCGTGGAGTGTTAGCCACGAGCTCCGGTCAACCTTCGGGCAGCCGTGGAGTGTCAGCCACGAGCTGCGGTCAACCTTCGGGCAGCCGTGGAGTGTCAGCCACGAGCCGCGGTCAACCTTCGGGCAGCCTTGGAGTGTCTGCCACGAGCCCCGGTCAGCCTTCGGTCAGCCCTGTTCAGAGCTGGCCGCGAGGAACCCTTGTAAACTTGGCTTTTAAATCCCAGATTTTATCACAAAGAATATTAAATAATGACTTATAAATATATTATATATATATGACGTTCATAAGCAAATGTTAATAAACAAATTTAGATTTTGTCTTTGAGTTTGACTTTAGGGAGGAGGTCTAGGGTCGACAACACACGGGTGAAGTGTTGGATTTTATGCTAGTGTAGTGTAATGTGCAATACTACGAGTAGATTAGTCCATTACATGTTTTTATTTTCTAACATTTTTAACCGAACATCACCCCCTTTCTTAAATTTATATACGTTTTTGTACGTACTAAATCTTTGAAGAGGATATCAACTGCTCTGGGATCGACAACCTCTGTCTATCAAGCAGAGTGCATCGCAATCATCAGTCCTGAAATTTACAACTGTACAATTCTCAAGAAACTTCTTACCTTGCACAATTCCCTAGTGGAATCAATTACCAGCTTCGGTATTTCCGAAACGATACGACTTAGGGACCTTCAAGAAAAGGGCATACTCATCATTCCTCATAGGCTGGCAACGCAGCTGTGGGCCCTCTGGTGTTGCAGTAGTCCATGGGTGTCGATAGTCACTCGAGTAAAACGCCTGCCCGTCTGCCCCTTGATATATTAAAAAAAGAAGGGCGAACATGGCAAAATATTTGGTATATCATGCAAGTATTTCAATAAAACTGCAACTATATTAATTCATACCAGATAAAATATGTCTCTAAAGAACGCATTTGTTATACCAAGATTTCAGGGGTATGCAGCTACATGGGACTTTAGGATTTCATCCCCTACTGAATATGCATATATGAGTAACTGCCGCTACATAACGAGATGGCAATGATGTCCAGTGGAAAAAGGTTACACTAAAGCAAATTAGATGGTGCTGTACGGATGACGATGACCGTAGTACAAACACTGAAAATCTCCATACAAACAAACTCACGCTAGCGAAGTTTCTAGTTACGATTACTGTATATGGGCCTTCCGAACAACTGTCGGCGGGACGAGGCCGCCCCGGGCAACTCCAACTAATCCAACCCGGACACGAAGATCTTACTTTGCGGTGGTTGAGCATTTCGACCTTCGCTCCCACCTTTCATTCCTCGCCGAAACTTTCCACCTTGGTGTGCCTTTCCACGTTTTCTTAGATATACATAAATTAAGACGGTAACCTGATAATGCGCAAGTCATAACTTTATTGATGATTGAGATCTTCAGGTGAGACTGGAATGGAACAAAGGATTTTGGATTTTTGCAAGGATAGATTTCGAAGAATTTTCCATTTGGATTTAGGATCTGGAGCATTAGATAGGACTTGATGGATGTGGTCTGATTTAGCACGTCGGACTGCTGACTGGGTCTGACTCCGCAATAACTTGAAAAACGCATGATCCTCAGTCAAGCGTGTGTGACGGAATTTGCGTCTTGCTGCTTCTCTTCTTTTGATCATATCTTTTATTTCTGGAGTCAGCCAAGGGGCAGTTGGGCGGCGTATGGTTCGGGTTATAAGAGGAGCATGTTCATCTAATATGGATTTGAGATTTGAGGTGAGGATGGAGATCATAGGCTCGATGGAGGAACAAGTGTATATTTCGTCCCATTGAAGGGAAATAAAAAAAAAAGATGCTCCGTTTGCATGTAAAGTTCGAATTAATCATCCATAATTGACATTTCGACAAATATAGCTATATATGTTTCTTTCCCTGCCTAGCCAATCAATGAAGCCTTGTTTGACATCTAGTTCGATTTGTTACTGTAAAGAAGGGCGGGGGCTCCTCGCACAAGTAACATAAATTACTTTAAAGGAGTTCTCCAGTTGTAATATAATCTATAAGCTCAGATCTATGTAAGTTATGGAAAGAAATGGATTTTATTTTATTATTTTTATTTGGGACTATTGGGGGGGGGGGGGGCAAGAGCTACGATGTTGAACTCTGGAGTCCCAGATTGCATAGAGTACACAGTAACAAAACATACTCCATGTTCTCTTTTCAGGTTGACATTTTATGTAACGACGAGTTGCTGGGCAAAGACCACACGCTGAAGTTCGTGTATGTGACGCGCTGGAGGTTCCGCGACCCTCCGCTGCGGCTGCAGTACCGCCCCAAGCTGGACCTGTAGCCAACAGATCTGTGACGCTCTGGGTGCCATACAAACATGGTGCGAGTCCTCACTGAATGTCCATTTGTTGACAGTACTCATTGCTGAAGAAAATAGTAATTGTAATATTAAATAAAATGGCAAAGTCAAAGAACCATACAAATCATAATCAAAATCGTAAAGCTCACCAAAATGGCAGGAATCCACTTTTGGCATGGAACTTAAATTCTTAAGAAATCAAAGGTTTTGTGAATTTGTTTGCCAAACGATTGGCCCATGCTGCAGAAAGCAAACCTACTAGAGTAGCCAAAGATAAGAAATTCACCCATTGTTTAAGAATTAAAACATGCTCACAATATTGACTTGCCAGGCTCTACACTAGCTGATAGCGACTTCAGTTTGCTTTTTTACAAATTACACATATTTTACCACATCTTTGGAAGTAAAATTTCTTTACGCACGCTTGTCTTGGGAGTAAACTGGTGAATGTGTGCCGAGAGCAATAGGTGGGCAAAAGGGTGATTGAAATAGGCATTACGACAGTAATCAGAAATCATTTAAATTATATATTTATCTGATAAAATAACATGCATAAAGCTTGACAAACGTATTTATTTTTATATTGCGAGCGAGATTAATAGGGATTAACAAAAAAAGGAAACTACAAAATACTACAATCCGCCATGACAGCTAAAACATCCAGCAGAGCGGATGACGTTACTGTATGTTAGAGTGCGTTCCAATAAGAGATCGCAATATTTTAAAGTGCTCATTGATATTCGTCATTTGACGACTGCGATCTTTATGGTCTTGGCGAAAACTTCGAGGTGACGCTTAGCGGAACGCACTGTTAAGATAAAGTGACGTCAGGACAACTTCGACTGTTTTGAATCCTAAAATGTATCATGATATTTTTCTTTTATAAAAACGTAAATTTCCACGGAAGTATTAACTTATTTGGCAATAGTAGATATTTGAGAACCTTATAAACCTATATTTCAAAATTTGTCGTCTCGCCTATTGAGAGTGAGATATAAGTTAGTGAGGTCATATAGAATATAAAGTTAGTGATTAAAATTGTCAATTCTTTTTAAAGTTCATATATATAAAAGTTTTACTTCAGTTGAGTGGTCTAAAGCATACTTATTTTTTTGTAATCTCAAAGAACCTCCAATGAGAACTTGAATATCACATTGTGTTTAATTTTTGCTCATTTAGTGGTGGCACAAGTGAAGTGATTGTAAAATAATAATGGTTTGTGAGTATTCCTGTGGTGTAGCAAGAATCTTGAATTAAAAGATAAAAAAGATTTTTGCAAAGTCTACTGCACATCAAATGAATGACGATTTTGAAGTCGTAAAATTAATACAAAAGGCCCAAAATCCTATAAATGTTATGAGCTCAACTTCCAGGGAAGCTAGTTTCAAGATAAGTTTTGAAATGGATTTACATTATTCAAATTTGTTGTTCACAACAACCAACATGGTTCACCATACCATCAAGATTCAGTTAAAGGTGGAGAGAGTATCAATTTGCTGTAACCAAAAGAATGGTGGCCCAGCTCAGTCCCAAAATATTGGACAGCTCGTGTGAATGTATGTTTGTATCACATCTAGATATATAGATTATTTATAAATCAGTTTCCAACTTCCTATTGTCCATAGTAATTTAAAACGAAAACAAATAAACTATTTTTTTAAGATCACTACACTGGAGTAGTATATGGAAACTGGTATTTGATGTCCAAATTGTATCATATAATATAAGAGTTTATGTGTAATAAGTTGATTTCGAAATAATTTATATAAAAATTACTTTGATTTGATTAAAGTTTACATTGCTCTTATACTTAACAAATCATGTCATTTGTTATGCTATGTCATAATCATATAAAAGACAGAACTGAAAATGAAGCAATTAATATTATATTCCCAAAAACGCTTAATGTTTATCCCGTCCTCAGAGGTGAAACATCTTGAAATTTTTATAGTCTTGGATATGAATTTTTTTCACTAAAAATATGTACCATTAATGGTTAATCTGTTAAAGTTGTTTAAGACAAAGGCATTTGAAAAATATATTTTATTTATAAAAGAATAAAAACTGAAACTAAAAATTATTATAAGTATAATACGACGGCTTTTGATTAAAACAAAATTTTAAATTGTGCAAAGAGACAATGTATTAATAATGTTTTGAATCTGACATAAATTGTTTCGAAATCTCCAATAGTTAATTACTCAGTGGGTGCATTAAGGCAGAGTTGAATATGTCATGCTGTAAATAATTTAGCACGCTCATATGGGAACAACAAAAAATCGCATCATAACTGATATGAAACGTAATTTCGGCTAAAGAAAACTTAAGTTTTTTTTAAACTAAGATAAACTTAAATAGCTGAAATTTAGTTTAATTTACATTATATCGAGAGACGTTTTTCGATGGATTTGCTCAGTTTTGCGATGGATGTTGGACCGCTCATGACGTCACTGCGCTGGTGCACCGCAGAGGTCTAGTAAAATATCGCTAGTGACTTTTATACCTACAAGTAAGAGATACTCGTTACTCTAAATGAAAGTTTATTTATGAAATATTATTTTATTTTTAGCTGACCATTAATTTAGAAGGAATTTAGTTTGTTTAGTTTACCTTTTAGTTCAGTCGTTGTTTAGTTTTAGTTCATTTTGTTATCGCCATCGGTGTTTGGACCGAGCTGTAAACAATCTGTAGGCACAAATTATTTGAAATATATTATTTGAATACACGTGAGGGTTTTATTATGCATTTTGAGTCTTGCATTTTATATCTATATTGCTGTAATTCGCAACTTACTTCTCTTGAATTCAGTTTTGATTGTTTTTGTGCAGAACATTAGTACATATAACCTTTCTCTTGAATCACTCTGTTTATGTGAAAACCGCATTAAGATCCGTTGAGTAGTTTATAAGATCTATGCATACAAGAACAGGAAGCGACTATGTTTTATTTTATACTGTGTTATACAACATAAACCTCCATGTAAGTATAATTCCTATATAACTTACTAAAAGACCTTGGCTTGTCAAGAACTATCATAAGTTCATTACTAGAAAGGACATCTAAAGCCGCACTAGTAGGACCGTATTTGTTAAATAACTTCAAAAGTTGTTGTCCAATTTCGTTCAAAATAATTTGCCGAAGGAATTTTGAGCATGTTCAATCAACAGGGAATATTTCAAGTCTCTATGCCTAATAGTTTGGAAAATCTAGGGGGGGGGGGCACCTTAGAGCAGAGCGAAATTAAAAGGGTTCCTTGTAATACTACGGAACCCTAAAAAAGTAGTAGTAACCGTTAGGGCTTCGAAAACACAAATCTTACAACGACACGACTCTGGATAATGAGGTACAATAACACACAGAAAGTGTCAGTTAAGTCCATTAAGCTACACTTTGTCCTTTACTTACAACGAACGACCTTAAAAAACTTTGTACTCTGGAGGCATTGGCCCTTAAACGAACTATCTAGACAGCTGTATTGCCTAAAAGGTAATGAGCCGTTCGTGAAAATGGCGGGTGTGTTAATGATCCTTCGAAGACAGAAACTATCTTACGCATGCAGATATCTAAATTAATAAATACATTCTTTTCCTCTTTAAAAAGAATGTTAGGAAGACTTTTTGGGTATGTCTAATATCCCCCCCCCCCCTACTAAGCTTAAATTTGAGTTGAGCTCTTGAGGCTCCAATATATACAAGACTATATATATTGTCAACTTAATACCTGTGTTATAGGTAACAGACGCCTGTTATACATGTCTCACCTAGCTGTGCATTAGTGTCTCGTCTAGCTTGGCATTAGCGTCGCCCCAACGTTGCCCTAGCGTCGCACCTAGTGTCGAAATACCGGTACATTAGCGTCTCACCTAGCGGCGCATAAGAGTCGCACTACCGGCGCTTAAGCGACATAGGAGGAATCCGCCTGTCTGTCAGACCCTTTTACTCAGAAACACACAGATCTAATATGTAATAATCCCTTGAAGGTGTAAAAAAGTCAACTCTAAGTGTACGCCACTAACACACACGCACGCACGCACACACACACACACAGACACACGCACAAGTTAAAAGAAAACTTATGAAAAAAATAAACTTTAATATAACCTAGTAAGGTATTACGTGACTACCATACGGAACCCATAGTGCGCGAGTCTGACTCACACTTGCCGGTTAATTATTTATTTATTAAGACCAATTAAAGCAATCGGGCAGAGCGGACGCTTATCGGTCATATCGATGCTGTAAAGGAATTTATAATCATAATTACAGAAGATTACAATTTGCCAACGTTACAACTAAGAATTCCATTTTTACGTTAAAAAACACGCTAGGATGCAGGCAAAATCAATTTAAACACGTGTCTATACACACGTGCGAGGAAAACGGAATTATTACACGTTACATATAGAAAAGTTGAAGTATTCTATATCCCCATCATTATAATGGGGATATGGTCTACCGAGGTCTGAGGAGATAGTAGACTGATCAGCGGTCAGTTTAAGCAGTTTTAACTATGCAGTTCTTAGCACTTGAAGTAGTGGGTCCCGATTAATGTCACTGAGTTAGTCGGACTGGTACCCGGATGCGCCGACCCAATTCCGCCGCAGACCAAAAGTTCTGCAAGCGCAGCGCTCCCTCTAATTAGAGAAATAGATAGGACTAAATAAAAATATGCAGTAAAAGCAAACAAACAATGAAATCTTGCCCCTTTATAATATTAGTTTAAGGAAATAGTATAGAAATAGAAGGACTGCAAGGATGCCAGAACGCAGGTGAAGAGGTTGGTAAGAACAAAGAAGAGGGAAGCGTTAAAAAAACGAATTGAGGAAATTGAAAGCTCAAGGAGTAAACACGAATCCCGAAAGTTCTACAGCATGGTTAAAAATGTTAAGTATGGACCGACCAGAAGGGGCAAACTAATCCAAGATGACCAGGGAAGAATGTTGATGCCAGAGGAAGAGGTACAGTAGAGGTGGCGACAATATTTTGGTCATCCGTTTTCGGATATATGGAATTCCTTTAGCGAAGTCATCGCTATGATGCTCGAATTGGGATACAACGATATCTTTGACGGGGAGTACAGTGAAACGGAGCCGTTGAAAATCTTCGGACGGATCATGTACCTTGCGTTCATGGTTGTGAGAAGGATTTCTGTACAGCCCTGCAGGTCTTCCACTAATCGTGTTCTTCTTTTCCACTGTAGTCTTCTCTTCACGAAATCCTTCCCACTTCATCCTAGGTCCCCAATTAATGATGCCGACTTTATAGAGACTGGGTGAGCCCCAGAAGGTGGTCTACAGGTCCCAAACGGTACATCCGTGGCTGTTAACAGACTGATAAATTATCTGCAATAGCTGGATTTGAACCTGAAACCATTACCTCAGCATCTCTCACTTTTTTTCACAATTTTTGGTCTTTAGATATGTGATTTTATATGATTAAAAGTTGTGGCCACTCCAGTTGACGGTGACACTAAAGAAAAATTCACCCACGTGGTTTTATTGGTGTACTATAAAGTACATAATCAGAATTTATACATTAGATCTATCTTCTCAAGCCATGTCTTTCTAACGACATTGACAACGCCCTTGTAAAACAAAAAATTGTACATGACAGCAAGAGCCGACCGAAATCTTTCGTAACGGGAGAGGAGGTCTGGGTTAGTCTCAAGGGAAGAAAAGAAAAAGGAGAAGGGCAGATCGTGGAACAGACTGGACCGCTTTCTTACATTGTGCTAGTGGATGGCCATCGGAAAAGGATGCACGCCGATCAGCTCCGACCAAGACTTCATTAAGGGGGGAGAAGATGTAGTATCCTCAATGACCATCTGTTTTATTTATGCATTATATATTTTATAACCTTCCTCCACTTTATAAATATTATTTTCCTAATAAGCATATGTTTATTAATATAGTGTGTTCTGTAATAGACTTAACCCAAAAATGAATAAATTTAGTTTTGTATTTTTTTTTTAATCACCTACGACGTCGTACGTAGAATCCATTATTGTTTTCGTGTTTCCCTGCATCCTCTCCAATATTACCCTTCTCCTCTAACCTGAGGTGACGAAGAAAAATCACAGTTATTCGGCCAACACCTTTTTAAAACTTTTCATCCACATCCTGATGTCATTAATCCAAGTCACCTCGAATATATAGAAGCAGAATTAAATGTTCCCCTCCAAATGACTCTTCCTCCCAAAGCATTTCATCCTTCAGAAGTATGTAACATAATCCACAGATTACCTTCCCGTAAAGCTCCTGGCCACGACCTCATTACTGTCCACATCTTAAAACATCTTCCTAGGAAAGCCATTCTATTCCTTACCTATATATATAATGCTGTACTCCGGACCACATATTTTCCTGACCTATGGCTAATCTCCGAATCGACTACCCAAATTTCGACGACACTTTCACTGATGGATAGTTAATATAACAAATAGTAATTTAGGCTACTTTCAATTTTCTAGCGGGATTCCAAACGATAGACTATATCTTTAAAACGATTGAACAAAATTTGAATGAATGCGATTGAGAAATGGTTAAATTCTAGAATGAGTAATTTAAACTACTTTTAATTATTAAACGAAAACAGGACTTACTTCCCGGGGTGGACTTCTCCGAAATGGCTGAACTTATTTTGGCGGGATTCACATTAACAGATAGATGAAGTTATAAAGTTTAACGTAAGCTAACTTTTATTTTCCCGTGGGAACTCGATGCCTAATAGCAGCTTTTGTAACGGAACGGTCAAAATTCAAATAAAATAAAATAAAGATTAGCAGATGGTCGATTTCCTTTTGAGATACTGGGTCCCAAACAATCTGTAGTTTGTGCTGAAGAGCTTGCAGCGGCTAAGAAGGATGTAGTGATTTCCTCTGTTTCTCCCCATAATGTCCCAAACATGTTCGATGGCCATGGTAAGAAATTGACATTAGTCTCTGAAAAACAGTTCATAGGACGTCTTGTTGCAATGGTGTATCTTCGAATAACCGAAGAAATGGGTGGATAAGGTGTTCTCGAACAAATAATAAACGAGATCCCCATAAGTAATAGTATCCCATACCATAATCCCCACACTTTGATGCAGTTTGCAGTTTGATGTTTATTAGCTAGTCATTGATCGGCAATTGATCTGTTACCGGAGAATCGGTCTCATCTTGCCCTAAGTCGAAGGTGGAGATCCTTCTCAAATTGAATAATAATGCAACCCATTATAAAATGCATTTATTTTTATTTGGATCTCAACATTTGCATAGCAAGTGCTTCCGCTTCTTGCACAGTCAACGATGCAGACACTTCTTTGAACTTTTTGACTTTACGGGGTGTGACACTTTCCTGTGGAATACCTTTGTTTTCAAGTAACTTTCGCTTTGTAGGCCTGTAAAATAATTATGCACACACTTTAATTAATACATACTCTAAAATACGTAGTATACATATATTATTGGATGGAAATGTTATATTTTTAACTATTATCATTCTCAACCTCTGTTGACCCACTGTTACATATACTATTATTATTATAAAGAAATTTACTCAAACATGCGCGTAAATGGTATCATTACATTCGAAAAAAGAATACGCGCAGTTTGCCATTTACGGATATTCAAATTTAAGAAAAAAACGCACCTGCAAAGTTGAATGAAATTTTTTCCATGTTCCATGGAAATGCTAAAAGTTCAATATGAAAATTATTTTGAACACAATTGGTTACCATGTTTTGAAGTTATGTCACCAATACGATTATCGCGTATAAAATACGGAACTCTACTATAAGCATGTCTTGACACTTTCTTAGCCACTTTTAGGAATATTTAAATTTTTAAACACTTACCTGTGGTATTTTTCATCCATTTCAGTGTCCCCTACATCAGAAGAGTAATCAGTTTCATTTTCTGTAGCTGATTCATTCTGATCACTAACCTCTGTTTTATCATATACTTTATCAGGATCTGGCAACCATGATAAGTCTGGACCATCAGACTCTGATTGTGATCCAAAGTCATCTTTCTCTCCTTCTTCATCTTTTTTCTTGTTTTTAAGCTTACGTTTTTGTTCCTTGTGCTTAGCTTTAACTTTCTCTCTAAATCTTATTTTATCATATTTATCTTCTTCTTGCAATACCTCTTTTGCTTTTTCAATATCTATTCCACCTACATTTTCATTAACAAACTTCTTAGCTACTTCCGATTTTACATCTTTCTTGTCATCCTCAATTGCTTCTCCATCTTCAGTGAATTTAACTGTTGTGTTAACTTTAATTTTCTTTTTAAGAATTTTTTTAGCGACAGCAGCTTTAGTCAATGGTTTAACATTCTTTTTGGACACTATAATATCTTGCTTAGATGTTGTATCTTCAATTTCAACATTTTTCCTTTTTACTTTAATGAAACAATCCTCATCACTATCATCATTTTCATTGTGGAAATTGAATGTAGGGAGTTCTTTTTTTATCTTGTCTTTTTTAGCATATAAATCAACACAATCATCGTTATTATCCTTTGTGTCAATTGTACTATTATCAGATTCATAATTTGCCTTCAATTTTTCGATTGTATTGTTAGCTTCTACACCTGGATCTTTATTAGCATTATTTCTGTTGAATTTATGCATAAACTTTATTCTAGGGGGAACAATAAGTCCCAATGATCTGGCATAAGCATCAGTGTCTAAAAGTTGAATGTTAAATATATCTTTGTTTTTCATCAAAAATATAGATTTTATGTAACTCACAAATGCTCTTTGAGCAGACTGTTTTAGCTCAGTATTATCAGATAAAAGTCCTTCTATTTTTCTTTGGGGTGACATTACTTTTGATGGATCCACAGAAATTTTATTAATTGGAATTTTAGTTGTCTTGAGATCTTCAACGATTTTTTCTTCATGAGGGAGTAAAATTAATAGCCCTTCACCCTTCCCTAAAACACCACGAGCTGTTCGACCAGCTCTGTGTATATAAGTATCCACATTTTCAGGACAATCATATTGTATCACCCAATTAACTTTAGGAAAATCTAACCCTCTTGATGCTAAATCTGTAGCAAAAAGTACTACATTTGACTTCCTACAAAATTCTTGGTAAATTCTTTCTCTTTTCTCTTGGTGTAATGTTCCATACAAAGCCAGTAGGCTAACCCCAGGTCTTAATTTACAAAATAATTCATAAGTATACTTCACTTGCTTACAAGTGGCCATAAATACTAAAACTTTTTGTTTTAAATGATTTCTAATGAAAGACCATAAAATGCCTAACTTCTCATCAATTTCACAAACTATGTAACTTTGTTGAAGAGATTCGGGTGTGGCACTATCAGCTTGTTCATGTGGTGCCACATAAGTTGGAAATGATAAACTTAATCTTGCTAAATCTTTAACTGACTTTGTTTGTGTTGCTGAAAACAGTAGTGTTTGCCTTTTGGGAGGCAAATTTTCAATTATGGCATTCATAGTTGCCTCAAAACCCATGTCTAAGCATCTGTCTGCTTCATCTAAAATTAACATTTGTAGATGACTACAATCAAACAAAGGATTCTCATCCATGTGCTGCAATAGACGACCAGGGGTACAAATAAGAATGTTAATTTGATCCATCCTCTTTCTTTCAAATTTCAGATTTTGGCCACCAATTATTAATCCCGCCGAGAAATCATGCAGATGACCCACTTTTCTAAGAGTTTCATATATTTGATATGCTAGCTCTCTTGTAGGAGAAATGACAAGTGCTCCTACCCCATCCAATCTTGTCCATTTCTTGCAGAATAATGTTTCTAATATTGGTATGAGAAATGCCAATGTTTTCCCTGATCCAGTTTTAGCAGCCCCCAAAATATCTTTACCCTGTAATGCATAACCTATGGCCTGTTTCTGAATATCAGTTGGTACAGGATAATTATTTTCCTTTAAGCCCTTTAAAGTTTTTTGAGATAATGGAAAATCCTTGAAAGTTTTAACCTCATCTGGAACAATCTAAAACAAAATACAAATTATACTTTCAAAGTATCAAAAGCATTAGAACACAACTTTCATCTTAGGCGATGTGTATTTACATTTATCAATAAGTGCCATACTAAAGAAATAGATTAAGTTTTAATTCAGAAAATGGCTCGATTTTGATTTACTGAGAGTAGAGCACACCCCCTGGGACGTGCAATATTATTTAATTTAATAATACACCCAGAATAATATGTAATAACTTTTATTTTATATATAAAAAAAGTTATATATAGAAAAAGTTTTCCTGTAAATTCATTACACCTTTTTTTAGTCATGTAAATTATGGTCATCAGTTTAGTCTTTATGAAAAAAAATAACAAATGGATATACCAAAATATTTTTAAAATTTCATTAAAAGGGGGCCACTCTTAATGTGCAGGAGGCATGCTATATCGACACTTCAGAATTTGATTCATGTTCTATATTATTTACACTGAATTTGACTTATAAAAATATTTTAAAAACCTAATATTTGAAAACCTATTTTGCTGTAGAACTAGGAGTTATAGTTGAGATATTTCCTCTATTTCACAAGTCAAATTGTGCATTACATAGGGAATATGAAACGCAGTCTTTCAAACATCGTGCCACTGTTATTTTTCACACATTCTCACACACCTTGTCATATTGCGCTTGCAAATATTGAATGGCTGCATCTTCCTCGACACTTTTTTTCTTTCTAGGTTTAAACAACCTGTTTTTCGTCTTTTTATTATTTTCAGCTGACGCTTCGCCGTCTTTCTTCATATTATTTTATTTTAAAATATAATTTACAATAGTCAGTAGTCACATGTCTGATCAACAAGGGGCTCATAGTTTCCCGGGAAGAGACAGGAACCCTGTTACAATCGGATGTCTCTCTCTTAGAAGCATCGTTGGTGGGCCGTATCTCAAGAAGAGTTCTGAATACAATTCAGGGAGATACGACACACCCCTGGGACACGCTCAAGGTTAGGCTTAAGAAGCTCTATGGTGGGGGTAGATGGACCCCAGAGGAGGATACCTTCTATATACTGAAGGAATAAAGGAACCAGAGACAGGAGAATTCCCTTCATTCCACCCGCGTCGGTGGGTGATTCGGAACTCGAGCGTGTTTTTTCCGAATTTTGTGTTCCCGGCCGTAGTTGTCACATTTTCGTCGGAAATAAACTCCTTGTTGATAAACTGCGGAGATTGTGGAGGCAGGAACGGATAGGGGTCGGCTATCCGCTGATAAAATTATTTCCTTTTTACATTGTCATCAAGCTGATCTGATACGTTATAAACTTTACTTTATGTTGAATATAATTTTTTTTCTGTAATGCTAGGTCTAATATAAAGTGAAATACACAATAAAATCTCGGGAATATTATTAATAAAAGGGTGTTTTTGGTTAGTTCTTTTTTTATTTATAGAGGATGTCAATATTTTTCATATAAATTTAAAGAAACAAGATAAATGTAATTATGGTAATTATTCAGAAATATAGGAGTTAAATATTAAATTGCTTTTTTGTGTCAAAAGTAGGCATATGTTGACGGGATAGTAGTCTTGCCTCAATGAAACCGTCTCGTTTATTTTTTCCACAAACTGTACTTGAAGCTTCTGGCACCAATTTGATGCAGCGCTCTACGGCTTGAGTGTGAGGAGTTTCTCAACACTAAAAAGAATTAAATATTACAACCGCAACACTATGAATCAAAATCAATTAAGCACTTTATCCTTCATATCAATTGAAAAGGTTCTTAAATTACTAACACAAAATGTATTTTACGAGTGGGTAATTGATTTTTTTACTAGTACAAAGAATAGGCGAATTCCTTTAATTATCGAGAAGAGTAAGCAGTACAGTTTTCCGTGTTTCAAAAAGAGATTGGAATATTTATTTTAGTTTATGAAAAACATAGATCTATTGGTTTGTTATTTTTATTTATCAATATGCTCTACGACTGCTGTACACACGATGTTATTTATATATCTTATGTACGAATTGATTGTATGGATATATATTTCTGTAATAATTTAAATTTTTTTGTCATTATCAAGTTGTTAAACAATGTCGTGAGAGAATCAATTCAAGAATGAATGCGAGAGAGTGCTATGTTCACGATAGTTATGTCACGTTTCTGCACACAAATAGAAATTGTTTCAACATAGAATTTTTAAGATTATATCTGCATTCAGGATGTAAGAGGGTACAGTTAAAGTTATAAAACAAACTGAGATAGGGTGTAAATTTATGTTTTTAATTTTAAACTTCCAAACGAAATTACGTATTTTGCTTTTGAAGTCCGATGCCCTTTTTAAGGTCTTGTAACAATAATTGTCAATAACAATGTTTACAATAAAGTGTCCAAGCTGTAAATGGCCAACACAGTAACACGACACCATGGATCGGATTTACTTAATCCCATCACCACGCACCGTGAAATCCTCTCCGAGGGGCTTTTATGGTGTTTTTTGTGTCATCCAAACTGTTGGCACCTTCCACGCCTTCGCACCGCTATGTGCTCAACAACTCGACACACTCTCGCTCCGACATACACTCTCCTGACATACATAAGCCTCTTGAACAACTCGGGCATCACTCTTACCACCCAGTCGCTCTCATCCTTCCCATTCCTCGCTACAAATTCCGGCACGAATGCCTCTTTCATTCTATCCTCATTCATTCCTGCAAACACCTCAGGGTTCCTTTTCCTCACACACCCTAAGAGGCCCTCTCTACCAATCTCTCGATCTACATCGTAGATCCTTACTCTGGGGCACCTCCAACTCCTTTCCCCATCCACTTTCGCACCTAACTCTCTCAAACCCTGGCACTCTCTCAGCTTCGCCACATCCGTTTCATCGTGTACCTCGACGACGTAATTTCTACCCATCCGTACGCGCTATTCGACCCGTTTCCGCAGCGAATTCGATCGATTCAGTGCGGTGTTAGAACGCGAATATCTGACGATACGTGTGTGATCCAGTGCAGACTTCCACAGCAGTACCCGAGCGGACCCGTTCTCAGCCCCATTGCTCGAGGCTCAAGACCCCAGGGCTCAAGGTTTGCCCGTATCAGTCGTTCTTTTCTTTCCTTACATCAAATTTCCGTTTGCCATCATTTTATTTCAGTTTCTTTTTATTACGTATCGAGGCCGTTCTTCTTTCATTTAGTTTTAATCATTAGAATTCGTGAAATATTGCAATATATTAATTTACCCTTTAAGGACAAGCTCCTGTATTTTCCTTTAATATTTTTTTTTGGCAGCTTCGATTTTCTTTTATTTGTTTTTTTTTTCTCGATAATTATAATATTGAATATGTACGTAGCGCTAATAATAATGCAGATTTTTTGTCACGATCAAGTTTAGAGATTGAAAATTTTGAGGCAAATCAAAATGATGACCTAGAAGATGGTACAACATATATAAACTTTGTTGTAGATGGATCTTTACCTATAACCTTAAATGAATTGCGAAGAGAAACTGAAAATGACCCTATTCTAAAAATTGTTATTAAGTATGCTCAAACAAATTGGCCTAAAAAAATATTAGATATCAATTTAAAACCTTTCCATTTTTGTAGATATCAAATTTCTTTTGAAAAGGGATGTTTAATGCGTGGGCATAAAATAATTATACCTGATACGTTAAAGACACGTATTTTAAAGGACCTTCATCAATCCCATTTAGGTATGGTTAAGACAAAAGCTTGTGAGGACATTTCAAGTCTACCTGAGGGTATGAGACTCACGAGGGCATTAGCCAAAACAAGGGTCAATCCATTAACAACTATAAGGAATGATATGGGCAAGCTGACGGAAGAAGGAAAAGATACATTGACAGTCATGTATCAGACCCACTTCCCGGGTTGCAAAGTAGTGGAACAGCATAACACAGAACCGATCGACGCTGAACTGCTAGAAATAAGGACGTCTAAAAGTGACTGGGACGTCGCTAGAAGGGTAGTGAATGAGGACAGAATAAAATGGGCACTGAACACATTCCAGCCGTACAAGGCACCAGGCCCTGATCTAATCTATCCAATTTTACTGCAAAAAGGAGCCGCAATAATTGTCCCACATTTATGCAGACTCTACAGGGCAAGTATTGCCTTCGGTTACTGGAGGCTGCCCTTGTGAAGGCGTGGTGCGCACCGCCCGACGACCCGATCGTCGACGACGAGGCCGAGTGGCTTCGGTCGGCCATGGCACAAGTGTGCGACGCGGCAATGCCGCGGGTCCGCCACTTGCCGCCTCGCCGAGCGTTGTACTGGTGGTCTGCGGAGCTCACGCACTTACGTGCAGAGTGCGTGGCGAGCAGACGCCGGTACCACCGCCACCGTCGACGGCGGACGAGAGACGAGGTGGAGGAAGCGCGATTGTATGCGCTATACCGGGAGGCCGCGTGCGCGCTGCGGGTGGCCATTGGTGCGGCCAGGCGGTCGGCGGACGAAGAGGCGGTCCGGTCCCTCGACCAAGACCCCTGGGGGAAGCCGTATAAGCGGGTGAGGCTAAAGCTTCGCCCGTGGGCGTTTTCCCATTGCGTATTCTAATATAACCCCGCGAACTATTGCTTACCGACCTTTTAACCAATTTGACACTGATACATATAAATTTGCTTCTTCTATAACTCCTTGGGACTGGGTCTTGTGCTGTCAAGATATTGACTGTATGGTGGATTGTTTTAATTTTTTAATACTTGGTCTATTTGATCATTTTGTGCCCATGCGCATTAGATCATTTAAAGCTCCAGCTACACCTTGGGTCACAGATACAGTTAAAGCTATTATGTTGGATAGAGATGATGCCTGCAATCGTGCAAAAAAAACAAATAACGATGAGGATATAAATTCCTATAAATCTCTCAGAAATGCTGTATCAGCTATAGCACGTAAAGAAAAAGAATATTATTTTACTCATCAAGTTAATAAATATGACAGAAATTGGTTCCACCACCGAACAATAATTTTTATTTTTCTGTGGGTTACCTCCACCGTCACAACCGAGCGCGCGTCGTGATTTTAATTCTTAGAATATCAATATGCTTTTGATTTGATTTGAATTGACCTATGCGCTGGCGTCTGAATGGGCCAAGACATATGATTCAGTAGTTTAACGGCTCTTATTTTTAATAAATTTATATGTACTTTTTAAAGAACTTTCTTTCCCTTCCAACTTGCATTAGAAGTATGCGTTTCTGATAAAAGGGTATTGACGTACAAACAGACGGAGAACGAAGTGATTCTATAAGGGTTCTTTTTTTCTTTGGAGGTACGGAACCTTAAAAAATCTAAGCATACACTAAAAAGTTACAGACTAAAGGATTTAAATATCAAGTCTGTCCTTGGAATAAGGTATCATCTGCATTTTTGTTTCATCGTCCTTGTCAACTTTTTCATCTCTAGACTTTCCAAAATAGAAGTAGTCTTCAATCTGTTGTAAAGTTCTATCTTTTGTTTCTGGTAAAATAAAACAAAGAACTATCAATGACAACGCCATAACCGATCCAAAAACAGCAAAAGTACCATGCACTTTCACACTTACTAACAAATATGGCGTTACCTGCATACCGACCATTAGAAACAACGATATTATAAGCCCAGATGCAATTGTTCCTGAACTTCTATATTCTAAAGGAAATATTTCACCTATAAACGCTAGAGGCATAGAAGTAGAACCCAAGTTCGAAAGAATAAAGTATAAACAAAATAATGTGATGGGGATTAAAGGTCGGTCTTTGGAAATAATTTCAGCCGCTGACAGATAAAGGTATAGACATACGCATGCCAGAACAGATAATGCAGCGAATCCACTGCCAAAAAGAAGAGCCCGTCTCTTGAATATTTTATAGAGAACTGATGACAAAGTAACACTTGCAGATATGGTCGTATCAATTACCAAGGTATAGTAAAATGAATGTGAATTATTTCCTACTACTTCTTCAATAATCTGTAAGGCGAATGCAGGAAATACATGCCTACCGCATGTTTCTAATAGTACACCAGCAAAAAACATTATTTTCAGAGGTTTTATGAAACTCTTTGTATACAATTTCTTTAAAGGGTCTAACACACTTTTGCTCTCTCGCGTTAACTGAAGACTTTTAGGTCTTTCTTTTTGTGCCCTAAATAGTTCTTCTAATTCTCTTCTTGACTCTTCACCTTTTCCTCTTAACCAATAGAAAGATTTTTCGCTTAAATCAAATATTTTCTTAGAGGCTAACCACGATGGGCTTTCGGGCCATGTAAATATTATTAGTAATGCAATAAAGTGGGGAATTAAGGCAGTCAGTGCAACAATCTTCCAAGGTAAAAAATGTCCCAAAATGTGCACTGCTGAATTTCCAAGACAAACAGCAGCAGTTTTGAGATTAAGAAACATTCCTCTGTTTTTTGGACTTGTAAATTCACTGATGACTACCGCTCCCAACGTGACTGTTGATCCTGCTGTAAACCCACATAATATTCTTCCGATTATGAGCATAGGAACATTGGAGGCCACCCATATCAGAATCCAGCCAATACATCCAGGCACAATGACCGCAATGTGAGCTAACTTTCTGCCATACAATTCCATTAAAAACGAGGACGTGAGAAATCCAGGGATGCTTGACAATCCTATACATGATGCTAAAATAAAACAAATTTCTGTTAATGTTCACCTAAAAATTACTACTAGTAACGTTCATTTGGAGCGACAGCGACGCGAGTGCAAATTGTAAATTTTTACAATACACCTGTTTTAAGCCTATTTTAAAACGTTTATTGTCCTACATTTACTGACCATCCATACTTTATTATTCTTATATTTTGAGGCACTTGTGCGAGTGCGATGGGCTGGCCAGAATGAGATTGACGCTCTGCACGTGCAGGAACAAGGGAAGTGGCGTATATAAAACATCCAGCTGGATCGAAGTGCGTCCGCATGGCGGGCCCCATTAAAGAAGAATAGATAGATAAATAGATTCTTATATTTACACTGAGCCTGCGGAAGTTGTTTGAAAAAAAATTAAGCCCGACGTAGTGTAAAATTCACAATTTGCATTGTGTTGATTTCGCTCCAAATGAGCGAATATATGAAACAAAAAAAATACTTTAAAATCTGACACGTGACGTTAAATAAATTTAACATGTAATTAGAAGTGATAATACAATGAATTACCTCTTATTATAATAACTATTTTTAAAATGATTGAAATATGAGATTACGGCAATATATATTTTTTTAACGTGTTAA
>JANCMC010026410.1:6721431-6740987 GCA_024363005.1 Charaxes varanes
TATTGAGCACGGCTGTGGATATTGGTTAGAGAGAATAGAAAGAGAAATATAGAAAGTATTGTATATTTACTGCCATTCCAAACTTTTGAATAAGGTAATTAAGAAAAAAAAACAAGAAAATAAGGTAGATTTTCTTGACATCATTTGTTCTAAAACGAAGATCTTTATTAATAAAATAAGGAAATAGTCATGAATTAAATGTAAAAACCTTATTAAATTTTATTTTAACTATCAAATCTTGACTTTAAGTATATAAAGCTTTACAAATTTCACTAACAGTTGTAAAAAAACATTTATTATCACTGTTATGGTAAAGGAGTAAGTTAGAATAGTAAGTTATTGTTTAATTTATTTATTTCTCATTCTTAACAAGAAGTCCATCAAAAACAAAGAAAACTAAGTCATTTAAGTTTCCAACAAAGAGTAAGGAAAAGAGAGAAAAGTCCAGAGATAAAGAGAAAGTTTTAGAAGATGCTGCTAAACAGAAGGAACTAAGTGAAAAGGAAAAGAAGAAGGAGAAGGAAAGAGAAAGAGAGAGGGAAAAGGAAAAGAAAGAAAAAGAGAAACGGGAGAAACTAAGGGAAAAGGACAAGGTAAGAATATTTTTAGGAATATATTATAAAAACTAGCAGATCCGGCAGACGTTGCACGGACCAAACGTTCGCTTATTCTTACTATTGGTATTAAATATCAAAACATAGCGCCATCTATCGGTCGTATGTCTCCTAAGCTATTCACTTTGATTATATTATACTGTAAAAGATAATTTTGATCTGCGCAATTGTACAAGGTATCTAGCGTATGTCATTGGATAAAGACTTATATGGATTTATGTGCTCTGCTGGTCTTGAGGATGAGCTATAAAATGAGGCAGTTACAATAGATCTTACTGGACTTAACGATAGGGCTTCTTGGTCCGCCTCAAAAAAAAAATATGGTACTCTTTAAATTAGTTTCGTAAATGGTTCATTATTTTCTGTAATACGTAAAAGATAAAAATGGTTCCTGTGGGTTATACTTAGGAGGTAGACATATGCTATCGTCGAATTTTTTATAGATCTTTTTCACATATACAATTTCGTAGTACATTATTTTCATCTATTGCGTAAGTTTTAGCCAGCGCACGTAATGTAAACGCACAAAAATACATTTTTTACGACATCATGTTACACTCTGCAATTATCGGCTTTTATCTACTGTAATATGAATGTGTTATATATACATACATACATATAATACCTTATACTTGAATCATTCTTTTATTGGTAAAATCCGCATTAAAATCTGTTGCGTACTTTAGAAGAGCGGGAAGCGACTTCATTTTATTCTATGTAATGATACGTTTTGGAAAAAGGAAATGCTATCCAGAGAGATTTTTTTTTTTTTTATTTGGGTCATTAAACTGGTTACAAATCAATACATAATTAAAAATTAAACAATGGTTTTTGACATTCCAGTGATTCTAACCTACTTGAATTGTCAGTTTATCGTAGAGCATTCCGTACAGTTTATATTTAACAAAATGTTTGTATTTTTCTTTTAAAACTTTTTTTAACGGAGAAGAGTACCAAATAGGAAAGGAATTATGTCTCAGGAGTCTATATGGGATGTGTGAATCCCGCAAAGAGTACATTATGTCGTAGAAGTAAGTAGTGCATTCATCTATAGACTTATATTTAAATTGCATATTCCAGTCTATCTTGCTAAGTTCATCATTAATCAATGAATAATCGGCTTTACTGTAATTATAAATATGACGTGGGGCTGGTGAGAGTGGTAACGATTTCTTTATACTTAACGAGAATTGTAACGCATTGTGGTGGGGGTCCATTGGCACCAGGAGATCATCACAATTTGTGACAATTAAATTATTGTTAGATATAATTCGAAATAACTTCATTTAAACATAAATTAAAAAAGTTTCTTGTAAAAAAATCATACTATAGTATTAATGATTATTTAAATGACAATTTTAAATGTTAAATTTCAACTTTTACTGTAATATTAAATTTCTATTTTTTCTACACTTTTTTAAAAGTTTAAATGTTAATTTAACTGTAAGCGCATGTAATGTGCGATTTTAAATGTTAAACTATAGTGTTGCTCTAAGTTTTATTCTATTTTCCATTTCTATTAGTATTAACTTAACTTTTTATAACTATTTTATTTCAATGATTTTATTATAAACAACTGTTTATTTAAGATCTTCCTTATATTCTTTATGTAATTTTCATTTATATTAACACATATTATAATGCACGCTATAACTGGAATTTGGCTGTACTCTTATAGCTATAAAAAAAAAACAGCCGAATTGACAAACTCGTCCTGTTCTGAAGTTGGCTGAAATGATGGAATGGATATTGTCTTTGCTTAAATTCCTTAAGATAAGAAAATAGCGTACACAATCCTCAAAGACCGCGAACGCATCTGCGAGCCTTCTTTTAGTCTAATCACTCAGGTGACCGGCCTGCTCGTTTGTTATATATTTAAAAAAAAAACTTTTTTATCGCTAGCTTAAGTATGCAAGTTATTTAAATGTTTCCTTATTCTTGTCTTCTTTTACTCTTTAAAAAGTTATACGGTTTAATCTTGCCTTCCTAACATTTCTTGTTGAAAGTTTAAATAATTTTGTGGCACTCAGTGTAAACACACTCGGCGCGGGAGAGAAAAGTTTGCGAAAAAATAAATTTTCTTTAACGCGAAATGATTTATAATCAATATTATTTAGTAACCCATGATTATTTCATAGAATACTATGAATAAGATACTAAAGACTGTATTTAAATAAATTTAGACATTGACAGATTAGCTTTTTTTTAATAGAACAAAAAATATATTTTTGTTTAGTTTAATTGTGATGGTTATTCTTTAGGCTTGTCAGCACTGCTGAGATGCAAAAATAGTGATATAGGGCAGTGGTCGCTGCCATAAACTTTGTCACGAATCACACTGTCGCACAACGAAGACACCAGTCTTTGTGATACTATAAAATAGTCTAGACGCCTGAAAAGAAAGTAAAACTCTTTAATAATTATGATACAATAAAGGTTCCAAGTCATAGCTTGTTGATAAACTTTGAACTAATGTTTGAAGTAAACTTTCTAATAATTATTTATAAAAAAATATATGATTTTCATAATAAATTAATTCCTACATACATATAGGTAAAAACTGTCAAAAAAACCTTAAAAAAACCGTAATTAATTATAACCAAACATTCATTTATGTCAATCCTAATACTCAGAAAATGTGTATTTTTTTAAATATTAAATACACAGACTCTGTGTATTCTAATGGCTTATAAAAATAAAAATTTATAACTTGGAAATAGTTTTGAAAATGGAATTCAAAACTATTCGAATATTTTTTTTAAATACGTAAAAAAAATATTAGAAAATATACGTACAGCATTAGTAGACTAAAAACACTTCTAAAATATAAAAAAATCAGTCAATCATTTGGTAACTTTAAAGAATTGATACAACTAAATTATTAATTTATGGCGCAATAAAAGACTTCATAAATTAGCGCGTTCAAGCAAACTCTTCAGCTTTATAAATTAGTATAGATACTGCATATTTGGTGTGTCTAATAAAATAAAATAAATTTATGTTTAATCAAGCGAAGCCGCGGTATTAAGCTATTAAGTAATGAATAAAATGAAGACACGTGTACCGGTATACCTCTCGAAATCTACGCATTGCTATGTAAATAAAATTATTACGTAAATGTACTTACGCAATTTGATAAGTCAACATTGCGTTGCGTGTAATTTACTTTGTGTACAAATTTTAAATTATACAGAAACTGATGCGAAATGGATATACATATTTTTACGTGAAACAAAAACTTTCGAGGAATATGAAATGTGGCACAATAATAGTTTATGTAGAGGATGGTGATCGAGTGCTAATATTTTTATAAAATATGCATACGAAGTGGTCGTAAAAGTGTTTCCTTTTGTTTCTTTGGAGATACGGCACCCTGAAAACAAATAACGACAATAATATTTTATTTAAGAATATTGGTATATATATATATTGTGTTAAAGTGGCCACAACGATTGCAGCGTGCTGCTATTGTATTTTCTCTGTTGCAAATATTGTATGAAAAATTATAAGTATGTTATGTGAATTTTCTGGTGATAAAATGTTTGACCTAATACCTAAGTTAACTTAGTCTTAAACGGCTGTACCGATTCTTATAATGTTTATTTGCGTATTTATTTAGTTTGTAGAGTAACATTTATAGAGTTGATCTTTTATTGGTTAAAGTTCTCTATTAAATACTGTTGGTAAGTGATTATGTTATTGAGTTTATTTCGTCATTCCGCCAGTTTCTATATTTATTTTTTGAAATCTAGACATAATAATTCTTTTCTTATTTCATTGTTTTTTCATGGAACTTTCAATTTTTTTTTAAATTTAGACGTACTTTGTAAGTATTTCCCTGTTTTAATCATACTTTTGCTTATTTAATTATCATTATATTAAATATGAAATTAAATAATTAATTAACTACGGATAATATTGCTATAATATTTACAATGAACATAAATTTAAATAGTAAGAAGAAAATCTATATACAAAATAAATACATTAATTCTAAATTGAACTAAAAAACATAATTAACAACAAAACCAGAACAACATGTTACAAAACAAAATATAAAAAAAGGAGAAATAATAATTTTAATTGTAATATCTTATTTATTGTAAAAAAAATGCTTACACATTCCATTTTCGTGTTGGAGCCACTAATTAAATCTAAGCCCAACACAAGCAGTAGAACACCAGTGACTCATATACTTACCAAGATATATATATCATTAAATATCTTAGAGATGTTAAAAGATCTTTAGAAATATAGCTTACAAGTAATGTGCCAATAGTTCTCACCAATAAACACTAATTAAATCTAAGCCCAACACAAGCAGTGGAACACCAGCAACTCATATACTTACCAAGATATATATATCATTAAATGTCTTAGAGATGTTAAAAGATCTTTAGAAATATAGCTTACAAGTAATGTATTAATAGTTTTCATCACTAAACACTAATTCAATCTAAGCCCAACACAAGCAGAGGAACACCAGCAACGCATATACTTACCAAGAGATATATATCAACAAATATCTAAGATATGTTAAAAAGTCTTTAGAGCAGTCATGCTACGAAAGTCGTAACGTGCTACAACGCTTTTTAACTATTGACAAATTTTTTACTTATAAATTTCAACCTTCCATAGATTATTCAGTTCATACGTGTAGAATTTAGTGGAGTTTTTCATTATGTTCTTTAGGTTTTTCTTTTATTGTTTAGTTACTTATTTCTTTGGCTTTGTTTCACTTTAACTTTTACTTTTAAAGTATTTAACTTTCGTTTTTTTTGCCTCTTTTGGTTTGTGTTTCACTTAGTCGCGCCTGAATACCATCTGTGCAAATTAAATCCTGCAGCGTTAAAACGTAATTACCTATCTATTTTATTATTTTCTGTGTTTCTACGTGAATAAAGTTTAATAAAGTGGTTATTAAACTTACATAGTATGTATATTGCTTAAGAAATATGTTGTGAGCGTCATAATAAATTTACAGTCAGTGCAACAATGGGAATTAATGACAGATTCTTAATCAACAGGGAACAGGCAATCAAAATTGGGGGCAAGTTGTAATGAGCTGTTCTAAGCCAATTGTAACAAAATTGACTTACTGTTTGATTTCGCCTCGCCAACATTTCCACTCCGTCGGCTCTCACTCGATTTGAGTTCGACTTTGTTATATTTGGGCCTTGTATTAACGATTGTACGCAAATTGTTTGTATTAATTTACCGCCCGATTACGTAGACGAATTAATAGTAGGTATAGTGAACAAGTTTAAAAACGTATTAATCTATACTAATATATAAAGCTGTAGAGTTTGTTTGACCGCGCTTATCTCAGGATCTACTGGTCCGATTTGGAAAATTATTTTAGTGTCAGATAGCTCAAATGCCGACCACTGATTAGGCCACGACCTCCTCAGTCTCTAGTTAGTAGGCAATCGCTAATGTTATATTTTTTTCGATACGGCCAGGTTAAGAAGGCTCTTGCGAGGTTGATTTTACTCGGAGGAAGTTACAAAAATCAGCTTGTTAACAATAAAAGATATATGTAAATTAACAACGTTATTTTAATGTCTATTAATAGTATATAGAATTTATTAATTTTGAAAAAATATTTTTTAATTATATGAAAACCATTACCGCTGTGATTTATTGTAATTTATACTTTGGTCAAATAAACGTTATTATGTTAATATTTATCTAGACTAATATACAAAGCTGAAGAGTTTGTTTGTTTGTTTGCTTGTACGTGCTAATCTCGGGAATTCCTGGTCCGTTTTTAGATATCTTTGACTTAACATACACATGTAATGTAATGTTTCAGTGATGTACGTGTAAAAAATGTTTGAGAAATAAATTATCTTATCTAATTATCTTATCTATAATATAATTACTATTATCATGGAGGGATAGTAAGATGGAGGTTCTCAATTCGACTGTATTTCATTTTTTTAATACTTCAGAATTTTCGACCGGGTGAACCGATTTTGATGATTCTTATTTATTTGAATGCTGGCGCTTCCCTTGTTGTCCCATTTTAATTTGATCCAGTTCTGACAATTAGAACTTGGTTTCTTTTTTATTATTAAATGTTATTTTTTTAACTCTACACTCAAATCAGCAAGACTGAATCCGACGGATGGATGGATGTATGGACTGAAATCCGCAAGGTACCCGTTTCAAACCCCACCGCCGTTGGGACTATAAACTAAGAGAACGAAAGTTGAAAAGAATGTTCCGTACAAAACGATGAATTTGCAAAGCCATTGTAAATCTTTCTTGAGTTCCGGATGAGACAAGTTCGCTCTCAAACAGCGGTTTATCGTTTTGAATAATGTTTCGAAGTTCAGATCGATTCCTTTCTCTTCAAAAGAAACTGACATGGTGGAATATAGTAACGTCTTCGAAGTAATGTCTTTTGTGGGCTTATTTATATAATATCACAACTAGAATTTTTCCTATGTCCAATCTATAAGATGAAGCATTTAAACTTACCACTGCTTCCATCTTTTCGCTTTTACCCTTTGAGAAATATAGTAAAGTTCCTCAAGACGTATCAATATAATTTTTGAATAATTATAATTTATAGACTGTATCTAGTATATATTAAAAAAAATATAGTAAGAAATTATGTACTATTAGTAATATTGTTAAAAATCTTTTTTGAATGATATTTTTTCATTTTTTTTTTTCTTTTTAACCAAAATAAGTTTTTGTTAAAAAGATAAAAGTAGCTTTATCTCAGTATTGGATGAAGATATCTAAATAACTGTTAGATTGGCAGATAGAGGCCGTATAAACGAAGTTGCCTGTATCACACTTTAGACCTAAAACATAATCGGTCAGCTTATGACTAATTGTGCGAACCTATCTCTGTACCGAAATTTATAAAAAATTGGTCTAATGGTTTAACCGTGAAAACGTACAGACAACAGGCTTTCACATTTATAATATTATTAAGGATTCAAACCGTATTTATTGATTTTACAAAGCTGTTAATTTAAATTTTCATCTCCAAGTATCTTTCTTTGTCCAACAGAACAACCGGCAGGCGGCCAGCGAGTGCTAGAGGTCAGTAACCCGTGCACCTTACTCTCCGGCTTCGATTTCGTGAATCTACAAACGTAAATAAATACACTATATATAAAGTACCTAGTATATTATAAAGTACGTAGAGACATACTTTATAATATCACCATTAGAAGATAGGTTAAAATAAAAACTTATATTATAATTATAAAATACCTACACGATTACGATGATCAGTTACTATCATAGGCATCTTATCGCCTTATTTGTAATAGGCAACAACCGACTGATATTTTATTTCATATTATTAGGGAAACAAACAGTATAATATTTCGTAGAAAAATTCTTATAACACAATTTATAAACCAATAAAGTTGGCCACATTTAAATGTAACATATAGTTCAAGGGAGTAATGTCTTGTAGACCGAGAGACGGCGGTTTACTTTCTTATATATACCTAACTGAAAGGCGTGAAAATTAGACACAATATAATTGATTTCAAAGAGTATAAGGTCGCTTATAAATGAATTATAGTTTATACCGTATAACATTTGAGTAATGGGATCAAAAAACTCCAATGACTGACATATTATGTTATATAATATTTTCAAAAAAATCAGTCAGCTTATGTAAAGAAAAATATGATTTTATTGCACACAATATAATTTAATTTTTCAATAGCCTCAAAAATAATTAATTGTCTATAATTACAAGAAAATTTAGTTTGAATATATAGAAATATATCAAATTTATTAATGCGTGTAAATCTATAGTTATATCTATATTCGAGTGAATAGATTCGATCGCGAAAAAAGAAATTTAAGCGTGCTTAAAATAAAAATTACTTCGTTTCCGAAAGTTCGCGTTGTGAGAAACATCATCTTTGATTTTTACGATATACTTTGTAAGTATATAAAACAATCTATACTAATATATAAAGCTGAAGAGTTTGTCAGTTAGTTTGTTTGTTTGTTTGAACGCGCTAATCTCAGGAAGTTTTTGTCCGATTTGAAAAATTCTTTCAATGTTAGATAGGTCATTTATCGATGAAGGCTATAGGCTATATATCATCGCGCTAAGAGCAATAGGAACGTAGCACCAATGAAGAATGTAAATGAAAGAGCTAAGTAGAAAATCGTTCTTTGCGCTCGGTTCTTTAAGGCGTCTGCGCTCTCTCTTGCCCATACCGACCAAAATTATGTTGGCACATTCCCTTCTCTTAAAGCTCGTTTTCAAATCCGTAATTATTGTCTCCATCCTACGCCTCTAAACTCGCAGCTTTTTCTGAAAATAAAAAGACATAAATATTCTTTTATTAAGACTTCATATACTAAATAAAACTATTGTCTGTATTAAGAGATAATTAATTACGATGTAAGTAATTATTTATTTATGTAATTAATAATTATATTATATGATTTAATAATGATATTTATATGTGGAATTAATAGAAATAACCTGCGGAAATCTATAGACGTGGAAGAATTAAAAAATGAATATAAATTAGGGAATGAACAAACGAAGAGAATTTATATAATGCTTAGCCAAATCCACCACCAAAAATCAATCTTTTGGTTTCGTTCAAAAATAAATCGACCATATTATTTTTAGAAAAAACAGCCTCTACAAAGTTATAACTCAGAGATACGAAAGAGCTGATTCGAAAATGAAAAAGCTGCGATGATGTATAACTTG
Organism: Charaxes varanes; assembly: GCA_024363005.1. NCBI lineage: Eukaryota > Metazoa > Arthropoda > Insecta > Lepidoptera > Nymphalidae > Charaxes > Charaxes varanes. The sequence goes on from JANCMC010026410.1 coordinate 6,730,762, forward strand.
TAATAGCTTGAATATTAAAATTTTCTTTCACCGTTCTATTAACAGTTGACATGAATATATTAGAATGTTTTTGATTTTTTTTAAATTTATAACGTTCGAGAAAATTTCGAAGAATTTGTTAAGTTGCTGAAATCGTTATATCGAGGCACGCTTTATAATGATCACTGGTTCATAGACACTGTAATTAGTTGTTCAACAATGTTATACGGATAACTAACTAATTATCAGGAACATTTTTAGCTTTTATCAAATCTAAATTCTTATTAAAGAATATTGAAACTAATGATTGTAATAGCGTACCTAATTAGTCAAAAATAAAAGAGCGCTGAATCGATAGACTTTCTTCGTATCTCTTTCTCACATGAGATCGGCGTGAAGTGGCGGCAAAGCTGTCACGTCTAGTGATGGTGTTGTTGTTGCGATTCGTTCGGTAAGGGCCGGCAGCGCATCTGCTGGCCTTCTGGTCGTGCAGACGTCCATGGGCGCCGGTAAGCACTTCGGTGCCTGCTCGTTTGCCCCCTTGTAACATAAAAAAAACCTTTATATATAAACTTGAGTCCATTTTCCTACCTGGTAAGTATTACATATCTGCTGATGACCCTTACACTGTCTATGCGATACTTACACAGAACAGAAAATCAGTGTGTCGATAAACGTTGTACAAATTTTATATTTTAATCACTCGCGTTCTGTAGTTTCATTTACCACTATTTTACCAATTATTTAAGAATCAAGTAAATTATACGCATCAATGCCTTTTAAATCAGGACTCACCTCAGTTTTTTGCAATTACGTGAAAATGAAACCGGGAAGTCAATGATAATCGGAACTGAATACAATCATAGATATATACGATTTCAAAAAACCGCACGCATTTCTTACGTCACGCCCTATACTGTATAAAACGCAATATTTCTACTTATTACATAAATAAAACGCATTTTATTTATAAGACTGTCTGTTTCCTTATTATACGTTTAATTGAATAAATTTACAGTTACATTGTTAATAAATACTTTTGTGCAATCTATATGAAAGTGAAAATCTATTTCGCATTTTTATTATAATTTTTACAAATCTACTTGTCAATTAATGCAACAAACTGGCGTCATAACGCTATGACATCACCTAATAATAAAATGTATACATGTATTAGTTTAAAACTTTAAATAGTTTGGAATTGGTGTGCGAGAGGTTTTATTTTAATAATTGAATATATTTATAATGCTCTTCACGTATATAAACTATAATTGTTCCAAATTTCATACTCATCCGTTCGCAAAATTTTCTTAAAATAGCATCGACGGATTTTGCTTCACGTAATAATATATATTAAAAAGCTCTCGATTGATTGTTGGGTCAAGAGTCGGATACAGAAGGCGGTATTGCTTGAGACGGCACGTATTGTGAGGAAGTTTCTCAATCTGCAGCCCTAACCACCGGTTGCTTGGGTCCTTGCCCCGCTGGCGGCGGAGATCTATTTTTTTATATATTTTTAAATGTTTTTGTTTTTGTAATAATATTTAAAAATGTATTTAGAGCAAGATATGTAAATAAATGATAGTTATATTATAAAAGATTACAAGGAACACATTTTAGGTATGCCCTCACTAATGTTAGTTTCGTTTTCCCCGTTTTCCCCACAACTAAGCTTAAAAGATTGTTCTAGACTTTTTAGTTGTGTGATCGACAATAGTCCAGCGACATCGGGGTTTCAACCGGGTACCTCGGAGATTTCAGTCCAACCCTTCTTTCGATGAATTTATTGAATCTCCCTCTCTCTCCGTTTCGTAATCGTAAAATCATTAAAGTAATTAATTAGTCTTAAACTGTATAAATATTCTTTACTAATATAAGTGTGTTTTTAACATGTCCTCAAAATATCCAACCATTACTCTAAATTGATACGTAATTTTCCCTATGACTATGACCCAAATCTTTATGGGTCTGCGTTATCCGCCAATCATCCTAATCTAAAATAGTAAGAGGTTCGTGTTGTAAGCAATGATGAGACAGACATACAATCACGTACGGTTGCAGAACAGCCCAAAATGGGCGACCGTGATTGCGAAACACTTAGACCAAACGCACTATTACTTTACCCTTATGCGAGCGAATGGCTATTCAACCTAATGATAACCATAATCGTTTACGTTTCAATTATTTTATGGTCTATAAAATGTTTATTACGTTTGAGATGAATGCAGATATCCTTCGACATAAATATTGCTTATTTTTTTTTATAGAAGAATTTAGGCGTCTAATAAGTTAGTAAATACCGATTTGTCAAATGTTGAAACAGATTTGGAATTCGAGTGTAGTAGTTAGAGACATTTCCATAAGTTACCCAAATTCTTCTACATTCCTTGATTCCAATGTCCTGTTCATAAGACGGGCGCTTGTCTGCTTTCGTGCTGTGCTTCTTTTATGGGCTTCTTTGATCATAGCAGACCATCTTCTGGTTAAGAAGATTCCTTTGTGTTGGGCTTTCCTCAGATCACAAGTAACCGTAGTATTATAAACTTTTGTGTTTAATTTCTTATCAACAGATTGCCATATAAAATTACAAAGAAAATATGTAAGAAAAATTTACGTGTTCCGAATTATTTAAAGAAGTTATTACACTCACTTTACAAATAAAACACAATTTATTTTTACTATTTGCACTTTATACTGATGCCTTTTATCAGTGAAACGTATTGCCATGTATTTTAGTGCTAAACCTTGCTAGCCTCGTGTAACTAAAATGCATCCATTCAAGCAACGAGACTACCACAGAATAAGGAATAAGGAAGTGTATAAAGTCTGACATAGAAATAACTATAAAACCATGTATGGGCCAGTGAGGGCTAATAATAAAAAAACAACACAGTTATGATTGCGTAAGTAACTTTCTATTCGTCTCATGGCTGTTACTGCCTATAAGATGCGTAGAAGGCAGTATCAACGATAAGTTATCTCGTATTTGTGAAAAGTTTGCCAAAATTTTATAATAGCTTTGTTATGTAATCTATACTAATATATAAAGCTGAAGAGTTTCTTTTCTTGTTTGTTCGCTTGAACGCCCTAATCTCAGGAACTACTGGTCCGATTTGAAAAATTTTTGCAGTGCTAGATTTATCGGGGAATGCTATAGGCTACCTATATATTTTCACGCTAAAATTTAATCAATTTTTTACCCCGGACGAACTCGCGGGCACAGCTAGTATTCTATATGGAAGTTTTAAGATAAACAATATCAGATGAGGTTGTCTACTTTTGACTTTTATGACAGGTTGTCATAAAAGTCAACGTACGTTTTTTTTTTAAATTGGAAAAAGATTCGAACCTAATCAACAATCGAAAAATTCTTTAAGATCGAAATCCGTTTTTCGGTTTTATTCGCGGCTAGATGCGAACTTGTTTAGTTTTTCCTGTTTGTCATGGATTTCTGCAAAGCAATGCCTAAATTTATCAATAAAATCTGTCATTGATTTTATTGATAAAATTAGGCATAGCAGCGTGACGTATAGGCAAATGCCAATCAGTATATATCCTAATCCATTCGATGCGGTCACATCCATGAACCACGCCCTCGCAACCCGCTACAAGCAACATAATAAGCAATAACTCAGAATTAGTTATTCTTGAACTTTGAAATTAATTTTGTTTTGGTATTTGCAAAGTCTGTATTGCGTGTAATTGATTATTTTAGCTCACGCAATATTTTTCTTTGTTATTTAAAAAAGAACACAGAGTATTGTTTGGTTATGTATAATTTTTTTGTGCGGTTCTTGCCCTATAGGCCTCGACAGCATCACCGGGAGGGAGGAGGGTGGGGAGACAGAGGGTCTCGACCGCGCGAGGAACTCGTCGAACGCAGGGGGGGCTGAGTGCCCCCTTGAGCTGACCCCCTATTGCTTGGGGGTCTATCGTCGTGGGGTTATGTATAATATTCTCAGTGGTAAAATTCAAGCCATTCAACCAATCTGCTTTGTCATTTCCATAAAACGTGACACTGGCCGAATGTTTTATGAAATAATAATTTTACAAGGCACTTAATTTAAAAGGTCTAGAACGAACAACATCTGTTTAAAGAATCGAAAAATCAGATTCGTATTTTCAAATAAAGTTCAACTTTTTATTCTTTCTTTTCTTTTAAAATGCTCCAGCGATTTCCGAGTTTTTGCGAGACTAACAAACAAACATTGATTTCATTACAATAGATTATGACATACTAACAAATGCCACCTAAATTGATAAACCTGAAAGTCACAAATTAAAACTCAACTTTAAACACAAACGTCACTGATTTATATATTTTTAATGAAACGGTAATTTCATTTCATTTCAATAAAATTACTGAATTTTCATTATAATTCCCGAGCGCAAACCTTGCAAGAAGCTCAACAGTGGATGGACAAAATTAAAAAACTACTCAATGGAGAAAAACTTTTAGGTAAGTTCTATTTTTCTACCTTCATTTATAATTTATATTTCAATTTCACTATGTAATCCGATTAGGGCAATATTATTTTGTAATAACAGAAATATTTCTATATATTCATACTTAAAATTTTATCTCAAAAGCTTAGTATTATAATTTTGGATATTTTAAATTACGTGCTTGAGATAAATTAATGTAAAATTTATTCGATAATTTAAATCCATCAAGAAATTAAGATTATTATTCTTTTATTAAAAATGGATTTTAGAATTATATGTATTCCAACCATGTGTAAATTGTAATTTTATTTGTCAAGGAAAGATATAAATTGTATTCCAGACAAATATGATTGTATTATGTAATATTCAGTATTTTTAAAGTGAGAAGGTTTATATGTGGTGCTAAATTTTTGAAGGATTTACCATTGTGTAATGGTTTTGATAATTTAGTTACAAAAATTGATCAACTGTTATTCGCACAATTTTAAACGATGATGATTTAATAAATATTGCTATTAATTATTTTATTTTACAAATAATATCAAATTTTTGCACAAAACAATTTGTGATGGGTTAGATGTACAACTTACAAAAGTTAATTTTTTAAATATATACACATTTAAAAAAACATTTTTAATTTAATATTGTTTTTAAATTGTAGCTTTCAACATTTAAAATCAGTAATGAAATAATCATGGATAACTTAGCAGTAAATCTTGCAGACAATTTAATTATATCTGGGATGTGATTTGATAATTATATGCAAACAACGTATGATACTTAATCCTTCTGTTCACAAAATTAAAATCGATTTTCTTTGAAAAAAAAATTAAAGCTAGCTAGCTAGCTAGCCTAGCACGAGGCTAGAAATTAGTTGCAGACATCAGACGGTTGTGATATCTATACTTAATATATAAAGCTGAAGAGTTTGTTTGTTTGCTTGAACGCGCTAATCTCAGGAACTACTGGTCCGATTTGGATAATTCTTTCAGTGTTAGATAGCCCATATACGTTAAGGAAAGCTATAAGCTATGTATATATCAACACGCTAAAATTTTTGACGTAATTTTATACGAACGAAGTTGCGGGAAGAACTAGTATATAGATATTTAGGGGTCATGTATAAATTATGGTATCACTAAAATGTGACAGAGTATAAAAAAGGAAATTCATTTCTCAAAGGCCGGCAACGCATCTGCGATTCCCCTGGTGTTGCAGTTGTCCATGGGCGTCGGTAGTCACTTAACGAGTACCGCCTGCTCGTTTGCCCCTTGTTATATAAATAATAATAATAATTTATTCATAACCTTATAGAACAATCTATCTGATACTATTAAATAAAGTTCACGAGTTTGTTTGTTTGTTTGAACGCGCTAATCTCAGGAACTACCGGTCCGATTTGATAAATTCTTTCAGTGTTAGAAAAAAAAAGCCCATTTATCGAGGAAGGTTATAGGCTATATATCATCACGCCAAAGTGGATTCTTATTTTTTTAACAAATTTAACGCGGATGAAGTCGCGGGCACAGCTAGTTCTTTAATACAAATGAAGAAATTTTAAGGAAAATGAATGAAGAAGACAAAAGAATGTTCTCATGTGCGATTAAGTTGCACCCGAGTGTATTAATTATGTTCGTTTGTGTAGATAAAAGAAGTTAATAAATTACGCGCCACTTATCACTTTAACAAAATCTTTTCTGCCTAATCTAGAGTGTGAGTAAAGTCTAAAAATAAGTTCACAGTGCACATGGGCACGTAGATGGGTAATATAAGGTTTTATAAATATAAATCTGCTGTTATAATATTGTTTTAGAATTTTTTGAAGATTTTAGGTTGGCCTATACTAATGTTATAAAAGATTTGTTTTTTTTTTGTTATATATCAAATTGAAAATTAACCTTGACCACGGCACCAAGTGTGAACGGGTGGACCGATTTCGCTTATATTGTTTTTATTGTGTTGTCAGGAGATGGTGTTCGTATGAAAGAAGATTTCACCAGTTCCCTGTATTATGACAATCAATTTGATTAATTATTTTTTACTAATTTCTTTCATATATAAATCTGTGCGTGTGATTTTATTTTATTAACTTTGTATATTTACAACGAATATTAAATAATAATATTAGTCTCCTCTATATAAACTAATAATTGTGCCAAATATATTCTTTCTTATGCGAAATTTTCTTAAAATGGTACCAAAAGTTTATGCTTCACATATTCCTATATAGATAGCATAGTTCTATATTATTTTAGAAATAAATGTAAAATTTGTTTATACTGTTTTCTTTGACCTAAGAATTACACGACTCTACAAAAAAAATTTCGTTCTTTGTCCTAAAGTTTATACTATTATTTTCCAGTTAGTTATGCACAAAAACGAAAAGAAAATACCTTTTTTGGGTATTTGAAAAACAGAATTGTGTTTTAACGTAACATCTTATGAATGTTCGATTCAACTGCATGACCACTAAAAAAAATTTTATAAGTGTAAGAAATTTTAATAAAGTTCAATTTATTTAGTTACCAATATGTCATTTACTGGCAGGAACTTTTTTAACTTTTTCATTATTGTTTCTTTTGATCCTTTATTACTTTTTACGTCCGGTGGAATCGAATTAAAAAGTTTTGGTATAATCCAATGTTTTTTACGCTTTCCATAAAAGTTATTTACTTTAGGTATATAGTACGAAACGACCAAGCTATTACGTGTAAAATGACTGTGCTTATTAATTTTTTTATATTCATCGTTCCAAAATTCGGCCATTATTATTAGTAAATAACATTTTTTATCAATAGGTAATAATTTATTAATCGGTTACCTGGATACAAATTATGCAACAACAGGGCGTGACTTATTAAAATAGCTTTCGATCATTACCGTGTTCATAACTTTGAATAATCAAGAAGTTCTTATGGCATAAATCTTTAGTTTTGCTTATTTAAAGTTATATACGAATTTTTAATTTTTTTTATTCATTGTTTATTTCCAGATATTACAAATATAATAGTTAAAAATATGAAAACAAAAGATACGTTAAATTTTTTTGTACGACTTTGTTATGTTTGGAAATTAATATACAAACGGTCATCAGGATTACGTTTTGACAGATTTGACATTCTTATAGTAAAATGTAAACATGTGTGTTTAAACACATCGTTTGGCACTAGTGTGTGTGAGGGTTTAATTTGGCAATTCAGTGTACTCATAATGCATATTAATGTTTATGTAAATGTACAAATCGCATGCTCAATCGTAAACTGACCTAACTGAAAAAGTTGATGTTTGGAAAATCGCAAAAAACGTGGTGTCATGTAGGACTTATTCCTCTTATAATTCTATAAAAACGTCATTATAATAACAAATTATGTATTTTAATCATAGTTAATTAAGTGATTAATGATATTGAACTGTTGTTTTAATGATATTTTGTTATTTGTTCGTCTTTTTAAAAGAACTATTTTAGTTAAAAAGATAAAAATAATTGTATCTCAGTGTTGGATGAAGATCGCGAAATAATTCTTAGATTTGCTGATAGGGTAAGTTGAAATAATGCTGTTTGTATTATTAACTCACATTAGATCTAACGTTTTGGTCAGTTTACAATTAAGCATGCGAAATGTTAAAAAGATCATGTAGTGTGGCATGCGACTTTGTGTAGCTGCGCAAAGTTTTGTAGAACTTTGTAGTCTTGAAGGACAAAAATGTAAACACTTTGCTATATCTGACTGTAGCATAAAATGTAAGAGCATTCAGAAATCCCATTTTAATGTAAAAGATTATTTTATTGGAAAAAGAAAATAAAAAGCTGAAAAAGCTTGCGAATACATTGCTCTATCTGTATCTGAATTATTGTGAAACGGCGATAAGAAAAAAATCAGTGGTCTAATTTTAAAATATTTTACTATCCAATAGAGGTTGTAGAACTATATTTGAATAAAGCACCTTTTGAATTTGAAATCTTAATATAATGGCTGGCGACAGGTGCGGATTAAAAAAAGGGCAAAAAACGGTGGTGGGTACAAACATTAAATTTTTTTTTAAATTTTTCTGAGTCGGCATATGAATTTGCATATAATCGATGTAGTGCCTTCCTACAAATGATATGTCTATCTTTTATATATAATTCTGCTGTACGTGTGTATGTCACTGAAATCTTCATGAATGGCTAAACCGATTTGATTGAATTTATTGTATGCATTTGGGTGGCCTGGATGGTTTAGATTCATGAATCAGCCAGGCAGATGGCACTGCATTCGGTACCTAGGTTATCTTTTTATAGATTTTTACGTTCGGGCAAGACTACGTCTGCCGGGTACGCTGGTAATATGTTTTTTAAACATTGTTTTTTTGGAAGTAAGGTATTGGATTAAATAATAGGCTTTCAAATTCCATAAACTGTGAAAGTGTGACTTCACAAGCCTATTAGGGAGGTGGGCAAGTCCATCATGCCAACCACGATGGATCCGCTTCTAGTTGGCGAGCTGGTGTCACAAACACGTATTGAGAGGCAGGAAATTCCTTGAAGTGCGCGCTTCAAGGAATTTTCTGTTGTATTTAATAGCTGTTACATTGCAAATACAAAGTCGACTGTTACAGACCATTACGTAGACGAAAATAACTGGTACTCGTTCCGCAACGAGGTCAATGCCTCGTCTATTGACGAAAAGTGGCCGAACAAATTGCGATTTAAATATACTTGAATTAGTGGTAGGTGGATAAGTGTTTCCACATAGTTACCCACGCTTGCCGACTAATGCAAGTGAGTATAACATTTGTTGATGTAAGAAATTAACTTTTGCCTGCGACTTTACTTTATTTGTAGTCTTTAACTTTCGAACTTTATACCTTCATATTCCTTTATAGAGAGCCTAGCACGAATATTCTCGATAGTTTGACTTACTATTACGTTCGAAACGAAACGTCAAACGAAGGTTCGTGCTTTCATTTTACACGACTACATACAAGGCCGTAAACTCGAGGATTTGATACATGTGAGTTCTGAAGGCCTAGCAGGCACTTTTCGAATCGATGTAAATCGACGAGTCAACTTTACTTAGGATTATAATATTTGTGTTAGACCCACAGCCGACCCTTTTTAGCGTCAATGCGGGTTGCATTAATATTGATTAAAAGCGAGACACGATTGAGACTTGCCTCCTGTGGGCCTAGCACGAACATTTTCATACTAAGTTAAGTTGACTCGTCGAATTCTCTGATTTCATTCATGCTAACATTATTTAATAACTAAGTTGTGTAAAACGGTAGCATTAATGTTTCATTTGACTTTCGGTTTCATAGTCAAACTCAAATACACTTTTTTTATGCCGGAGCCAGACACAGATTTATTTGAATGATCATTTCAATGATCATGTAGTGTGGCCGGGGACTTTGTGTAGTTGCGCAAAGTTTAGTAGAACTTTCGTAATCTTCAAGGTCAAAAATGCACAAACACTTCGAGCTATGTCTGGCTCCGGCATTATAAGCACTAATGATTCGAACGTAAAAGTAAGTAAAACTATCGAGAATGGTTCCGTTAGGTCCTCAATAGTTTTCAATTGAATTCAAAAAAGGAGGCGGTTCTCAATTCGACTGTTTTTTTTTATTTTTTTACCTCGGAATTTACGACTGACTGAAATTTTGATGATTCTTTATTATTTGATAGCTGGTGCTTCTCGTGTAGTCACGTTTCAATTTGATATAGTTTTGATAATTAGAAGTCAGTTTTTTTTTTTTTAAAAAAGAAGATTATTTAAGATGCCAGGTCCCGTGTTCTGTTTCTTTTCATTCCTTGAAGGAAG